>MEJB01000099.1:51831-113622 GCA_001752375.1 Rhazya stricta
TTGGTTGTGGAAGTACAATGGGAAAGCCACCTCAAGAGGCTTCGGAGTTGTTTGAAGAGATGGCCTCGGTGGGCTTCCATTGGCTTAATGAGAGGAATAACAACACTAGGAGAGGTGGTGTTATGGAATTAGATGCACATAAACCATTCTCTCCCAATTAGCTCTAAGTTCAAAAAACTCCCAAGAAGGTAAACTCACATGTGAACATTCATGAGAGTATTAATTGCCCACAAAACCACTATCCTAATCCCAATTTCCCTCCAAACTCCCAAGAAGGTGCCCATTGTATAGGTCCTAATGCTAGACCTAACAATGCCTACTCAAATACATACAACCCCAAGTGGAGGAATCACCACCCTAACTTCTCTTGGAACCAATTGGAAGCTCTAGTTCTATTACCAATATTAGGCCACCTTGATATAGTCATATTTTACATTATGTTTATCCTTTACTTACTTCATTTCTTGTCCAGTTTTGTATATCATTTACCTTGTAGTACACTTTGAAATAATTAATTGCAGGATTTTCATCTTAAATACAAGAAAATGGACAAAAATCGATTGTAAAAGAACTTAAAGAGGTCAAACAATGAATACAGATGAGTTTGAGGTGAAAATACAATTTTTAGAAGCCAAAAATCATGAAAAATCTAACGAGGAAAACCAATCAGGTGCTAGTTCAATGTGAACTTTATGCTATGTTTTTCCATAACCAATCCGGCTCCAATTTAGACAAGATCATGTGCTGATTTGGTCTTTTCGGCAAAAAAACGAAATCAATCTCAAGCAGTATAATGCCATATCTTTAAAAAGTAGGAAAGTGATTGAGGATGTTAACGATGATTTAGGAAGTGCTTCTTAACCCTCTAAGGTCAATGATTTGGGTGAGAAGGTTAAGGAAGCTAGTGTTGCAACTGAGCTTGCAAAGAAAAAGAAGGGTAAAGGTAAAATGGATAGCGAAGAAATAGATGACAAATACTTACATTTTCCCCTAGTTGTCAAGTCTTGTACAAAGAATCATCAATTTTATGAAGTTTTTGGATAAATTGAAAATATTGGAGATAAATCTTCCTTTTATTGAGGCTATTTCTCAAATGCCAAAATATCCAAAATTCTTGAATGACATTTTTTTTAATAAGAGAAAATTGCTTGATTTTGAAACTATTTGCTTGATTGACGAATGCTCCRCATTTGTTCAAAATAAACTCCCACTTAAGCCTAAAGATCCGGAAAAATTCATTATTCCTTGTCATATTTCTGAGTTGTTTTTTGATAATGTGCTTTGTGACCTTAGGGCTAGCATAAATTTAATGCCTTCATTTGGGTTAGGAGATGTTAAACCTACAAACGTGACCATCCAATTAACCGATAAATCTATTAGGTACCCTATGGGCCACTACAAGAAAATGTAGTATTAGGCATAATTTTTTTTTTTTTTTTTACTAGGCCTCATATTTTGAAGCCTACAATAATATATTGGCAACCATTTTTGAAATATTCTTAAGTGCAAATTTTCCATTATTTCAACGATAAGATTTTGTAGTTAGACATTGTCTATGATCACTAGATGCATACTTTTTATCTACGAATGAACATTTCGTCATTAATAATGYCGTCAAATATTTTTTTAAATTCAATTTATGTAAAAGAAAAAGTTATAGCTACAACTTTTTATATTTTAGCTATGAAAGGAAAATGTAGTTAGATGTTCACAATTAGCTATGAATCTATTTCATAGCTGAAGAATCAATTCTTTGATGATGAACTATTTCATGGCTACAATAACTCTTTTGGCTATGAAAGTTTTTATTTCGTTGTAAATAACTTGATAATCTTAACTACGATATTAATTGTCACAAATAAACTTTACTTATAGGAACAAAATTATTTCRTCATAGTAAATAGTAATTATTGAAATTCACAAATATAAGTAAGGACAATTAGTTGTAAAAATTATATTCATTTATTTTTAGAAGGAAATATTTTTAATTTTGATAAATTTTATTGTCATTTTCTTTGTGAAGCTTATGGAAATAAATTATTACAATGGTAAACTAAACTAACTTTCTTTCGTATCTAATGTTGATGATTAAAATATTTAAATCTTCTCATTTGACATGTGTGGAATGTTCATAATTACTTACCTTGCAATCTAATTATGTAATTAACTTTAACTCAATAAAGATAATATAAGTACGGTTAGTATGGTTAACATGGTTTATAAGGGGCTCCAACTAATTGTACCACTTGAACTTGCTTGCCCATCAAACCAACTTATGTATATTTAAATAGTTTTCTCAAAGCACATTAGTCTAATTCGTCTAATCTGTTTATATCCAGTARTGGAGAAAAAAAGGTATGCTAATTTTTTATTTTAAAAGGATCCGTTTCAAGTTCTTGAGTAGGCTGAAAGAAAACTTTTACTCCTTGTCAACAATTTTTTGAAAACCAATACTCCTTCCATAAATGTCCAAAAAAGTAGTAGCATTGCATCATTGATGAGCACAGCAATTAAGGAACTTCAATTTTGTTCAGATAGGCTAAGCCCAAGCATTGAAGTGAAAAATTCTGGTCCATCTTTGATAGCAAAGAAGCAGACTTTCAAATACTCCAATAGTTGTTTCTACCACATTGACAACAAGAAATATAAGTTGGCAATGACTGTAGAAGAATTATTCTGTAATTTAACTAATTTTTTAAACAAAAGGAATATGCAAATYATAACTGCTTTTGATCAATGCAATGGCAAAATTACCTAATCAGAGTCTAAAGTTGCAGAGTACATATGACCAACCAAAACTTGAACATAACATGTGAAATAGAACTCCACAAAGTACACAACTACTTCCAAATGGATGAATTATAGGGCATATCTTGAAATAACTATGAATCAATCATTCAGGACTCGTAGACAGTTGGGTGAATTTGAAAGGTTTTAGCTAGTCAATTATGACCTCCCTATAACAAATGATGAGACTATGGCGAAACATCCAAAGTTTCCTTTGGATGTGTTATTGAATATCAAAATCCTACAAGTTTTGGTAACACAAAGCAAACTAAAGAAGCAAAGGTCATTCTAGCGTCACAATTGTTAGAATATGGTACAACACCCTGCTCTTGATTCAAATAAGAAGAACATAAGATTGGAATTCCCTCTTCCTACATTAACCTAAATACATGTGATAGTTAATCTCCTTCAAGCTACTTTCCTAGCTAATTAGAGTTCCAGGAAGCAAAGCAAAGGAAAGAATGCAATGCAGACAACTTATCCCAATAAATTGGCTCATATTATTAGTGAACTTACAGAACTAGTGAGCATTGAATTTCAATTAGCATCTTCAAGATGAGCCATGTATTTTTTGACAAGCTTTGAGATCAATCATTGCCTTGTTCATTAACATCTTTGGTTGATCAAACATTACCAATGTCCTTGGAATTGCAAAGCAAGYAGAACAAAATTTCTACTTTTCATCTAGGAGGAATAGTTTTTTGGATTAATCTAAACTATATGCAAGTACCAAGAACAATTGTGAATGAAAATACTTATTGTAGGAAGATGCTACCCCAAGAGTTAGAAACCACAAACTACCTAAATGCTTGTTTTGATAATGATCTAACAACATTCCAAAGGTGTATGATGGCAATTTTTAATGATATGGTAGAAAAGGCTTCRGAGGTTTTCATGGGCGATTTCTCTATTTTTGGAGAAACATTTCATGACTGCTTGGACAATCTGAAAAGAGTACTAACAAGATCTAAGGAAACCAACCTGGTTTTTTAATTGGAAAAAATTTTCATTTTATTGTACAAAAAGGCRTTGTGTTAGGACATCAAATTTCAAAAGAAAAATGGAAGTAGACAAGGCAAAAATTGAAGTCATTCAAAAGCTACCTCCACTATCTACTGTGAAAAGAGTTTTTACAGAAGATTCATCAAAGAGTTTTTAAAGGATTTCAAAGCCTTTATGTTCTCTGCTACAGCATGACACTCCATTCATCTTTGATGAATGTTGTAACAAAGCATTTGAACAACTCAAACAACCGCTGGTTTTAGCTCCCATCAACATTAGACTAGACATTGCCATTTAACTTGATGTGCAATGCAAGTGATTATACAGTAGGAGCAATTCTTGGCCAAAGGAGGAAGAAGTTGTTTCATCCTATTTCTCCACAAAGCACAAAAGAAAGAAATGCTTGTAACAGTGTTCGAATTTGTGAAATTCCAAGCTTATCTGGTAGGAAGAAAGGTTATTGTGTTCACTAATCATTTAGAAATAAATATCTCATCTCGAAGAAGAATGCTAAACCAAGGCTGCTAAGGTGGATATTATTACCACAAGAATTTGATTTGGAAATAGAAAACAAGAAAGGGACGGAGAACCAAGTGGCTAATCACTTATGTAGACTGAAAAAGGAAGAAAAAAACCTTCAAATACAAATTTATTAATCATTTCCTCATGAACAAATTCTGGCTACCTCAAATGCTACAACACCGTGGTATACTGATATTGTCAATTATTTGGTTAGTGAGATAAAACCTCTTGAATTAAGTAGGCAACAGTTAAAGAAATTTGTGCATGACGTGAATTTCTATTATTCGGATGAACCATTCTTGTACAAACTGATTAAATTTTATTAATATGTGTTGCTAATGAAGAAATTCAGAGTTTTCTACAGCATTGTTACATTGCACYATATGGAGGACATTTTGGAGGAACATGTGCCACAGCTAAGCTGCTCCAAGCTAGCTATTATTGGCCAACATTATTKAAGGATGYGTATGAGTTTGCTAAGACTTGTGATAGATGYCAGAGAATGGGACGCATCTCCCAAAGGCATGAGATTCCTTTGAACAACTTTTTGAACTTTTTGATGTATGGGGAATTGACTTCATGGGACCATTTCCAAACCCTTTTGGAAATACTTATGTGGATTATATGTCAAATGGATTGAAGGTGTAGTATTGCCCACACATATGCTAAAGTTGTGGTTAAGTTTTCTCAAAAGAACATATTTTCTAGATTTATCACACCTAGGGCAGTGATCAACGATGCATGAACACACATCTGTAATAAACTAATAGAGAAGTTGCTTTTTAAATACAGGGTGAGACGTAAAATTTCTACAGCAGACCATCCCCCAACAAGCGGACAAGCAAAAATCTCCAACCAAGAGATCAAAAGAATTTTGGAGAAAATTGTAAGTCCAGATAGAAAGGATTGGTCTTTAAGGTTTGATGAGGAATTATGTGCAAACAGGTCAGCATTAAAAACACCATTGAGAATATCCCCTTTCGAATTGATCAATAGGAAGGCATGTCATTTACTATTTGAATTAGAGCACAATGCAGAARGTGCAATCAAGACTATGAACCTCAACTTAAAGTTGGCTAGTCAGCACAGAATATTGCAGTTTAATGAGATGGATGAATTTAGAACTGTTGCTTATGAGTGTTAGAATATAGTATGTCCTAAATAGAATGTATTTATATAAATTGCAATAAAATAGTAATTTCATCCATTCCACTTTAATACATTCATTGACTTGCATATTTYATTGGTATAAGTCCAAGCAATTAAGTCAATGGTTTATGTGATGGGTCATTCTGCAGAGTTAGGCATAAACTATGGCTACTTAATTAGCATGACAAAAAGGCTCTTGGTCTTTTGATAGAACTAGGCATTCTATCATTCTAACATCATTGTGCAATGAATTCTAATGGTGAATGACTTGCCTTAGTCAATGGGCAGTCCTTTCACTTTAATTGCACAAGCGTATTTCATATACGTAGCGTAGGACCTGTGATATTGGTTTCTGTTAAAGTACTATCACTATAGAAATCAGAATATCATTGCTACTGTATGGATGAATATTTAGTACTTGAGTGCTTGTTAGTAGTTTGGTAAGCCTAGAGCTGTGTTCTTTGATATACTATAGGTGAGATTTTTTTGTAGATCAATGACATTGTATGTTGGGAATATATGGTACAAGATAGWTTTTGTTCTTCACTTTTTGAAGAATTAATCACCCCCTTTCTGATTGTCCAAAGGATAATCAAATGATCCAGGGCCCTGTGAATATGACTTTACAATGTTTACATATGGGAAGCTCCCAGTGATGAGTAAGGACATTTGAGGTTGTCATGATTGTCGGACCAGAAATATAAGCATGTAGATATCAATGAGAAGGCATTAGTACCTTATTCCTCTTTTTTTGATGAGTGTTGCACATAAGGGTATATCCATSATTGTCGGACCAGAAATATAAGCATGTAGATATCAATGAGAAGGCATTAGTACCTTATTCCTCTTTCTTTGATGAGTGTTGCACATAAGGGTATATCCATCATTTCACCTGTTGAAGACTATGCTCATGCAATATTGTTCATGGGGTTAGTATATCCATATGGCAATAAATGGAACACTTAAAATGACGAGATAAAACTACTAACTAGTAAGGGTATTTTGGCCATTTTAGTAGCTATGAATAATTTATCTTTTAGTCCCCTGGGTAGCTCAATGTTACCTTAATACTTGATTGTATAATTGGACTTCAAGGATGAATTGAGTTAATGAGAGATATTATTTAATATAGACTAGAATAAAATAAGTCTAGTGGATATTTAATTAATTAATTACTTGGGTAAATCCAAGTAAAGAATTAATTAAAGAATGGGCTTAGGGTTTAATATAAGATCATTGGATATCTAATTAATTACTTTGGTTGATCCAAGTAAAGAATTAATTAAAAAATGGGCATATGGATTAAATTAGAGATAATAAAAATAAGGGCCCAGACTTGGCCCGAGAAAAGATAAGGAGTTTTGAACTCACAAGTGGAAACCGTGGGGTGGCCAAAATCCCCCTAGTATTGGGAGAATGTCGGCCAGCCCAAGGTGTTTTACTCCTTGGGGATTTCAAAGACTCGTTATTTTAGGATTTCAACCCTAAAATATATAAGCTCTCTTTGAAGAATGCTTTTGACCTAATCTCTACATTCTCTCTAGCCGCCACTCTCTCTCTCCCCTATTGTTCATCCTAGGTTCTTACCAAAACCTAGTCCAGAAAGGTAAAGTCATACCCTGAAAGATCAGAAGAAGCCCCTATTTGCTATTTTAATGCGTAGAAGTGAAAGACTTGCTAGGAAGAAACACTCTTAGCAAGTAAGCAGATCTGGGTAGCCTTCAAAGCCGCCACCTTCTTTAACTCAAACTAGAGAATCGAGTCAAGGGAGAAATTCGGCATATCCAACAAGAAACCCTAGCGCCTATCTTGTTTCAAGAGGAAGAAGAACAAGGAAGTTGCTCCTAAACTCACCTTGAGAAGGCCCAATTTTTTATCTTTAGCTTCCACTGCATCCTTTCTTCTCTAGCATGTTCCTACAAATAGTACCAGACCTATAGTTTTAACATTAGGAGCATGCTAGGGTTGGAACCAAAAACAAAGTTGGTTCCTTTACTAATTGAAAATGTTCTTTTTGCATTTGTATGGATCCCTCCTGTAAGAAATGATTTCTAGATCTCTTGTAAACCTCATGAGTGGAGGTATAGGGATTTGTAGATCTTGTTTGTTTTGTTTTACAGACTAGTTTTATGTCAACCTTGCGCTTGAGGTATAGGCGCTTGTAAATTTGGTGAGGTTTTACACCAATTTAATTGATTTTATCAATTTTTTTTCATTATGTAAAGTTATTACCTTTGCTGAAATTTTGGGAAAGAATACAGATGAAGAAAAAGCTTGAAGATTGAAAGACTATGTTGCTGTTTTTTCTGCACTTGTGCTGAAATTTCAGCAGTACGCAGTGCAGAATTTTACAGCAAAAGGATTTTTTCCAGCATTTTTGGTGCAGTTTTTTTTTCTTTCCATCCCTATAATGTACAGATTTAAACTGTGTTTTTCCTAGAAGAGATAGGCAGGAATTTTGGAACAAAATGCATGAAAGGTTGCTGGAATTTTCTGGACAGCTTTGACATATTGGCGCCATTCCATGCAAGAACAAAAAAAAAACTACAAGATTATTTTCTATGTAAACTTTGTAGTTCTTATGATTTTTGCGATATAATTCTGGAAKGTTATCTAGTTTGCAATTAGATTATCTTGTGATATATGGCACGAAATAAGTAGTAAAGGATGGAACCACCTTAGGATTAAATAAGATCACATTTAAAGTTATTTAATGTTTTGGTATGTGATGTTTAATCTATGTGACTACTAGGAATAATGAATATACAAGCATATAATTAAATTATATTTTTTCTATTATAAACTGTGACCATAAGCATGTTAGTTCGTAATGATTGCTTCCTCAGGATAGAATTAAAATTTGAGATAAAAAGTCTTATCAAACCTAATAAAATTATGGAATTAGCTTATGAGTTACTTTCCAAAGGCTATCATCCTTGACATAGAAAGTAAGAATAAACTTGGGTATTTCATAATAAGGCCTTTTGATAGGATAATCTACAAAATGTAGAATGAACATAAGGATTACCCTTCAATGGAGTAATATAAGTTAGATATTTTACTAGATGTTAAAGGTACCTTAAAAATATTTTATTAAAGCCCTTCTTTCAAAAGATTAAGTGGGAGAGGGGTTCAGACGACCCTATGGCTTCTACCACACCTCTAATTAAAGATCATGGGTACCCTCATGTCATTCTAAGCATGGTCCCCTATAGGATTGGTATCCACAAAGATCTAGATCTAATAGAAGATGCATAATTAAAACCTAGGGTATGTGTTGTCATCGGTCAAACTATAGTTGGAGTTGATAATACAAGATTATCCATAGGAGATGAAAGGTAGTGGCCGGCCTCTAGATGGAACTATTCTTTGGGTTGTTTCCTATTAACGGAGTTTAGTTTGTGATGGTTATACACTTAAATTAGAGTATTGATATTCTTCCTATAGAAGCTCTGCAGTCATCTAAATGCCAAATAACATATTATTGATAATAGTTATAGGGTAATCCATTATCATGATATAATATGAGCTTATGTGCAATCTTTGTTTGTAATATACCAGAGMACTAAAATTACATTATTCATGTTTTTCAGAAATGTCTGGCTAAGGTTCTTTCAATCCCAAGAGTAGTATTTTCAAGGAGCATAAGCTCACTGGGGCTAACTATGTGGACTGGAAGGGGAACCTGAACATAGTAGTTACTGCCGAAGGGTACAATTATGTTCTCACTGACCCCTGTCCCGAGATTGGGGAGGATTCAATTGACCAAAAATGTCAAGCTGAGGCAGACTGGAAGAGAGCCAAAAAATGGCTTGATGCTATATGTTAGGCTCCATGTCCATTGTGCTTTAATCAAAGCATGAGCAAATACAAACTGCATATGACATGGATTTGTCATTGCGAACCATGTTTGCTGACAAGAGTCGGCCCACAATGTTGGAAGCTCTAAGAGCAATCATGAACAGTAGGATGGATAAGGGGCATCGATTCGAGAGCACTTGCTCAAGATAATTGCCTATTCGAGGAAGCCAAGGTCCTAAGAACTATGATCGATCCTAAGAGCCAGATTGACCCAACTTAGAAACTCCGCCTGATTCTTTTCAACAGTTCAAGTTAAATTACAATATGCATAAAATGAACATGAATCTGACAGAACTCATGAAAGAGCTCTAGGTGGCAAAGAAGATTAGGAAGCCTACTTGAAATGTTTTGGTTACTCGTTTTGCACATTCTTCTAGGAATGGACCCAAGACCAGAAATTTCAAGAAGAAGAAAGGATAGAACAACACGGATAGGAAAGACAATATGCCTGGCATGGGTCAAGAAAAAACTAAGCCTAAAAAAATGTGCTTCAGATGTGGGTAAAGTGGGCACTMTAAGAAAGACTATCCAGCCTTCAAGGCCAAAACAACATGTATTGGTCTTTATTTAGAATCCGTTAGTTTGATTGGATCCTTATCCTCTTGGATAGTGAATTTTGGAGCCACAGATCATGTTTGCAACTYTTTACAGGGGTTTAGGAGAACAAGGACTCCAGCTAAAGGAGAGCATGGAATGTTTGTCGGCAATGGAGCAAGAGTACAAGCTAGAAACAGTAGGAGYTATTCATTTATTTTTTTATTCTAATAGGATGTTTGTTCTGGAAGACATTTTATATGTTTCCAGCTTGAGATAGAATTTGTTTTTAGTACCGAAATCATTATTTTAAGGATATTCTGTTGATTTCAATGATGGTCTTAAAATCAGTAGAAGTGCAAAATTTATTTGCTTAGGAAACATATATAGAAATCTCTTTTACATAAGTCTTGTTAGAATTGAAATAAATAATTTTGAGACTGAACCTAGTAGGAATAATAATAAGGAGAGATCATCATCATCTAATGAATCGTATTTATGGCAGTAACGATTAGGTCACACAAATCCTAATTGGATTCAGAGGTTAATCCATGATAGGCCCATGGATTCATTGAGATTGGAATAATGGTTTCAGTGTGAGTCATGCCTAATAGGAAAGATGACCAAAAGGTGGTTTACCCAAAAGGAAGAAAGAGCCAAGGAGATACTAGAGTTAGTTCATAGTGATGTTTGTGGTCCAATGACTTCACCTGCTAGAGGATGTTAAGAGTACTTCATTACATTGACGAACGACCACTCTCATTTTCGTTATGTTTATTTGATGAGGTGTAAGTCTGACTCTGTTGATAAATTCAAGGAGTTTAAGGCTGAAGTGGAGCATCAAATAGGTAAAGTAATTAAATTTTTAAGATCCAACCATGATGGAGAGTATCTCGTTGGTAAGTTTAAATACTATCTAGTATATAGTGAGATAATCCCCCATTTAACTTCACCTGGGACACCTCAGCAAAATGGAGTRTCTGAGAGAAGGAACCGAACTCTCATGGAATGGTTAGAAGCACGATGAGTCATGCAACTCTTCCTATTTTCTTTTGGGGATATGAATTGGAAAAAGTAGCATACATTTTGAATTTGGTCTGTACATAGGACACCTTATGAGATATGAAAAGGGCGAAAGCCTAACCTAAATCATCTCAAGTTATGTGGTTGTTCGTTCACCTTATGTACTAACTAGAGGAAGTAAGTTAGATCCAAAATCAGAGTTATGCTACTTTGTTGGATATCMAAAATGTACTAGAGATAGATATTTTTATTATCCTAAGGAGCAGAAAGTACTTATTAGTACTCATGCTAGATACTTGGAGGATGATCAATATATGTCGACTAACGGTTCAAATAGAATGGAGTTGGAAAAGAGGTTGTCTACAAAACCCATAGGGTTTACATGGGTATACAAGAGGAAAAAAAGACCGGACAAAAAGGTGGAAATCTTTAAAGCAAGGTTGGTTGCAAAAGGCTATACTAAAAAAATGGGATCGGTTATGAGGAAACCTTTCACTAGTAGCCATGCTCAAATCCATTCGTATACCTTAGCCATAGCATGCCATTATGATTATGAGACATGGCAAATGGTGGTTGTGTTAGTGAAGATGTTTATATGTTGTAGCTAGAAGGCTATATTGCAAAAGGCCAAGAGCACATGTTCTACAAGTTTAGGAAGTCTATTTATGGACTAAAACAACTATCAAGAGCATGAAACAAATGTTTTGATAAGTCTGTAAAGTATTACAAATTTGTACAAAACATAGATGAACCATGCATGTATAAATGGACGAACGGTGAAAATGTGTCCTTCTTTATGTTATATGTTGATGAAATTCTTCTCATTCGAAATGATGTAGGGAAATTGCCATCAATTAAAGTTTGGCTGTCAAGTAAATTTAGCATGAAAAATATCGAAGAAGCTATCTAAATTCTTAGTATAGAACTTCTTAAAAATWGGAAGCAAAAAATGTTAGTTTACCTCTATCTATTTATATCGACAAAATACTGGTCAGGTTTAGCATAGACTAGTGTAAAGGGGCACTTATTCCTTTTAGACACAATCTAACCTTAACTTCCAAGGATTGTCCTACGACAAAGGAAGAAAATGAAAGAATGARTAGGATTTCCTATGCTTCGCCTCTGGGAAGTCTCATGTATGCTATGTTGTGTAGCAGGCCAAATATTTGCCTTGTCGTAGGCATGGTAAGCAAATTTCAATCAAACCTAAGGGAAGAATATCGCTGAGCTGTAAAACATGTTATCAAGAACCTGAAGGCTACTAGGAACTATATGCTAGTGTACAGAGTCAATTACTTGGTTCCTGTTGGTTACACAGACTTAGATTTCCCAACTGATAACTCCACTAGTAGATATACTTTACCTTGTTTGGAGGAGCTATCTCATGATTAAGTGTTAAGCAATCCTGTATTGCTGACACTATTGTGGAAGCTGAGTATGTAGCAAGATCAAAGATATCCAAGGAAGTAGTGTGGCTTTGGAAGTTCCTTGCTGAACTTGAAGTTATACTGCATATGGAGAAGTCGATTGTAATGTATCGTGACAATTCTAGAGCTGTGTCACAATGCGAAGAGCCTAGAAACATTAGAAAGGGCAAGCACATCAAAAGAAAATACAAACTTATTGGGGAATTCATTAGAATGATGAAATATCGATAGATCGGATTTCCTCAGCAAACAATCTGGAAGATCCCTACACCAAGCATTTGGTAGAGAATGTTTTTAGCAGACATCTAGATGCCATAGCCGTAAGACCTATGGACTTTCATAATCTTTGAGTACAAATGGGAGATTGTTAGAATGGTATGACTTAAAGATAATGTATTTCTGTCAATTGCAATAAAAGAGTAATTCCATCTATTCCATTTTGGTACATACATTGACTTACATATTTCATTGTTATAAGTCCAAGAAATTAAGTAAATGGTTTATGTGACGGGTCATTCTTCAAAGTTAGCCATAAACCGTGGCAACTTAATTAGCAAGACAAATAGGCTCTTGATCTTTTGATAGAATTGGGCATTCTATCATGATAAGATCATTGTGCAATGGATTCTAATGGTCAAATAGAATTGCCTTAGTCAGTAGACAGTCCTTTCACTCTAATTGCACAAGCGTATTTGATATACGTAGAGTAGGACCTGTGATATTGGTTTCTATTAAAATATCTATCCCTAAACAAATCAGAATATCACTACTATAGCGAGGATGAATATCCTAGTACTTGAGTGTTAGTTGATGGTCTGGTAAGCCTAGAGTTGTGTTCTTTGATATTCTATAGTTAGATCTTTTCATAGATTAATAACCTTGTTTGTTGGAAATATAGTATCTAATTAACTAAGATAGACTGGTACAAGATAGTTTATATGCTTCACTTTCTAAAGAATTAATTACCCTYTTTGGATTGTCGAAAGGATAATCAAATGATCCAGGCCCTAACAACGTGACATTAGAATGTTTACTTTTGGGTAGCTCCCAGTGATCAGCAAGGACATTCGAGGTTGTCATGAATTATCAGACTAGAAATCTAAGCACGGTAGATGTTATTGAGAAGGCGTTAGTACATTTTTCCTCTCACTTTGATAGGTGTTACACAAAAGGGTATATTCATCATTTCACTTGTAGGTCGAAGATTATGCGCATGAAATATTGTTCGTAGGGTCAGTGTATCCATATGGTGATAAATAGAACATTTAAAATGCTGAGATACAGCTACTAGATAGTAAGAGTATTTTGGTCATTTTAATAGCCATGAATAATTTATCTTTTGGTCTCCTGATAGCTCAATATTATTTGAGTACTTAATTGTACAACTAGGCTTCAATGATAAACTAAGCTAATGAGAGATATTATTGGGCTACAATAAAATAAGTCCAATGGATGTTTAATTAATTAATTACTTGGATTGATTCAAGTAAAGAATTAATTAAAGAATGGGATTAGGGTTCTTTGGAAATTATTGAATTACATGGATTAATCCAAATAAAGAATTAATTAAAAAATGGGCTTATGGCTTAAGATAAGTCGATAGAATATTTAACTAATTACTCGGGTTGATCTTATAGAATTAATTAAAGAATGGGCTTAGGGATTAATTTAGTGATAATAAAAAGAAGGGACCAAACCTAGCCTAAGAAAAGACCAAGAATTTTGATCTCACAAGTGGAAACCTTAGGGTGGCCAAAATTCCCCTAGTCTTGGGAGAATTTTGACCAAGGGGTTTTACTCCTTCGTAGAAATTCCTAGTTCTTGGGGATTTCAAAGACTCGTTATTTTAGTGTTTCAACTCTAAGATATATAAGCTCTCTTTGAAGAATCTTTTTGACCTAAGGCCTCCACTCTCTCTCTCTCTCTCCCCTTGTTCATCCTAGGTTCCATACTTCAGAAGAATGGAAGAAGCAACTATGTGATGTTTTCATGTGCAAAAGTGAAAGACCTGCTAGGAAGAAACATCCTCAGCAAGTTAGTGGATTCCAGCAGCCTTCAGGGTTTCCACATCCTTTAACTCAGACCAATGAATCAAGTTAAGGGAGAAATTTGGTGCCTTGAACAAGAAACTCTAGTGCTTATTTTGTTTCAAGAGGAAGAAAACAAGTAAGTTGCTCCTAAACTCACCTTGAGAAGGCAAAAGTATTTATCTTTTACTTCCATTGCATTTTTCCTTCTCTTGCATGTTCCTAAAATGAGAGTACAAGAATGTGCAAGGAGAAAACAAAAAGATTTACATAATCAGCAAATTTAAAAAGGGAATTCAAAGACGGTTAGGAAGTATTACTGTTCAATTCAAGGCTCATACTTTTCCCTAGAAAATTGAAGTTTAGATGCTCAGGACCTTTTGAGGTCATCAATACATTCTAATAGAGCAGAGGAATTTAAGGATGAAAAGGGTGGAAGCACATTTCAAGTGAATGGGCAGAGGCTGAAGCACTATCAAAGTGGAGAGCAAAAAGGAGGAATGTCCTCAACACTCAACGAGGCATAGTAATGCTACACCATAGTCAGGCTGATGACTATAAGATAAGCACTATAGAGAGACAGTCCTTGATTAATAATATCTTTCATTTTACTTCTTTTATTCTCTTTTCTTTGTTTTAATTCACTTTAGATTCACTAACRACTGATGGGCATACTGCTACTYTGCATCAAATTCTTGTCTTTTCTGTAGGAACTGGAATCAAGCACATCARCAGAAAGTACAAGCCAAGAAAGCCATAGTGGAATCTGAGTCCGCAAGAAAATTTAATATAGCAATCGAAGGCCACAAARAGGCCACTTCAACTGACGCAATACCACAACATAGTGTGAAACAATGGCAACATCCCATTTACTAGCTGTATGGGAAATTTACTCCAACACTTAAAATAGTCGTTGCTTCCCTCGGAACCTAAAAGCTATGATGAGTGATTAAAGTAACCCTTGGGTTTTGAAACGTCGCCCCTTCAGCAAAAGTACCTCTTAGATCCAAATAAGAATTTGAATCTACAAGAGGACCTCTCAAATCCAAATAAGAATTTAAATTTGCAAGAGGACCTCCCAGAGTTAACCAATAGTCTAGGGAAGAAGAAGAAACCCTAAATAGCAACCCCACAAAAATGATGACAAAACCTACTACAATGCCTAAAAGAATGGTAGATTTGCCTTGATTTATCATTGAGGAAGCARRAAAATAGTTTGAGGTAAACTTCAAGAAGAAGAGTTTAATTGGAGAAGGGTTTTCATTTCACAAAAGAATCAATAGAACTTATCGAACATGTGAAAAAATGAATCGCACATCACAAGTAGTAAGAGTTTTCACAGCACACACACAATCCAGTCCTCAATTGGTGAAAGAGTTCTATGCTAAATTAGGTTATGTCAAAGAAGGGTCATAGTGAAAGGTAAAGCGGTGAAGATGGATCAAAAGCTATCAACAAAGTCTACGGGCTTCCAAACGGCAAGTCCGAACATGAGAAACTCGTACAAGAGGTGGATGATAACAGCAATGAGAAGATCTTCAAAACCCTGACTCTAGAAGGAACTTAGTGGACAATTTCATCCAGTGATGCAAAGATTATTCTGAGGTCATCACTTGTCCTTCTTGCCAAAATCTAGTATCATTTTCTTAAGTCCCAATTCTTTCCTACTAAACACGACTATACAATTTCCCGTGAAATAATAATGTTGTTGTACTCAATTTTGATTGAAAAATTTAGAGATGCTTGATGTTTGATTTTTGCTACCATCCGTGCAAGTAGAGAAAAGAGAGAAGGAAAGCTTTTCTCTCTCATAGCCCTTTTATGTTAGCAAGCTAGAGTTATCATTAACGCAGAGAAAGAGATAGTTAAAAACACTATCCCAATCAGCTAGTATGTAACACTTCCAGATTAGGAATTGTCCTAAGCCGAGAGTATTACTGACCTTACTCATAATTCATATCAAACTATTGCAGGAAACAAAAGAGATCATAAATTTACTGTCTAAAAATTTATAAAAATTTCGCAAAGTTTTTTCTCTGTAATTTCAAACAAACTCCCCTATTACAATAAAAAAGTCTCAAACATTTTTAATACTTGTAAAGACAGCATGCCCTTCAAACCCAATAGACGTTCAAGTGTAAAATAAATTAGAGTACCGTCCAACAATCTTTTACTAACTTTCACGTTTAGCAAAATTAAAATTTTTTGCGAAACTTGAAGATTTAGCTGCATAGCTTTTTACAAATCAATAAAAAATATATTAAACAATGCATAAAACTCTCTAACCAACCATTTATCTTATTCACTCAAGTTCATTTAAATAATGTTTCAAGGCATCAAGGTCTGCTCAAAAACGACCTCCACGCACCATCTGGCTACACATCACCTAAAATGCAGAATGAAGGAAATGGAATGAGCTATAAAGCTTAATAAGCAAATTCCATGCATTAATGTATGTGAAATGCACTATATATTATGAACTTATAGTTCACTTCCTCAATAAAACTTTCTAAATACTTCCATAAAACTTTCATTTCAAAATGTAAGAACTTTTTAAAACCTTTCCATTTCATTAAAGTCGTGAGCTCACTTAGTATAACGCCTAGTCATTAAGCTTGCAGTGGGCCATTATTCTTTTGAACTCGATCACATTTCCTACCGATAGAACCGCATAATGGTTAACATCACTTTAACTCTTTCTTTTATCTTTTCACCTCCCAAGAGGTGAACGTTACTTATTTCCCTATCCTAAAAGAGGGTTAGGTCGGGTGCGCCGGTCCCTCAAGCCCCATTTTCCACTCACATCTTTCATCGCTAGGTTTATACTCCTTTCCAAGATTTTATTTCCTTTCAAATTTTATTTCCTAAACTATTCGCTTTTCTAAATGTATGAGTGGCTTATGCCAGGAATAATGTAGAGCACTATAACTACATGCCCATGACATGAACTACATAAATTCGAATTTAAACACCATTCAACATAATAACAGTACAACATATATATTACATGCAATAATTCAACACAATCATAACACATTCCATATCACAGTCCAATATAATCACCGCATAACACACAACGGAATCAGTAGGTGGACATGGGGACTTACTTACTTGGAGTCCTTAACATTAAAATTCTATTTAAATTGCAACGCGGAGTCCCTCGACCGCTCTTAACGTCAATGTGTATAAAAATTACCTAATTATGATTATTAAAAAAATTCATTTAATATGATTGTCCAAGGTTAAAGTATTTAACTCTTATCCTATGAACGTCATTTGCTAATTTTAACCCGTACTTAATTCCCACATTGCCAAAACTATCACATTCTTAAAGGTACAACTTCTTTCATAGCTTTTTACCCCTCTCAACAATTGATSATAGTAATACCAAAAACAAAAAAACAATAGTTCTAAGTCAAAACACATTCTTCACACAAWTTAAACTCATTYTTAGAYCGRRTATTAAACYTAATCTATGTTCTCYCATAATTTCACTATAGRACATAATTACATAAGTTATCAAATTCTAAAATCGGATAACAATATTTTCACCTTTAAATCGACAAACTCTAAGTGCCATGGAAGTGGCGTTGCACCCCGAACGTGCGCTCAGGCAGCGCGTGCAACAGCTTTGGTCGCGCCCGGTGCCTGGTCACCTAGTGGCCTAAGCGTCTGGGCACTCGATCGCCTAGGTGTCTAGGTACTCGGTTGCCTGGGCATCGGGCCGCTCAGTCGCCTGAGCATTTGGGCGCTCGGTTGCTGGGCGCCTGATGACCTTGGAAGACTCCAGCTCTTGGCCGAACTCAACTGATTAGAACAGATACCRGCRCTCGGACAACACCGATCGTGGCAACGGTAAGCGCACCGCTAGGGAGAAGTGGACGGCTAAAGGGTTATCCACCACTGGACTTCGGTTCAGCAGGTCCAGACCTAATCGATGCAACCGGATCTGGAAGAGGCGAGCTTGGATCTGGACAAGTGGGGAGCGACGTGCAGTAGTCCAACTGCAGCGACCAACGACGTCAATTCGAACGGCAGGAACTGAAAAGCTGTGAACAGCTTGCGCGTATCTATGACCAACAGCGGACCGAACAAGGTTGACGATGAACCTGGCGATGATAGTGCTCTTGGCTGCAGTGTAACATTCCCATGCAGAAGCATCACGAGGGAAGATCCAGATCTGCATGGCAGCTTTGGATTTTTTACGGCGAAGCTGAGTCAGGCAGGAGAGAGAAGAGAGAGGAAGAAAAGCAGTAACTGCCATAGAGAAAAAAAGGGGAAGACGGCGAGGAGGGAGGGAGAAGAAGATGGTGAGAAGAGAGGTGGCAGCGGCTTGGTGGYGGCGGTAGCAAATAGGAGAAGAAGAAGAAAGGTTTATGGTTTTCTTTTCTTTAGGTTGGGCCCTAACCCGAAACCTTTGGGCCTCCCTATTCCATAGCCAATCCAGTCCAATAAATTAAATTCTACGGGCTTCCCTTTCAATAAAAATCTGGTTTTCGAATGAGAAATGAATAAGCCTAACAAGTCGAGCCACTAACTAACTAAAAATCCTAATTCGATTAACACGATAATCCCATACTTAATTAACGTACTATTAAATAATGATCACATAGGAAATTATCAAACCCTAGTTGGCACACAATTCATAGGATCATACAAAATTCATAAAAATGAAAAAGTAAGATCCCGGGTATTGCATAGTATGYTGTAGCATGGATCTGCAGGAAAGCAAGGGAATGATATTAGTCACATTTTACATTATATTTATCATATACTTAAGTCRTTTCTTGTCGAGTTTCTTATATGATTTACCTTATATTGCAGTAATTTTGGTTTGAAATGATTAATTGCAAGGTTTCCATTTTAAATTCAAGAAAATGGGTAAAAATCGATTGTAGAAGAGCTTAAAGAGGTCAAACAACAAACATAAAGGAGTTTTAGGGTCAAAAGCATTTTCCAGAAGTTGAAAATTATGAAAAATCAACCAAGTATGGAGGAAAACCAATCAGGTRCAGGTTTAGGCTTGAACTGAAGCCGATTCAATGTCAGATTTTATGCTCTATTTTCGACAACCAAATCAGCACCGGTTTAGACCAAATCAGGCGCCACTTTAGTCTTTCCAGCCAAAAATTGACGCCGATTTGAGTCCAATTAGGTGCCAATAGGACCATTTTTAGGCCTTTTCRTGTTCTTCTATAATTAGTGCATCTTATGGTCGATTTTAGGGACTTTTGGTGGCTTGAAACACTATTTTTTCATAGTTTTAGAGTAGTTCTTATTTAGGAATTTGGAGGAAGTCATTTTAAAGCTCGAAGACTTGCATTCAACCAATATTGCTTAAGGATTTTTTTTCATCAAATCGGTTCTTTCATCTCTAATCTTTGGTTGTAACCTGTTTATTATACTTTCTATGATGAATTTCATGAGTTTCTTAGGCTAAACTTCTTGTGCTAGTTAGGGTTAATTGAGAAGATAATTTCTTTGTAATGGATTGAACTCTATTATGCCTTTATTCTTGATCCCCAATCTAGTTGAGTTCGTTTATTATCATTGTGGCTTTATTAAATCTTTTGTGGATTAGCTATGTATAAATCAATTTAATAATYAATTAGGAAGGACTAGGAGGTGAACTCATTGATTAGGACTTAGGCAATGATAACCCATTAGTTTTGAATTAACTASGAATAGAATCAGTTCCTTTTGGGTGGTTTCAAATAGTAATTAAGCGTGGTTAGTGAAATCAGGRAATTTCTTAGTTCATTAATGCAATTTCAATTAATCTAATTCATGTAGCATGGCTTTAGTTAATAGGAATTAGGGATTTTATGACAAGGGATTGGATAAAACCTAATTTAGGAAGTTCTACTATAAACAATTAGATTAAGATTTGAGAATTAGGGCAATTAAGGTGCGATTAATTGAGCTCATTATAGGAATGATTCAAATCAGCGCCCTAACCAACCTCTTTTATTACATTAGATTTTTTTTGGATTTATTCATAATTGAACCTTTTAGATTACTTATTCATTTCTAGTTATTAGTCTAATTAATTCACATTCGATAGGCTTAAATTAGGGAATTTGGTAATTTTGGTACTTTGTTAGAAATCCTTGTGGAATCGAGCTTGACTCACTTGCTATTCTCTTTTTTACACTAGTATACTTGCTAGGATGTATCAAGTTTGTGAGCATTAGGGAACCTTCAACAACAGCCACTAGAAAATGCGAAAGCACTCTTGCTGAGTTGATGATAGAGGAAGAATCTAAGAAAGGAGATGATGATGAGAAAAAAGACGACATTGAGAAGGATGAAGCTGAAGAACAAGAGATGGAGATTGAAAAAGAGGATGCTACACCAACAAAACCCAAAGAATGATAGGGCAATGAACTCTTAGAGAGTAAAAAGATATTGTCTAAGCTACAGCAATCCCATGCCCTATTGTAGAAACAAATGACCAAGTTTTGGATTTACATGGAACAATGGGATATAGTTGACTGGCTTAACATAGCTAAGGCATTGAAGGTGAAAAACACATGCCCATCAAACGTTTCTCTGGGAGCTGCTACCAGAAGTAGAGGAGGACGCTAAGACATAACAGTCAAGCAAGGGTAGTGACTAAATGTCTGCATGATGGTACAACCCTAAGGGTTATGTGAGCCTTTTTATGAAATCTAAAGAATGTTAGTGATGTTGAAACAATTGTGTTTTACTGAATATTTATTTTTGCTTTTTCATATTACTTTTGCTTTTATAGTTTTTAGTATGTTTGATGATTTTGATGCTTCAAATTGACATATCTAACAGCTTGCCTTGCTTAGTTATTCTGAAATCATGTTATATTTCTGCTTTTCTATTGCTTGAATTGATCTCTTGAGTGTGTATTGAATTCAATGAGTCATGTTGATTTATTTATAGTAGTGTTGTGGTTTGGAAAATCTCTAGTAATAAGGGTGCTATTTTTTTCGTTCTCATTGTTATCACATAAAAATTTCTTTTGAAACCTTTTTTCRTTTGTGATTAATTGGAAGAAGGTTTGAGCATAGAATTTAGACTTGAGAATTTTTTTTAGCTCTTCTTTTGCCATGAGTTGTTTTTGAGAAAAGAGAATTTTTTTKCAATAAGTTTGGGGCAAGGAAAAGAAAAAGGCCTAAGCAAAAGAAAAACCACTCCAATGTTTTCAATACCTAAGTAAAAAAAAAGACTCATGTTATCCATGTTTGTTTTTGCGTCAAAAGGGGAATGAAAATACAAGTATGCTACAGCAATTCGTAAGTTGTGACATGTGTTGAGTAACTAGGAGCAGTAACGAAATTCATGTATATTGTTGCRGCAAAAAGCACTAGTGACACGAGAGAATAATTTATAAAAAGCCTATGTTTGTTAAGTTCTATTGCTATATCAAAACTCCCCTTGTTTTCAATTCTAAATTCTCTTAATCAAATCCCTCTACACTAAAGTCCTTACCCTAAAATTCCATGAGATAAATTCTATGCTACTGCAACAAACCCAATTATTTGAAAAAATTGCAAAATTTTGGTTTAAACTCTGTTTTGGCCATCATTTAGCACAAGACACCTTTTAAACTCTRTTTGATTCTCTGATTTCTTTTGACGCATGACGACCCCAAAGAAATTGAAAAGTATATCAATTACTACTGCATTGCTCGAGGACTGGCAATGTATTAAGTTTAGGGTGATAACCATAGAAAATATCCTATCTTTTACCCTAATTTTTGTTCRTTTTTTAAAGTTTTTATTCTTTTATGCTTTTAATTGTGGTATTTGATCTCATTTTCAACATACTAAGGATCGATACATTCAAGAATGCGTTTTAATCAAAAACATACTTAGATAAGTCTAAAAAGCTTGATCCTTGAGAAGGTTCACAGGATACAAAAGATTGCAGCAATCAAGCCTAAGAGGCACAGCAAAAAGAAGCAAAGAACAAAGTAGGAGCACAAATATCTATGATTTAATGAAGAATCAGAGTGAAAGCTATATAAAGGAAAATGTTGGAGTTGACTTCAGTTTATTTGTCAAATGTTGAAGCCGGAGAAAAGCAGTATAGATTGAATCACCAAAAATGAGCACTAAAAGCTGAATGTTGGATGAGTCAGCAGTCAAGTGTCAGAAGCTTAAAGCTACAGTATCACCAACTCAATAACATTCTGGCTCTATATAAGGAACAATTGATCAACATAAACAGTAGTTAGTTTTTCTGTAGTTCATAGCTTTTAATTCTTASAATTTAGAATACATGTTAAGGGTTCTYTTTAATGGAAGGAATTAGATTTAGTTAGGATTATCCTGCTTTAACGTAGATTAGAAAAGGATAAGACGAAAGTCCTCCTACAATCTTTCAAGCAACTTTAATCTACAAAGTTTCCAGGTTATTTCAAGTCATTGAAGTTTAAGSTAGTTTGCATTCATCTTAGATTATGTTCTCTCAATCTCCTTAGTTGTTTGCAAAGCTTGAAAAAGTTGTTAGTTAATGGTTAGAGGTTAATGTCATTGAGTAAACCCTTTATATACAAAAAAAAGATTCATGAAGGGTTGAGGAATTTGCAAACTTATCTCACCTTTTCTATAACTCAACACCAACCGAAAAGTAGCTAAAAACCATTGCCATAGATATATGGTTAATACTCCAAGAGAAATCTATTAGAGTATTACTTAAGGGTTTAAGGAACAACATTTTCTGAGCCTTGTATAGCTCTTTGAGACAGCATTCTAGTTCTCAGTAGAGATAAGAAGACTTACTCTGCTAAGTGTAGAATAACGAGCCTTTATAATGAGGATTCCTATAGATATATGGTGCAGATATCTTATTTGTCCAATAGTTGCACATTAGGAAACTTTGTGTGGGACATCGCTCGAAACCTGTCTACCGTGCTACAACATACATACTGACTCTAACATTTATTTTCTTGTCACTAACCTAACTTTTACTGTTTTCACTCATTCACTTTTAACTTGAGCTTACTTTCGCCATTTACTTTCAGTATTTACTTCATCTTGCCCTTAATTATTGAACATTGTTAATGCTACAACATAACTATCTCTTTAACGAAAGTTTAACATATTATGTCTTTCRTTAAACTATCCTCGTAGGATCAACACTTCACTCATTCTTACTACTTTTGAGCTGTGTATACTTGCGCATGTTTTAGTTTAATTGAATCAGATTAGACCCCATCACTTATTGAGATAATAATAAACTGCACAAATACTACATTTTAATATTTGAAGCTCAAAATGATGTTCAAAATATTTTTATTAAATGACCCTTACACAAATTTGTTAGATATAATTGAGTTTGATTCTTGAAAGTSTTTTTAGGATGTATTTTCATACCATGGACATGCATTTTAATCACTTTCAAATACATTCTAAGTAATGTTTGYAAGTTAAGTTTYATATCCTCCATTAAGGAATTCGAACGCAGCTCAGTGACTTTACAATTGTCCAAAACATTCGAAGATTAAGTCTTTGGACATAAACTTCTTCTTGTTTAAACAATCCGAAGAACATTTTTAATTGGCATCCGATATCCATTCCAAGTCTTCAGATGGGTAAATTGGATGAAGATCATAGGTATTTTGATTGTTCAAAATATACGTGTCGAAGTCTTACCCAATAGATTATTACTTTTTTTACATATTCATTGCTGTTGGATATTGAGCTATATAAAACGTAATTTTCCCATGTGATCATTTTTAGAACATCGATTTCAAAATTCTAAAACGCAAAACTTAGGTTGTGTTCTGTTTGCATTTCATATTTTTAGTTTTCATTTTCAAAAATGTTCTTAATTTTCTATTTTCAATGATTGTTTAAAATTTGCTGAAAATGCATTCTATTTGTCATCTTTAAAATTTATTTTTGAAAATAAAAAATAAAAATACGTTCGATTTTGAATTTGAAAGAAAATATTTTGATTATTTTTAATGAATCTACTTGTAAACTAAATATTAAGTACTATTGCTCAATATCATCATATGTTTAAATTAATATTAAACAWAAAAATTAAGTGTCATATAAGTAATTCGAAGATTTTGGATAATTACTAAAGTGAAATAAATAAAAAAACACATTTTTCGCATTTTGGGTTGTAGGAGAGAATTTTGCGTGAAAAAGCTCAAAAGTACATTTTGGCCATTTTTTATTTTCAGTACAAAAATTTTTCACTTTTCGAAAATGAATTTTCAAAAATACGAAAGAGAACGTTGTTTAGACGAATCTCTCGTCTGCAAAATGATAAGAAAACAAGAGGATTGTAAAACAATTGTATTAATTTTATAAACTTGATAAAACAAGTATTACATTCTCTAAAACATTCTCGTGGTAAAAACTTAATCCCTTGATTCTTCTCTTTGGCTTAATCTCAGGGTATGAGAGAGATTTGGTGCTCTTTCTTCTAAGCTTCTCTCAATGTGGGACTTGACATGAATTTCTAAACCTCTTCCTCTTGTGCTTTAGCCTCTTTTTATAAGAAAAGCAAATTTATTTGATTGGTCGAAGTCACACTTGCAAGTGACGTAGCGTYACTTGATCTCCATCATTGATTTTCATTGGTTGAACTTCGTCATTCTTGACACATGTTGTCATTTCATTGGTTAACATGTCACATACTTCCCAATTTAATGAGAATATTTAAAATTAACTTTAATTATTTAAATAGATTATGAAAATTTAATTTAATAAAATTTTTATATCTACAAACATATTTTAAAAACGTATTTTCGAAATTAGAAAAAAAATTGTACTGAAAACKAAAAACAAAAAAATTTTTGATTTGAGTGTTTTCAAGTAAAACACTCTCCTACAACTAAAATGTGGAAAAGGTGTTATATATTTATTTCTCTTTAGTAATTATCTAAAAAGACCTTCTAATTAACTAGATGAAACTTATTTTAATTTAAAAAATTCTATCAKTGACTTAGAAGTTAATTTGCATGTAGATTCATTAAAAATAGTAAGAAACGTTTTCTGTTAAATTTTAAACCTGAACGTGTTTTCAATTTATTGTTTTCAAAAGTAATKTTAAGAAAYAAGAACCAAATGCATTTTTAGTAGATTTGAAAAGAGCTACTGAAAATAGAAAAATGAAAAATATATTTTTGAAAATGAAAACCTAAAACTAAAATGCAAATCGAATACAGCCTCGAGCTTTTGATATTCTTTAAACTTCATTTTTGTAAAGCTCTACATCCCATTATTTAAAAACAAAAAGTAAAATTGAAAAAAAGAACTTTGGCTGAGCCTCATCTATTCAAAACTGAATATGGTCTGGGTTGTTATGTAAAACCCTCAATTGGTCATCGAGCTAGCCGCCTACTTTAGTATCATAATCCGTATATACGTACATAGAATATGTTATTTACATAGAATATGTTATTTACATAATCCGTATATACGTACATAGAATATGTTATTTACGCTCTTTGTTTACAAAGTTATATTTTTGGGGATGAGTTGTAGTTAGGCATATTGCACAGGTCGGGCCCGACGTTATGACGGTCAATTAGAAAATTTCGTTTCCCTACCTCAATTTATCGTAGATCAAGTTACACCAACCATTTTTAGCTTGCAAGTTAATTTCTTATATGTGGAACGGCTGTGTTTCTAGGCTCGAGTCATAGTCTAGGTGCTGAGAAGATCGAATTCGGAAAAATAGGGGGCGGGGGAATTCGATATTCCACCTAACTATCTCAACTTTCCTTAATTCCATGTTGTTCCCCCGCTATATATTTTTGGCCAATTTGGGGGCAGCCGGCCATGACACTTCATGTGACTCTTTCTCTTGAGTTTCATTTAATTTTCATTTCCTTGTAATCCTCCCCCTTTTCCTTGCTCTTATTTTTCTTAAATTTACACACACAACCAACTCCTCTCTACCTTCTCTTAGAAGACTCATTTCCTTCTCTTGCATAAGACACAAGCTCACAAGACACTCTCTCTTTCTCTCAGATTTCTTGGTTATCTCTATCTCTCCTCGTTCATTTTTTAGCTTTCTCCACCAAGACCTCTCTTCTCTTTGTTTCCTTTAAGCGCCAGCAGCAACTATAGCAATCCTTGGAAGCTCCAAGACTCACACTTTGGCTAAGCATTCCTCCGTCTTCAACCGTTGGATCTACGACATTGTTCAGCTCTTGCTCATCTCGGTTCACTTCTTCAAGGTACGGTCTTCTACTTCTTAGAATTCTTGGAATCAATGGAAGTTATCTATGGATGCCTACTGTGCTATATATGGGAAGGGATTTGGTCTAAGGATTTATTTATAAGACATGTTTGAGTTTGTAGTCAACCTGAAATTATAGTATATAGAAGGATGGTTGGATGCATTGCTAGGCTGTTTAGAAAATTCATGTGGCTAGAAATTGTTATGTGATTGCTTTAGGACTAGAATGAGTTTGAGCATATCTTTTGTTCTTTTGTTTCTACTCTTGCACCTATTCTTTCTTTAAACATTTTCCTTTCCCGTACCTTTAGTTAGAATCTGAAATTGATTTCCTTGTAGAATGGTTGGACAATGAGATGATATTGATAATGAGATTTAAAATCCCTTCTTGCTAGAAAAAATTTTGTGTTGGCCATTTAACTTTGTTCAAAAGGTTAAATTAAAATATTTGMGGAGAAGTTGTTGATGGAACTATTTGTAAGTGATTTCTGTGTTTAGTTATTGGTCGACAAGATTACCTTACCCTTGATTAGTATAGCAAATTGGTTAATAGGAAGGGATGAGCCTAAGTTGCACAAGTAAGGTTTTGCTTAGGTTGTCTCAAAGCTTTATAGGTTCAATCATAGATCAAATTGAGGAATTAACCTTTGACTGAGTAGCCCTATTTCTTAGGAATCTAATAAGACTAAGACCAATAGAAAAGTCCACCTAAAACTTAAGACATGAGTAAAGATCTGACCTTACCAGTTTAGGCCAAGAATGAACTCACCATACTGTTTTGGTGCATTTATGACTTAACTGTGATCCCAAAATAGAGAATATGTTATGTGGATAGAAACCTTTATGTTCCCAGGAATAATTTGAACCTAGTCTCACTCAAAATGGTTTTCCATAACTTGAATTATGATCAAATATCTGAGGATTGCCAATTTAAGATTGATTTTGACCATACGTTGTTGTTCCATCGAAATATGGTATTTAATTGTACCTTGTTGTTACTAGGATGTTAATCTAATATCAAATTTGTAGTGTGATCGAGGCCTTAAATTGAGAATTTCATATACGAATAGTTAGCCCCGTGTCTTGGGATCATTTTTCAACAAATTTTGTTTGGAAATTAAAGCTAGAACTCTAGATAGGTCCATTTTACTCCACCCTGCCAATTTTGGACAAAGTTGCCCGGGTTGGTTTTCCTTGACTATTTGTGAATTCGATAGTACTTTGAATAGTAGAAATTGTCATAACAGAAAATTGTTCAGAAACTGAGAGATAACTCATTTTTCGTTTATTGTGGCCTAAGTTCTATAATGCCATTTTGAAGCTCGACCCTTTACCCGGTTCATTTCTAAACTGCTCATATGTAAAACCTCGACTTAATACACTAACTTGTAGTCTCCCTATTGCATAGGAATATGAATATGATTTTCAGACTTATCTCTCCTCTGACTTCCACTACAAACTCTATGTCCGAGTTCATCAGGGATATAGGAGTGCTTTAGTTAAACAAGAATGCTTAAGTCATTTAGTTATTTTGACCACCTGTATGGCTCAACTAAGGTTTTAATTTATACATGTTGATAGGACACAATTATCAGAATCTTAGCCGACTTCCTTTCTTACCACAGCTACCAAGCGAGTTCCCTACAAACCATTTCTCTGCAAATGCATTTTGTGAGTTTCAAAAGCCGTCTCATAAATACATTGCACGGAACTATTTTATTACGACTTTCAAAGGATAATTTTGGTATGCTTTTATGCTGTTTTCTTTTGAGTATGCATTGCTTACTTATCAATGAATTCATAAAAGTATTTTATTATATGACTATGTGGCATATTGGAAAATGCGAGCATGTTGATTTGACAAGTCATTTTGTACTTTGGAAACTTTTATAGTGATGTAATTGCGGTTTTTGAATTGATCACAAAGATGTCATTGTGGCTTGATTTGATTATCAATATTGTTGAAGACAAGTACTCTATCGGTTGTTTTGTAAAATTAGCCAAACGGACTATTGTACTGTACTTGGCTTGTCACCAGCACGAGGGCATCTAAAACCATCAGCGTTAGTTCTYGAAATAGCCATATGGCCTAGCCATGGCAAACTGAGAATGCATCGACAGACAATTGCGCCTGACATACCCACTATGGATCTGTCAAATGCTCTTGCCCTTGGTCTGGAGGTTTGACCAGGAAACTGGTCATCCTACTAGTGGGTACTATTTGCGGATTGATGAGGTTATAAGGTTGAAAATCACTTGCGCTAAAAGGTTATAAGGCARGTATACTGACCCCATTGAGTTCAATAGGTGGCTATTGATCACTATCAATATGTTTTATATATTGTTAAATTTGAGCTGATGATTCGATCGTCTTATCTCACTTTTGCAAAACTCTGTTTAAAAGATTTGATTAGCGCACATTTTTTATATTCTTAGATTTTTCGAGCACTCGCATGTTTTGAATATTTTAAAAGAATCATACATACTTGAAATGTTATTTACAACTCTCATAGTGTACCCATGCTGCTGAGCCTAGCTCATAGTTTTTTTTCACATATTTTAGTGGAAAATGTAGAATGATAGAGAAGTCTGGTGTTTCTTAGCCCTAGGGGTGCTTATGTACTACTATAGTCTGGATGTGCTTGAAGTTATGTAATAGTTTTAGAGATTATGATGTTTGCTTTGGCATTTGTAATTTTCTCCTATGGATTGTTATTTTGAATTTTATTCATTGTAAAATTTGGAAGTTGCTTGTCAGATCATCTACTTGAGTATAGTAGTCTTTTGTAATCTATTATTCTATTATAGATGTCATATTGTACAACTGTATTGACTATCAAGAGACAGGCGACACCCCATACAGCCCTAGTCATACCTAGGAAAAGACGGGTCATCACAGTTGGTATCAAAGCCTAAGTTTTGAAATCTTTAAGGTTTTGTGGGTATAGAATTGTGAAGTTTCTTGAGGTGAGTGTGTTTTGGGATTGTAGTGGTACTAAGTAACAACGAGTGATTTACTCTGTTTTGTTGTAAGATGCCGAGGATCTAAGGCACAGGAGGTCTTAGAAGCCAAGATACGTGAGCTGGAGGACAGTTTATGTATGATCTTGTTAGGTTAGGCATGTTAGAGAATCAGGTTACGCAGTTATAAAGGGATAATGCTTGGTGTGGCCATTGGCTGACYAAGGAAAATCAAAATGAGGAGGAACTTCATATAGGTTTTGACAGATAGAGATGGCAATCTCTTAGAGAAATTCCAGCATTTTGAGGATGTCAAACAGGAAGATGGAGGGTCGAACGCGATCCTATCTATGAATGCCTCGCCAGCAGCCAAGACTTCCCASTAGAGGTCTTAGGGTAATCACTAGGTCACTTAGAGGATCTAGGTAAGCTAGGATCTTGCAGGGACTTGAGCAGACTCTGCCATTTGTTGTGTTTTATATCCCATTATTAAAGTAATTTCGGATGTAGTAATTGTAGGGTTGTTGATCTTCGATTGTAGTATCCTTTCTGTTGTACTAAATGCTAGTACTCATCATTTCTATTTATGGTTTGACTTTTACAATTTAGTGACTATTGGTCTGTGCATACACATTTTAGTTGTGAATATATATGATATGTATATGTAACACATTTCTTGGAATACTTGAGGTTGTTCACTAAAGAGTAGTACGGTGTAGTTTATCCATATAATTACTTTGAGAGGTTAGAAGTTTGGTTGTCTGTGATAATTGAGTTTCGAATTTAAATGCAGTTTATATATACGTAGCTTGGTCTTGCAATACTACTAACTTAGGCTTRTATGAGGTCAGCCAGCGTTTCCAGGTATGATAACTCAATTTGGAGAATAGGATATAGATCCATAGTATTTATAATTTGCAGACACCAGTGGTAGTTGTAGAAAATTGTAAGGAATCGATTGATGTGAATCAAATTTTTTGAATAATAGAGATGACAGATGAGAAATGTTATGTCCTATTGGATGAAGGTATGCATCTAATGCCAAGGGTATAACTATGGATTAAATTGAGGGCATATAATAAGATGTTGACTAGGTAACTTAGGAATTTGAGCGTCAAAATTTAAGATAGAGGTGTTGGCGATGTGGGTGGATGAATCGCTGGATTTTGAACTATTGTATGTGTGGAAGTGCAAATAGATTGTTTTGAACTATTGTTTATGGACTTTTCTATGGTGAGAATTTGATGCCACCTAGACATTATTATGCTCATTGGACAATAATCATGTTTTATTGCCTTCAATTAGAGATTAAAGCCTTTGGTTGGATGATTTTGTCGATCAAAGGTAATGATTGTACCAAGCACTATATACGATATTTATGTGTAGTAAGAGCGTGGATTTTGTGCCTTTGATTAAGGAGGTATTTTGTTGGTTCTGTATTATGTCTGCACTTATGTGAGCTCATCGATGGATGTGCAAGATTTACATTATGTATTTGGATATATGAATCAATAGGATGCCTCCCTGTACGAAAAATAGTGCTCGACTGTTGGCTTCAGGAGCCACCCAAGATCGAGAAGGCAATTCTCAAGCTCAAGAAAGGGCCCCAACAACACACCAAGACTTGACAATAGCTTGAGCATTGATCGGCTGGCAACCGTAATTAAGACGGCCTTTGAAAGTGGAAGCCTGCGAAGAACTAGGGGCCACGAGAAAAATAAAGCCTCACAAGCAAGGTGACAGCATCTAGAGCAAGTAGCTCTYTCCATGAATGTCCGGTTGGAAGTCAATGACTGGATCAGGCACGGGCTTCGAACAAACGAAGAACACCCCAAAACGGGATCGACAAGGTAAGAACCTCTGCCACTATTGTTGGGAGTCAGAACACCTTGAAAAGGATTGCTGATGGAAGAGCAACTTGTGCTTGCAGTATGGAAGCTCGAAGAATTGGGTCATGAGCTGCATAGTAAGGGCCAAATAGGGCAAGGGGAACCCGCGTTCATACCTTTAGGAGTGAACAAAGACTCTGATGTGGCAGAAGGTAATAGTGATCTAAAGTTTTACTTAACCCTATTTTTATTTAGGTTTTTGATATACCACAAATTTTTTGATACTTGTCTATAAGTGGCACAACTTTCTATCTAAAAAATTCATAGGCACATTTCTGGAAAATAATCATATATAGAGATGGTTTACCAATAGCACGAAGGATATGAATAGGCTTTTAAGAATTAGAGCAAGGTGATTACCAATTATGGCAATTATGGCAATACGAGTAAACTTATAAGATTTCAGGCAATACGAATGCTCATCAAGAGGGATCAAGTAACCATGATACAGAAGGAGAGACATTATTGTACATGTATTTGAATTTATAGAAAACTTATGTGTGCAATATGGGAAGTAGCTGTAGTTTAATTATGAGAAATATTTTAGGTGAGCATGAATAAAGATCTAGAGTCTTTCAAATTTGAGGTCTAACCTTGGTTTAATTAAAAAAGACAACTAGACTATTACCTATATTGTGAAGGGTTGCAGAGAAGTCAATAATGGTGAAACTACGGTAAACCTTTACCGAAAATAGCATTTGAAGTTGAAATCTAGACATCTATAAGGATGAAATGATCATTTTTATTTCATTGACAAACTATATAGTTATTTCCTAGTATACCAGAGAACTTATAAGATATCTAAAATATAGCAAACTAAAAGCTAGGAATGGATGATTTGCGCATACTCATACTATACGCCACTAACACATTTCCAAATTTTGAATCTTGATAACACTGTATAAAGCATGGTACGGGAAAATAAAGTGTTGACCATCAATTTACCAGGTGGTGGATAGGTTCAAAAAATATTAAGAACGAATATAGTAGATATAGATATATTCCTTGGCTAAGAATGATGGATGCGACTAGCATCAAATTTTGGGAATAAAAGTTGGAGGAAAAATTGCAGTAATGGTGGATATTAGTGCTTATTTATAGATAATCTAGATTTATCCCCGAATTAAGATCTGAAATAGTGACCAACTATCAGACATGGAGGAAACTTTGGAAAGGGATCAAGGGTATTTAGCTTATTGGATGAACAAGTCCCTAGGTTTGGGTAGCATAGAGGATGTACCAATGACAAATAAATATATCAATTATTTTCTTTTGGAGTCGATTTCTTTACCTCTTGATCAAGGAGTAGAATTTGCAATTAACTTGATTCATGGAGTGGAACCTATATTTAGATTTCCCATATGATCCTAGCAAAATTGGAGAAAATTGAATGGAGAACTGCAAAGTGATCCTTGAATAAGGGTTCATAAGATAGAATTCCTCTTCTTGGGCGTGCTTGTTTTTTGGTTAGGTAGAATAGCGCGAACTTAACACTTATTTATAGATTATAAGGGCTTGAATGGTGTCATTGTCTAGAATAAATACCTCTTACTCATTATTGATGGGCCATTTAACCAATTACTAGGAGCTATGTATTTTTCAAAGCTAAACTTGAGACAAGTGACGTGTGAACAGAAGTTTCTMGAATTATTTCAAGATAACGCAGTTTGAAAAAGCAAATCAACTGCTAGATATGGAAGAAACATTGGAAAAGGTCATGTTGATTCAGGAGCATATAAAGGCCGCCTAAAGTCAGCAGAAAAGTTATACGAATATTCAGGTGCGARACTTGGTGTTTGGTGTAGGCGATGAGGTAATTCTAAAGCTAAAGACTACATTAGGAATCCCGAAACATCCATAGGGATGTAAACCAAGTCCTAGGTATGTTGGGCCCTTTGAAATTAATAAAAATTTCCTTTTCTAGAGGAATATTTTGGTTAAATAGATTGTTGTGTTTAATGAAAATGTATTACATTTAATATATTTGAAAACTTTAAATATATAAAAATAAAAAATGAAACAGGTCAACTTGGACCGGGTCATCCAAGTCACCCAGTGTGAATCGAGATTATGCCACACCCAAGCTTAGCTAGCCAAATCTTGGGATCGTCCAAATCTTTTCAGTATGGTTGATAGTGGTGTGATACCTAGCTAATCAATCCATTCCCATAATAACATCAAACTCCTTGATGTCCACTACAATCAATTCGACTAGCCCAAAAAAAAAAAAAAAAAAAAAAGTTTTTCCTTAGCTTTGTCCACCTAAAAAGCTTCCTATGGAAGCCTTACTTCCATCTTGACCTCCAAGCATTTTTCCTTTTTCTTGAAGACAAATTAGTCCACCTCTCGAAGACTCTCACTCTATATATGTATCACCCCTAGTCGGCTATCCTCTTCATTTTCCCCTTAACAACTTTCTACAGAAACACGTTCTCTCCCTCTCGGCTATTTCCCTCACCATCTCATAAACTTGAGACAAGTGTACTATTTAGGTGGGACGAGATGCGTGAACAAAAGTTTCTAGAATTATTTCAAGGTAACGCAGTTTGAAAATGCAAATCGACTGCCAGATATGAAAGAAAGATTAGGAAATGTCATGTTGATCCAGGAGCATATAAAGGCTGCCTAAAGTCAACAGAAAAGCTATACGGATATTCAGGTGCAAGACTTAGTGTTTAGTGAAGGTGATGAGGTAATTCTAAAGCTAAAGAMCACATCAAGAATCCCGAAACATCCATAGGGATGTAAACTAAGTCCTATATATGTTGGGCCCTTCGAAATTTTGGAGAGAATAGGAATTGTGTCGTACCGGCGTGCATTGTCATAGAACTAGCGGGACAGCATTACATGTTCCATGTTTCACAGCTTAAGAAGTACAACCTCGCACCAGACCAAATCGTTGAATGATGAAGACCTAAGGCTACACCTTAACCTACCATAAGAGGAGCAACCTATTCGAATCCTCAAAGAAGGTACCAAGACACCCTCAAATAAAGAAATCAGTCTTGTCAAGCTCCAACGGAATTTTGTAGATTGTTATTTTAGTGATGACAAAATCGTAAATGTGATTAAGCTGTCATATTGTACAATTGCATCTACTCCATACAGCCCAATTCATACCTAGGGGAGGAGAGGTTGTCACTTGTTACCCTTGAAAACTCTCTATGTTGTCAAGGCTTCTTGTTCAATTGTGTATGCATCATTCTCGTACGGTTATTTTGTTTTAAACTGTTTGGACAAATACTTCTTCTCTTGAATATATTTCAAATAGGATTGAAAAATATATTGGGTGATTCTTAAACCTTGAGAAAATTTGGTCATAACACAATTCACCTCCTATTAGGTTCTTTGGGATTAATCTCCCACCATTATTTTGAAAACAAGACTATAAGGAAGTTATGAAAATTCTTATGGAAGATTCCTAGATAGTTGATGTTTACTTGTTGAAGTGAAACGACAATAAATCATGTACAGGTATCATGTTTGATCTCATATTTCCTGATTTAGTCTATTTGTGCCAAACCTTGATATGACACTTTCTCTATTGCTATCGTATTATATCAATCTTTACATAGATCCTTATAGTTGTTCATACATAATCTTGTGTTRATATTGATGAAATTGTCTTAAAATCATAATGTTAATTAAAATCTTTATTTCTTATCCATTTGTGTATTCATCATTCTCGTATGCTTACTTTGTTTTAAACTATTGGTAGAAATACTTGTTTTCTCTTTTATTACAAATGTTTGAATATATTTCAAATAGGATTGAAAAATATATTCTGTGGTTCTTAAACCTTGAGAAAAATTAATTATAACCCAATTCACACCCTGTTGGGTTCTTTCAGGATAATCTCTCACTATTAATATGCAAACAAGTATATAAACACTACTAGAAAAAAAGGCTTTCCTCACACACTACGTTATTCTAGAATGACTATATCCCCACGTTTAGAAACAGGATGGTGCAAAGTGCTACAGGGATAGACTTTTATCACGTGTTAATATATCAATAAAACCATACATACATCACATCTTGAAGCGTTGCTAAACATATGCTATTACCACTCTATAATCTCCTTATAAGATATCTATTACTACGCTCTATAGCATCCTTTATAGCATCCTTATAAGGTATCTATTACCATGCTCTATAACATCCATCTTTATAAAGTATTTATTAGTACATTATAACACATCTGTATAAATTATTTATATTACAATTTTAATTATTATTTTACACGAAATATGACTATGTTCTTAATATTAGGTTTAATTTGTTCTTACTCTTACCTATTACTACACTTGTAAGTCATCATAGGTTTTTTTTTTCAACCAAAAGATATTTACTATATTAAAATATATATATCTAGTTCTAAAATAAATATGTATACCAATAAAATTCATAGATAGTTTTAAGAACAATATTCAAATACACTAAACAATAGAAAAACATCATTTTGAATCTTTAACAATCGTGCAAGTGCTCATATACCAACATAACTATACAGAAGAAAAACATCAATTCAATTATCCAAATGCCTCCATAAATAACCAAAAAAATTGTCACACATACAGTAATGTTATGTGWTCCCTGAAATGTTTCTTCAAGCTCTCATCACTGCTTTTAAAATTGAGGTTCTTCACATTCAGCGATCTGGACTGCAAAACCAGTAAAAATACATGGAATAAGGTTAGGACTGGGAACTGGTATATCAACACCTCAAAGCAGCTAATGTACAAGTCCCAATAACTCAGATTATTTTCGTCATTCTTTCAGCAAGAATGCCAATTTTTATTGAAAATAAAATGCCGATTCAGAATAAAGGGATATCTACAGCCTAAATTGATCATCATGGAGGCCCATAAAAACGCTAAGAAATCCTCAGCCTCCCCTGTTTCSCCAAGGTGACATCACATGCAGCATTGTTGATAAGATACACTAGAAGCATTGAGTCCCATGCCAAATAAAAGTAATCACCTTCTTGCTTTCATAAGATAAGATAAGAAACTGCGAGATCTACACTACTCAAGAAGCCAAGATATAATAAAAGCAGCATTATGTGAATCCATAATTTTAGGAATCTATATACTAGGTAGATATAATTGAAGGAGAGATGGACAAATCTCCTACAGCTTGGATAAGTATAGGTACTGACATTTGTCATGAGCATCTTATCACGTGTCTGTGCTTCTTAAATAAATGAAGGAAAAAAAAAAAGCATATTGTTTCTGCAAAGAGATGCATCAAGTCCCTCCGAACTATTTTTAAATATCAGAGCCAGGTGATGTAGCAAGCAGTTAAATTTGTCTCTAATCATAATCATTTCATAAATAACATTTATCATACTCACTTCTGAAGGAAAACTGTTCCCTGCATACCAGCAATGTAGTATCTTCTGAGAGGCAGAAGCCAACMCCCAACGAAGAAAATGCTCTTTTAATCTTCAATAACTTTCTTTAGGACTTCTCATATTCTTAATTGAACTCTTCCTTCCATTGATATATTTCTTTCGTTTTTAAAAAAGAGAAACAATCAGAACTTATAACCCAACCACASATAAGAGTGGCATGATTGAGGTTGGCGTAACAGCGCATATTGAATATGTAGGAAAATAAGAATTGCTAGATAGAAAGAGGTCATTTGTACATAAACTTTAAACAAAGATAAATGGAAGAATGTGGTTAAGAAAACACCTCAAAGCTATCAGGATCAGAGAATTTCCACCTATTATGAACTGCAACTTATTGCTCAAGCATAACTTCTCCTTTGCATCATGTTATTGCCAATGATATTTTTCTTGAACCAGTCTGAATGTTTTGACTAAGAATGTTTCCAGTGCCCTTCCAAGTATAACGATATCCGTTTACAATGGATACAAGGTTTGATAACCAAGAAGCAAAAACAATTGCAATTTCCTAAATTACTAATAAGAAAACAGATATAGCAAGTCCCAAAAATTGAAGCTAACTACTTGTAGCCCTAATAAACAACAAATCCTAAGTGCAGCACGTGCTTCAGCGCTTCAAAGAAAGACAAGACCTGGATTAATCACAATTTTAAATACCGGAAAAAATAAAAAGTATCAGAATACTGCTTTAATGTCAGTCCAAAGAAGTGATGGCCACTTGGCGAAGCTCTTCAAATTTTCCAAACATGTTATCTAGTTCCACCTTCCGATGACTCCATAAGGCGAAGTTCCCTTCATAATATAAACACGGTTTGCTTTCTTGTATACCGTCAGCTTTCCCTGCAGCAAAATTCTCTTAAGCAGAAATATTGACCCAGAATTTGCAAGAGCCTTTTTTGTCCATTAATCACTCTGAGTTTCGCCCTAGTGCAATACATAAACAAGCAAGATCTACCCAGCTTCCTTGTCTAGAGATCACTTTCACTCAACACCAAATTTCCAAGCAATGTTTTTACTACATCTGTAAGAACAAAGGAGGAAAAAGAATCATAATCAAGATCATGGAAAACAACAAATAAAATACACTAGATTGCCTCCGTACGTCATAGCAGAAAAGATAAACTGCATTATCTACAGGAATCAATATTAAGAGAAAAGCATAAAAATAAAGAAATTCTAAAGTAAGCTCAGAAATGGAAAAGGAACAGATATGAAGACCTATCTACATCTTGCCAGGCAAAATCCAGACCAAAACACAATCATCAAGCAAAATCAAGCAATTAAAAGGATAGCCCAAATATACATTAGCCCTTTCCATTTCTCCAACTACATCATTAAAACCAAAATCTTCCCAGATAGAAAAATTTAGCCCAATCCRTACTAACAAAATCTAGAAAAGAAAATACACTTGAAGAAAGATAAAACGTATGTGGTTGAAYGAATACTTACCACAATTGCTGAGTCTGGCAGTTTGGACAGCAGAGAGATGTTTGCTGATAACTCTAGCAGCCCAGAAATCAAAATCCATATTTCATTTTTCTGATTCAGTGAGTTCTTTCTTTTGCTTCAAAGTCCCTTCAAAAACTCCAATGGAATCCCTGTAGTTGCGTTTGTAGTAACTTCCCAATCTCTAAAACATAAGAGTGAAAGAAGAGGTTTGGTTCCAGATAATAGTTAATAGTTGATAAGAGAAATTACACTTTCTGAACACATCCAAACTCCTTGATAATAATGGCATGAATCACTAGTTTCAAACACCTGAACCCTGAAAAACAAATTACAGCAAATTTCAAACTATCCAATTTCGAAATTAGGGATTCATTGAAATTCTCGTATCCTTTTAAAGTCTATTCATGAATCCATTTGAAGAAGAAAATATTTTGTCTTGTCATGAAAAGATACTAAAGAAGATAAATTTCCCAAAAAAGAAGAAGAATTAAAGAATAGCATGTGCAGAGTWGTATGAGAGATCTATGATGGCAAATTTATTAGGAAATCATAAACAAGTTTGTCTAAAATTGATTATAATACAATCAACCAAAACCAGTCCAATTACAAAGACAAGATAAAGACAGGCAAAGAAATGAAAGGAAACATCAAACAAATRTCCTATTTACAACTCAAGCAACTAACCAGGGCATACAAAAAGTTAGAAAGAAATRAAAAGAAAAAGACTTACAGGGATGCAGACCAACTGGCTGCTATTGTTGATGTCCTCCACAGCTGTTTCAGGATTGATCACAGTTCACTGTATGCCAATCACAGCAGCTATATATTCAAGAAAAAATAAAATGATACTCTCATTAAGCTACTCAAAGGGCTTATATAGAAGGGCTTATAACAGCAAGGTTGAAACCCTGTATTTCAAGTCTGGTGCCAAAAAGCTTGAGACTTTCTTATTCGACCCTTCTTTTAGAAGCTTCCCCTTCTTTAGTTTCTTTTTAGAATAAATCATGTTTATACAGTGTACCCGTTTTAAATTTCCTATTTGGGTATCACCAAAAGCAAAACTAAAAGACTTACAGGGATGTAAACCAACTGGCTGCTATTGTTGATGTCCTCCACAGCTGTTTCAGGATTGATCACAGTTCACTGTATGCCAATCACAGCAGCTATATATTCAAGAAAAAATAAAATGATACTCTCATTAAGCTACACAAAGGGCTTATATAGAAGGTTATAACAGTAAGGTTGAAACTCTGTATTTCAAGTCTGGTACCAAAAAGCTTCAAACTTTCTTATTCGACCCTTCTTTTAGAAGCTTCCCCTTCTTTAGTATGTTTATACACTGTACCCATTTTAAATTTCCTATTTGGGTATCACCAAAAGAAAAACTAGTGACACTCCAGTTATGCAAGTGAACTCTCTTCTAGAATCGACAAAGACTACCTCCTTCCATTTAGTAACCATAAAGTCGTAGGTGTTACTGTGCAAATTAAACCCCAAGTCTTTCTACAAAAGATCCTTTTTAGCAGCTTGTGCGGACTTATTAAATCCTCAAACATGAAGTAAGGCCAAAATAAAATAGGAATTTTGCTGGACAACCATCAGGAAATAACACAGAAGGGAAAAAAAATTAAAAAAGAAATGCAGGAGGAAGAAGAAGGGAGTATTTCCACCAATCAACTTATGTGACGACAGTTTTAAGGGATTAGTACAACAATGTCAATATKTATTCTCTTTCTCGTCAGGCACCATGAAGGACATAAACAAACTACAATCTTCAGCAACTCAGAAAACAGAGAAGAAAAAATCAAGGTATAAGGATAACATAGTTGAATATTAAAATCCAGAACCTGAAAATCAGCAAAAGTTGTGTGCCTTGTGGAACACAAAAGCTCCAATCCACAGAAACAGTCCTCCTTGACCTCAAACATACCAATCCCAAGACTAAAAAACCCTTCTGCTTCCCATTACACACTCTCTCTGTCACTTCCTCTCACTCAAGCACACTTCACTAAGAAGCACGAACTCGAAAAACCCAAGGAAGCAAAAGAATTTACCTTTTAACAATGAATAAGGTTAGAAGTACAAAAAATCATCACCAATTTACTCTTCTTTGCTATCATATATTCTCTACCCATCATGCTGTTGTCTAAGCCACGTGAGAGTAGCACTTACACATACACAGAGAGGCAGTAATATACAGAGACAGAGGCAGCAATAATAACTACACCACGTTTCACCTTCTTCATCAACAGAACAAAAGCAAAAGAGAGCAGCACAATGTCCAGAAATAAGCCAAAGAAAAGGCATAAAAAAATTCTCTGCCCAATCATGATGAAATTTTCATTCTTCTTTCTACCGTCTCTACAATCTCTTCATCTCCCTTCCTACTGCATATATGCTTAAATATCACCTTACCAAAGAAAATTCAAAGCTATTACCGAACAAATTCATTACAACCACAACCCGTACTTAGAGGAAAAACAACAAAATTGGGACAAATAGCAAAAACCCATAACAAATCAAGCAAATGGAAAACAAAATCCACATAAAGAACTTAAGAAATAGACTTACAAGATTATGTATGCATTTAGTTCTCCTCCGGCTCCGTCCCTTGATTTTGTGATTCCCCTGATAATTTACAGTAAGAGTGCCAAGAACGCGGCGAAAGAGGGAAATCTCCCAGAGATGGAAATCGACGATGAAAGAGAGAAATAGAGAGAGATATGAAAATCCACGGTGAAAGAGGGAAATCAAGAGAGCGAATCGGGGGGGATTTTAGGAGCTGAGAGAAGAGAGAGATAGGGAGTGACGGGAGAGATAGAGCTGGAGGGAGAGCGAAAAGGGTGAAAATAATTCCACCTTTTTTTGTACTATCTATTCCTGCACTTTATAAATAGGATTTTTTTTTTTGCCAAAATGAAAGTCTTTTAAAAAAGGAGGCCCCCGAATGGAATGCTTTGAAAAAAAAAATCATCGCATTTCACAAATGCGTTGAGCTTACGCTTTAGATCCATCGTATTCATGGAATGGGTTAGGTTTATACCTTCGCATAGTTCGAATGCATTGGTCTTTTTTAGATACCATCGCATCAAGAGAATGCTATCGAGGTAAAATGTTAACAAAAAAAAAAAAAAAAAGAGTTTTCACTTCTCCGATTTACCTTTAATGAAAAACATCCTTCTTTGTAACTTCGATCCTTTGTAATCCCAATCGATACTCTATTAACTTCGATTTACCTTCACCACTTCCGTTCGTCGCTCGTCAACCGATCATTCACCGTCCAGATCTTCAATCGCAATGCCCATCCTTAGCCGCTCGTCAGTCAGTGGTTCACCCGGTCATTCGCTATCCAGATCTTCGACCGCAACATCCGTCCTTCGCCCATTTCTTCAATCTCAACGCCATCTATTTGCAGCTCGGTTTCACCTATCGTTGGCCACCTCCTTCACCTCTCGAAACTGTAGGTTCACCGACAGTAGTTCCCTCAACCCGAAAGCATAAGGTTTGTCTCTTAGTTCAAAGGTTTTAGCATAAGGTTTTGTGTCGTTATGAAGTAAGAATCTRTTCATGCAAGATTTATGTTGCTGGGTAATGTTATATGTTTGGGGCTAAGGCATATAACTCTATTGATGCAAGATTAATGTTGTTGGTTAATGCTATATGTTTGGGGCTAAGGCATATAAATCTGTTGATGCAAGATTGGGGCTAAGGCATATGTTTTTTGCATTCTCAGAAGGTCTCTGGATGAATCTAGGTATCTTTTTTTCATTCTCAGAAGGGATGGGGGTGGCATGGAAGAATAAAAGATCTAAGGGTTAGGTACTTAATCAGAAAATTGTGATTTCTTCGCTCTTAGTTAATCTGTAAATAATTTTAGGTCTATTAAATAGATCTATGGTGAAATAAAGGAATAAGCTCATATTTTTTTATTGCTAGCTTATATAGCTTACTAAACTACTCTATGTCCTAGAGATTTCTTTGAGAAGACTTTTGAAGCCTTAAAAAAAGGCCCCAATGAAATAATTGCCTCAATACCAGTTAGGAACTTCCAGAACTCTCTTTAATCAGTAGTTATCATTCCTTTTCCTAGGGTTAAATAAATTTCTCAACATTTCTTGTTGAGGTGTCAAGAATACTTAACTATKTTTTCCGTCTATTCTTTCAAYGAGAGCACTTCACTACAGGAATATGGATCTTGTTTATATAGTCCTTACAATTTGCTATGTAAAATTCAAATGTATGTTTTTTATTTGGAAATTTCGGATCGTAGATTGGTCTTCATTTAGTAATTTTTTAAGCATGAAATAAGTCGATAGTCTAGCCCCTCCAACCTGCCAACTCTTAGATAAGTTATTTGTTATCTAATTGGTCTTCATTTATTTTTTGCTTGCTAGWTACCTAGATAAGTTATTTATTATCTAATGCTAAGCCATAATTTTGTTTGTGTTTAGCTAAGGCATTTGTCTTTTTTTTTTTTCTTGATTGATTGTGTTGATGATTCTTTTAACGAAATTGTTGAAAATTTTTGTCCATAATTGCTTCTAAATTGCGTGATTTTTGTTGTTGCAATGATAATGCACATCTTTTTGGCGTATTCTGCCACCTAACTTGAAATGGACTCTTCTTGCATATTTAATTACATATGTATTGTGATCCATTTTTTATTGGACAATTATTAATGYTGTTATTTATCTACTTATGACTTTTGCAGTGAGATATTAAATTGATGTTCACAATTTTTTTAATAGATGGAATAAGTTCCTTTAGATATTCATCTGGGCCCTTTAAATGCGGACAAGGTCAACACAGGTCTAACCTTATATTGGCCGAGGACAAGCTGTCCRTATCTAGAGACTTATGGTATAGGACTCACTAGGTCGGTTTTGGTCAATTTATGGTGTTGTCAACCTACGTGTTAGGTCATGGATGTTGCCCGGTTTCAGGGCAATTTTAGATTAGGGAATGCGACTATTGATCACGCTCTTATCACCACTATGATTGAGCGATGGTGGTCGAAGACACACACGTTTCATCTATCCATTAGGGAGGCTACAGTGATACTACAGGATGTTGCTTTATTCATGGTTCTAAGGGTTGATAGTGACCCGGTTATAGGAGGCCTTGCTACAAATAGTGGGCACGGGTAGGAGGGTATTTGTGTGTCAGCTAGCGGGCCCGGTGCATCATCATGTTAGTAATTGGCGGATAATTATTGTAACACCTCCAGATTAGGAACTGTCCTAAGTTGAGAATATTACATTACCTTACTCATAGAACAATCAATTACTATAGGAAATAAAAGAAGTCTTAACCCTTGTCAAAGATTTTATAAAAATTTGATATAGTTTCCTTTGTAATTTCAATAACTACCCCCTGCATACATTCAAAAAATTCTCAATATTTTCAAACACCCATTAACAACGTACACTCCAACCCAAATAAACATCCAAAGTAAAGAGTAATGTGCTCCAACAAATCTTTTACCGACCCAACAATTATTCAAATTGAAATTTGAAGAACCCAAAAGAATTTTAAAACATAGGTAACTAAACCAAATAAGAAATAACTTAATGATAAGTAAAAATCATTCCAGTCAACAACTATCTTAATCCATCAAATTAATTTAAAATATGCTTCTGGGTATCATGGTTTGCCCACAAGCGACCTTCTCGCACCATCTGGCCACGCATCACCTGAGATGCAAAATGAGAGAAATGGAATGAGCTAAAAAGCCCAGTAAGTAAATCTCATGCATGAATGCATGAACATGCCCTACATGTCATGAATTATAAAACTTCACCTTTTCGATGAAAACTTTCTAAATATTTTCATTCCATAACCTTTTTATAAAATTCTTTCAAAATGTATAACTTGTAAAAACCTTTCATTTCATTATATTCGTGAGCTCACTGAGTGTAACGCCTAGCCATTAAGCTCTGCAGTGGGCCATTGTTATTTGGAACCCAATTACATTCCTACCGGTAGTACCGAAAAGAGGTTAACATTCCTTTACTTTTCCTTTCATCTCTTCACCTCCCTAAGGTGAATCATGACTTACCTTCCCAGAGGGTCAGTTCTGGTACGCCGGTCCCCCACGCCTCATTTTCCACTCACATCTTTCATGGCTATGTTTACACTCCTTTYCAAAAACTTTAACATTTTCCTGAACATGTTACAATTTATAAAATATATTCCCTTTCAAAATTTCATTTTCTAAACCATTCACTTTCTAAATGTATGAATGGCTCATGCCAGGAATGATGTAGAACACTAACTACATGCCCATGACATGAAATGCATGCAACTGTAATTAATATGTCATTCGACATAATAATRGTACCAGATATGAAACATGTAAAAACATTTCACATAAACAATACATTTCATAACATAATCTCATACCACCACCACATAACACACAACAAAAGAGATAGGCGGGTATGGGGGTTTACTTGCATAGAAACTCATATATAACACATTAATCCACCTAAAGGAATTCAGATACATTTATTCATAAACGTTAACGAAATGTGAGAATTTACTTATATAAAACTCAGATTCAATACACATTCAATTCACTTAAGAGCAATTTAATTATAATCACAACACATATACGTTAATGAGAATGTGAGAATTTACTTACCCGGAGTCCTTTACGTTATAGGGTTTTTATTTAAATCGCGAAGTAAAATTCTTCGACTGTTCTTAACATTAAGGTACTCGAAACGACCTATTTGTGATTACAGAAGGAAAATCTATTTAGTACGACTGTCCCAACTTAGATATTCAGTGTTTATTCCAACAATGTCAATTGCCAATTATTAGTCCATACTTAGTTCCTAAATTACCAATTATCACGTATTTTAAGGGTACAATTTTAACTCCTTAGCTCGAGTATTAAACCTAATCTATGTTCTCTTAAGCTAGACCTTCTCGAGCATATGATGCACTAAGATCGTCTATGCAGAGTGATAATGGGATCATCACATCACCCAGGTTGACACCAGTTTGCCTTTATAGAGCGATATTATCAGATGTGGTAGGCGTCGTGTCTGTGATGGTGATGATGATGAGGATTTTGATCCAGACGCATGTCTGGGGCTCTCAATCTCGTCGAGCACCTGACCATTATACCCCGGCTACATATGACCGTTATTTCTTACAATCAAGATCATTTTATTTTTGTTTGGTTATAATACGATTGATTGTATTAATGTAAATATTTTTTGAATGGTGGCTGTAATTTATGGTTATTGAGATGATCGTTGAATGGTGTTTCTTCTCATGGTTTTAGTTGAATAGTTAATATTGTTGAACGGTTGTTGAAATTTGGTGCTATGGTTACACTTTATTGCTTTTACACTATRTAGRGTGGCTTGCAGTAGTTATYATTGTGCGTGGATAGGTGGTTAATATACAATGCATTTGCCAAATGTGTTGCGCAGGTCTAACCCATTTAGCAAATGCAATCATACGCTCTAGCCACCACGCATTTGGCAAATGCGTGGTTTTTTTTTGAATTTTTCACTTTTTCATAAAGCCACCATTCATTTGGCAAATGCGTAATTTTTGTACCTTTTCACTTTTCATAAAGYGACCATGCATTTGCCAAATGCATGATTTTTGCACTTTTTTGTTCTTTATAAGGCCAATGACTTGCACTGATGAAATGCATTTTCCACACATTCGCCTTTCAAATGCTATTTTCAGTTTCTATGCAGAAGTTGATTTCCTCCACAGCTTAGCTCTCTATAAATCTAAGGTATGTTTTTTAGTTTTTTATTGTTAAAAATATAAGGTAAAAATAGCATTAGAGGTATATTTTTTAGTGTTTACTTGGTTAAAATATGAAATAATAGTATTGCTTAAGTGTTCATTTATAAATGTTTTCCATTCTAAATTTGTTGAGTTGAAACTTCTTTTAATTTATTAATTGTTGAAATGTTAAATTTGTCCATCCACTCAGATATTGTAAAACCTAATATGCTGCTCGATTATACTTGAATAGGATTTTAGATACTGTCTTTCAGATAACATTCAGAATATGTTTGCAATGAGATTGTGAGATGAGGCTTGATTTCAAGAGGTTCTCCATTGCATTGACGAACCCTATAACAAAAGAGTTGGACAATATGACAACCAGTTTCGTACTCAGAGTTGTGAGCAAAAGTTTGTAAAATTTATGAAATTTTGATATCTCGAAAAGATATCGCATGAGTTCATTTGTCGTATGCTGTTAATTTAATAAGGGGAGAAGTTCATTTCCAAGTCCCATTGTTTCAGATGATGATGACTTACAAGTGTTCTGGGTTGATGCCTGGAGGCCAGCACCAATCACATCAGATACAACTACTTGTTAAATTTAATGAAATACACAACAATCCGAGCCAGAAAATCTGCCTGCAAACATCATACAAAATTCGGTGGCCCAAATTGGCGTACTCAGTAAGTATTTCGAAAATATATAAGACCCGTCAATATTTTCCATTGGCGCATATATGACATTTCTAATGAACCAGCAGCCAGAATTCCTGGACTTTACAATTCTTAAAGTGCCGGAAGGTGATACTACACCTTCATCTAATTAGCACCCACACATGTCTGCTCAACCAGGATCATCAAGTACAGCARAACAGGGTACTCCAGACGTTGGTRCACAAACAAATTGTAAAAATCACGTCGAGATGAACACCAATTCAGTTTGTGATAAGCGTGCAGATACAACTGACGTGGATGATTGATAGACAAAATGACATATGCAATAAATCTTCACTCATGCAAGTATACACAGTCCACAAGTAATATAGAGTGAATAAGAGTATCGTCCCACAAGAATTATTGRTTCAAAAGTGATGGTTTAAATTCTTAATAAAATCAATTGGTTGTTGGTTGTCACAAAAATAAAGTAAAATAAACTAAAATTATCTAATCACAATGATTCAAAAATAATCACARTAATCGCATAAAYGATATGATCAAGAGCTTAAAAGTGAGCTAGAGTTAAAAATTCCCTATATACTAATGTCCAAGAAGTCAAAATGTCAATGCTGCAGATTGGCTGCAGTAATGACTTCTGAGCAAACTACGATAAAGGTTTAGCTACGACATCAATGCTGCAGACTGGTGCAATAATGACTTTTAAGCAAATGCTATAGAAAGGTTTAGCTACAGTAGAAATACAAATCGAGACAGAAATGACCTCACCCTTTCAATTTATTAGTCCTTATTCCTATTTCATTAAGTTGTTCTACCTGTCGGAGTTACTTAGTTTAAGGAACTTGAATAAAGTTCAAGTCTCATATGATCTTATGGGTGGAATATGAATGTTTCCAATATTGTATAGTATCCCTAAGATATTAAACCTTATCTCAAGATACCCAAACCCACATTTACTCAAGTTTTTACCTCTTTAGCTACCTTTCGGAGTTCAAGAAACTCATACAAACACTATTTATGGCCAATAAGATAGCAAATATAAACAATATATAACCTTAAGTAAAGCATTTATAAAGAGAAAACCTTACTCAAATCATTCAAATAGAYATTAAATACATAGGTTCATCAAAATTATAACTTCTAAGAAGCTAGTTCATGTTCTTGGATGAAATGAAATATAAGATGTGAAAGATTAACATTTTGAAATGCATCTCGAAATAATCACTAAGAGAAGGACAAACAAAGCCTAAAGAAGTTGATGAAGTCCAATGGTGAAGGTTTCCTTGAAGTCTTCTTCTTATTCTTCTTCTTCTTCCAAGCTTCCCTATTTTGCTCTCTTTCTCTCTCCTCTTTTCTCTCTCTTGCATTTTGCTCCTGATGCTTGAATTCCAGAATTCCAAATTCTTTCATTTCAGCCTTGCTCGACCCATGAAGCTTGGTAAAAAGGTGTCATAAGCACTTTTTATTTTTTTACTTTTTTCCTTTTTAACTTTTTGCTTTTCACCTTTTTGCTTTTTAGCTCCAGAAATGATTATCTCCTTTATCCAATAATGACTTTCCTTTTTTTCATTGACTTTCCTTTTTCAAATAAAATATTTCTTTTTGCTCATAACATTCAGTGCTACGGCATTTTGTCGCAGCATTGAATAAATCTTCACTTGTTCATCAAGTGACTTTTTGTTTTGCTTATAGAATCCCCTTTCCTACAAAATAGAGTATTTTATCTTAGCAAATGCACATGAATTCTATAATTTTATAYTATTGTACAATTAAAGTCACTTGGTCGATTTAAAGAAATATTCAAGGTAAAATAGTATGAAGTCCCATTTCATCATACTAAAAAGGGTGAAAACACGTACATAATCTCTAATAAAATCAATAGTTTCCCATTGACAATAATGATTTACCTACTGAGCCTAAGGATGTAGAGATTTTAGATGAAGACGGTGATAATGATGATATTGCTGGAGTTCCTACACATCCACACGTACCTAGTACATTGTAGGAAATTGCTGGAGTTAGAAGATTGGTTTGTGTTTTCGATTACACTTCTTTCAAAGCATTCAAAATATGGGTTCGGTARAACAATGAGATGATTTTGTTGATGTTAGCGGAACCCGTCCTGATATGTGGTCAAGTAGTGGTCCCAACATTCGATTGCACATGAGATTTGAGGATAAGAAGTAAGTCGTTGARGCTATCATTAGTTGGTCAATCAGAATGGGTCGTAAGTACAAGGTCATTAGAAGTAAAAATTAAGAGTGCACAGTATCGTGTAAAAATTCAATAGATGAAAGTGCATGTTTATGGTACATTAGAGCTACTAGAGAACTACTCATGCTCAATGGGAGATCATTATATTACAGTCGGAACCCACCTATCTTGCTCGAATCCTGAACAACGCCCACGGGAATCTTACTGTTCAGTAAGTTGCTTATGATTACGCTTTTTGTAATTCTTATTTCATTTATAATTGCATTTGCCAAATTATTTAATGTTTATCCTTATACTTATCATGACAACAGGTACATTACATGACAAATCACTCATTTGATTATAGATGATCAGAAAATGCATGTCAAGGTTATTCAACAAGAGCTGATGAAGATGTTTCATTCTAAAATAACTTACAAAAAGGGATGGAATGCAAGAAAACAATGTATCGAGTTATTTTTTGGCTCTTGGATATCTACYTATTCTTCCTTGTTACTTTGTAGCATTATCAGAAATAAATTCGGTACAATTATTAAGTGGAAACATCACCGAGACAGTACTGAGGAGGTTAAAATTTTTAAACTTGTCTTATGAACGTGCCCAAATTCTAGGATTCACTTATTATAGGCCAGTAATATCGGTTGATGGGACGCACTTGAGGGCACATACTGTGGTGTGCTATTGATTGCTAGTTTATGAGACGCAAAAAATCATATTTTTTCACTTGTCTATGCCATTATTGATAAAGAATCTGCGGAGAGTTGGGGATGGTTTATGCAATTGCTGCATTTCCATGTGATCAAAGATAGACTTATTTGTTTAATCTAGGATATACATCCGGGTATTTTGAGCTTAGTGGTAAAAAGTCATTGGCAGGAACTGAAGGCTGTCCACATATTCTGTCTTTGTCATATCCATGCCAACTTCAATATCACTTTTAAAAACAATATGTTGAAGAAGCTAACATACCAGGCCAAAAGTATACCAAAAGTGCAGAAGTTTGATATGTACATGRAAGAGATAAGAAAAGAGATCAGGCAGCATATAATTGGTTGATGAATATCCTTCTCGACAAATGGGCTCTATCGTATGATGGGGGACACAAGTTTGGAGTTTTAACAACCAACTTATATGAATCTATGAATAGTGTTCTGAAGAAAATATGTGCATTTTCACTAAAGGTATTGGTTGAGATGAGCTTGAGAAAACTTGTTGATTTCTTTTTCTTGCACCAAGAAAAGGTCGCTCAATGCCGATATCCATTTCCATTTAGAATATGAATGATTTACATTGATTTTGAAACCAAGGAAAAGATGCACTCAGTCACCCAATACAATCTACAAGCTGATTTATTTGGTGTCAKCACTCCAAGGAGACAAGGTCAAAGGGATSACAATGTTTACACGATCAACATGAGCGAGAATACGTGTGATTGCCAGAAGTGGTGTTTATGTGGAATATTATATTCCCATGTAGTTGCTGTATGTTGAAAAAGAGGTGGAACGCTACAAATCTATTCGGTGAATTCTACTCCAAAGATATTTATAGAAACACATACAGTTATGATTTCTATTCGATTGCAAATGAGTYAACTTGGAGGCTTGCACCGTTCATTCTTAAAACATAATGAAGAGCTTATAAAGGGTCGTAACCATCCGAGATGGAGGCGTACTACCAGAGTACGTGGAGAAATGAATTTTCACAGCCYCGATTCTYTCCCAAGATGTTCAAACTRCCATCAACTCGGTCATAATAGGCGGAATTGTGTGAATAATAATAGATTTAGATTTGCATTATTATTCAGGAGATAGACATAGTTTATGAGTTGTTGTGATGTAAATGAACATTTATATAATCTCTTCACTTCAAATCTTTATGAGTTGTTGTGATGTAAATGAACATTTATATAATCTCTTCAATTCAAATCTTGATCTTATATAGTATTATCTATTGTTTCAAGCTTAATTCAACAAAACGTATTATTCTCTTCATTCTTTCGTCTATATTTTCTCAATGTATTGATGACAATTTTGCATATGTTTTTTGTGATTGATCATTTTAGTCGTTCATTTTGTATATGTTGAGATACTATCGCATGTGTTATTGTGTTATAGTATTTTGGATAGGATAAATCTTGAAAATTTCATGAGTTGTGTTATATGTGGATATGACATTCGAGTGGCATGACATGTTTTCAGAAATACACATTGGATTCAGAAAATGTGYAGCAAATATGGCTTATCAACGCATTTAGTTAATGTGACAGAGAACAGCAAAAAACCTAGCGCATTGCTGAATGCGATGGCTATTTCCAACCCATTTCACAAGTGCCACGGCTTTCGAGCAACGAATTCCGTGACGACAATGTGTCTTTTAATGCCATCGTTTCTACAGTATCGTCCAAAAAGAATGCCCATTTTGAGGGGGGGAAAAACCCTATAAATATGTCATTAAATTGTATCATTTCCTAGACTTTTACTTCATCCTTTTACTTAAATATATTTTTATTAAAAAATATTGAACAATTGAGCTAAAACGATGTCATTTTATGTACTCATATCCTCACACTAGCTAAAGGCATCATTATATAGATCATCTATTACTACGTCTTTGTAAAAGCGTCATTATATAGATCATCTCTTATTAGGCTTTTGTCAAAGCATCATTAAAACTGAATTATAATAGCCCTGTTTTCTAGTATTGGAGAAAGTTATGAAAATCACATCATAGATAGTTGATGTAGACTTGTTGAAATGGAACGACTATGAATCATGTATTGATATTATGTTAGATTTCATATTTCTTGAGTTAGTTTATTTGTGATAAACCTTGATATGACTCTTTCTCCATTCCTATCATATTATATCAATCTTCACATAGAGGCTTATAGTTGTTCATACATGTTCTTATGTTTATATTGATAAAATTGTCTTAAAATCATATAAAGAGTTGAATTGGACTTGCTTAATTATGTGGTTTTACTTGATGAGATTGTTGATCGAGCTTACATATGTTGATTGCAGTTTATTATTCTCATTCCAGAAAAGTTTTCATATTTGAAAAAGAATACAAAAATCTAATTCAGCCCTASGTCCTTCCCTTAATACATTCTTATCCACACTTTACCTCTAGAACCAGCTTCTATTCTTTTTCTTACCACCGGCCGAAATGTTGTGACCGAAGACTTTGCAATGGCTACATCAAAATGGAATTCRTTCATACATAAATTCAGTAGATCCCAATTTGCTTTTGTAACATAATACTACTTTTTTGGCACATCTTTTGCTTTCACAAATTTAGATCGATTGTTTATATTCTGTCCCCTTTTTCTCCTTGAATGTGATTCTCCAAGCAAGTTATTTCAAAAAAGCATCTATAAATTGCTCTTYCAAAAATAATATTTTTTAATTTTTTAAAGCCGTTTTAAAAGGTACATGAATTTTAAAAAAATGAATAAAAGCTAAAAGAACAAAACCTATATGAATCTTTTTAAAAATAATTAAAAAGATAACCGAGCGACAAGTAGCTTACGGTGAAAAGGAGAGCTAAAAGAAAGGCTTCAGAGCATTTTCCATATTTTAGCCGTAATATAAAAGTGATAGAAGAATATTCAACGAATAAGTTGGGCCGGGGAACGGATATATTTTGACGCCAAAAAGTAGCAAAAGAAAGAGCCTTCATTGCACCTTGCCAGAGACACTTTATTTGCATAAAGAGATTGACAAATAAGTTCCATAAAGTCAGCTTTTGAACCTGAGCTTTCTTTTCCAACATTAATGCATACGTTGTCATCATATCCTTTTCACGAGAATGCGAGTCCAGTAAGTTGAGCAACATCCACCTACTCACTCTTTAACCATTTTGTCACATCTTCAAAATTTTTGTGCCGGAAAAGCCCCAGAAGAAAGAATATAATAGAACAAAATATTACTCGTTGGAAAACCTTAAATCAAGTTCCCACTCAACAACAACTCAACCAAAAAAACCAAACTACTTTAATAGCAAAACATGAGATCTTTCATCTGTCAGAACTCAAGATCGAAATCACCTGGAGATATCTCAGGTGCCCATAAACTGTTCGATCAAATGCCTGAGTGAAGTGTAAGAAGACCCACCCTCTTCCAATGCCATTCTGCTTTTCTCTTTCAGATATTGCACCTTCTTCCTTATCTGGCTCTCTGGATCCAYCAATCGCCTAATCCCACTTTCTATTTTCTCTGCTGTTACGATATGGGCAGAGGATGCCCAAACTTCTTTCTTGTAGTCCATTTTTATTTCCACAGCTATTTCTACGTCCACAACYAATTGAAAAGCATTGGCCTGTTGTTCAGCATAAATTGGCCATGTAGCCATTGGTACCCCACACCAAATGCTTTCCAGTGTCGAGTTCCACCCACAATGGGACACAAAACCTCCCACTGCTGGATGTGACAACACTGCCATTTGCGGTGCCCATCCARTCACCTTCCCAATTTCCGCAGTGCGTTGCAAGAACCCTTCCGGAAGAACTTCATCAAAATTTTGGTATTCAGTTACAGGACCCATGCCGTGCGGTGAAGCCTTCCTCAGGGACCACAAGAATCTATGCCCGCTACCCTCTAAAGCATGGGCAATCTCCTTCACTTGTTCAGCACTGAAAGACCCCAAACTACCAAAGCAAAGGAACACAACTGATGAAGGAGGATGATTATCAAGCCATTTCATAATCAYCTGCCCTTCTGGGCTCAGACCATTTCTATCTGCAGCTTTGAGTATTGGACCAACTGGGTAAATCGGTGGAACGCTCTCGTCATCAGAGAGGGCTTTTAGGGCATAGGATTCCAATTCCAAGAAAGTATTTACTATAATTCCTTTAGTTTCTCTAAATCTCTTGGCGTGATTGAGGTACATTGCAGAACCTCCGGTCTTGTCAACGGATATTGAAGGCAAGACTTTGCCTGGGACTGGATTTGCATAAGTCGGAATTGAGATCTGGGCATCAGAATCCTTATACTCAGTAACATCCTGGTGGAAATCATCTCGAAGACTCTGGAGATGCAACATAAGCCCAAGTGATGCAGCACCAGAAGTGAAAAACACATAAGATGGTAAAGCAAACTCATTGGCCACATCAATTAAGGTGGTACAGAACATATCAATTACAATCCCAGCAATCCTAACTTTTCCATCCAATACCATCTTTTCCACAGCATCTCTAACAAATTTCTTGTGATTCTCAACGTAAGTAGTAAGGAAAGTGTTTGGGGCTGCCGGATTGAAAGTAAATTGCCCCAATGGAAGCTCTAAAATATGTAATCTTGAAGAGTCTGAGGGCTTCACCTTGTCCATTGGYAGCTTAATAACAAGGATTGTGATGGTGAGCAATTCCTCTCTACTTAGAAGAAGCTTTGCAATCTCCACTGTCGACCCGAGGTGACTCGTTCCTGGAGCAGGAACGAATACGAGCTCCGTTTTCGTCATGATCTTGAGTGAGGCACTGTGGGATAGTACTCCAGRGTGGAAGCTGAAGGCCTCGKGGATTTCTATGTTAGGGTTAGGATTYAGGAGGTTTGCTGGGRGTTTAACTWAGTTAAAAGTTTCGCGGATGTCTCTAGAGAGCCGACTCATCAGGTTTAGACAAAAAGGACCRCTCGTGACTCGWGTTTCTTATTCTTTTAAAAAGTTATTAATATTAAAGTGARGAAAACTTATGGAAAATTTCTTTGGGACGTTTAAACATTTTGAGGAAACTATTCCCTYAACATGCTCCTTTGTATCAAGATCAAAGCGAGTATCATGTAACTTCTATTGCTATCGCTTTTAATCAGAAGTCTTTATTTTACTAGGAAAACTCCCTAAAATCAGCTAATAATGGATGATGCATTAACATTTAGAACTCAAGTCCGACCCCAATAGAAATTATTGGTTGGTTTGAACTTAAAAGGAAATTGGGGGCTGGCTTATGCTTCCCAACTTCTAAAATTTCAATACAATTTCGATTTCAATTTATAATCATCTTTTAAAAAGTAATTGTTGAATTAAAAAGTGATTTGACCAAAAGGTGAGAATAGTAAAGATTACAAACGACATTTAATTGTAGGGTGCATGGTTCTCTTTTGATCATGATCTTTAAGTAGATAATGCACAATTCTACCTACATTTTTTGCTACATTCTAAGTAGATGATCTCACTCCGGAAAGGTAAATTAGTGACRTAAAAAATCTTGATTTGTTGTTTTGATTTCGCTAGTGTTTTTTTTCCCTCAAAAAAGGCATCTTCGTAATATTATATCAAAAACAAATATACAAGATGCTAGCCTATGTTTGCAGGTAAAAAGTTAAACACCAAAGTTTGTCAATAATGAGATCTACTATTTATTTAGACCTTTATTAAGGATATCCCAAGATTGTCTCAAGGATTGTTTTACTAGGAAAGATGGAGGTCTAGGTTGATGTTCTACTTTAAACAAAACAGAATTACGGTCAGAGCAGAGGAGATGCACCGTTTGTCTGAAGACTATATTCTAGTGTTGAAAACTTTTACCAACTTCGTTGCTCTGTAGAAGATTCTGAAGGATCCAATCTCTGGGAGACCAGAAATGCCAGAAATTGAGTGGAAGAGCAGGATTCAAAATCTACCAGACTCTCTATGCCTCTAGACAATCTCGGATCGCATGGAGAGTGTTTCTTTGCTGCTTGGCCATACTATTGACAAATTCGCAATGGGATGATGTTTCGTGATCATAACAATTCGCTTGTCCTCAATCTATCATGTGTTGCTAACCATAGGGTCATTAACTGTCTCAGCGGACCCTCAAATTTTCATAACTTCTTCCAGAGAAAATTATCTCTATCTGTGTAATCTAGATTAACCGCCTCATATGTTGATCTCTAGTTGAGAAACTGCCATTCGGTGTGAACATCCAAATGCATTGGTCTTTATCTTCATCAAGGTGCACAAGAGTGAGTTTACAAAGGATATGAGAAGGAAGATAGTCTCGAAGGAGTTGCCTTTTCCACCCTATTTCTGAATCCCAGAAATATCTTATTGGTGCATCTAGGATTTCATTAGGTAGAATGGAGATACAAAATTCTATAAGAGGTTTTTCTATCAACCATGGGTCAAATTAGAATCTKGTAACCTTGCCATTATTAACATCCCAATAGRTCCGAGTTTGTAAAAATTGGTCACCATATTGAATAGCCCACCAAGTAGATGAACAAACCATCTTTCTGCCATTAGTTCCCAATTTAGGTAATGAACCATATTTCCTCAACAAAACTCTGCAGCATAATTGATAAGGATGCCGATTGATCCTCCAGGTTAGCTCAGCAAGAAAAGCTCTATTTAAATTAGTCAACTTTCTAATTCCCAATCCTCCTGCTTGCATTGGCTTACACACCGATGAGCAAGCTAATGGATGGATAGCCTTTGCTGTGCTAATATCAGTATATTTCCAAAGAAAATGACAATTCATACACTCTAGGTCAAGTATAATACTTTCAGGTAGTTTTTGYGTMTGGATAAAATGTGCTGATATACTTGAGATAACACTCTTTATCAGTAAGGCTCTAGAGGCTCTAGAGCATTTTTTTTGTTTCCAACCAACCAATCTATCATGCACTCTATTGAGTAGAGGAATATAAATGGGATGCCCAACTCTTCCATGAATTAATTGCACTCTGAGGTAGGACCCCGAATTCCCAGAAGTAGGTACATTGAAGAATGGGAACTAATAGCTCTGGATAGCCCTCCAGTTGTGTTATGGCAGAAAAAAGGTTGGGATTTACGAGGGYTAATTTTTTGTCCCAACTCATRACAAAAATCTTCCWACATGTTTTGCATAATATGAGCTTGAGTCCAAGTATCCTCCCCAAASAAAATCWRGTTGTCGGCAAATAATAAATGGGGATGATTTAGGCCCTAATTTAGAAGTAGGTAAAGCTTKCCATGTTTTTTGAGTAASTGAAGATTGAATCCTTTGTCCAAGAATATCCATACACAAGACAAAAAGGTACTGAAAATGGATCGCCATGTCTAAGGCCCCGTTGTGGAGTGAAAGCCTCAAGTTTATTACCATTCCAAAGAACAGATGGTTTAGTAGAGGAGACACAGAAGAATATGAGCCTGCACATGTTATCCTCAAAACCAATATTTTTCAATATTTTCGGTAGGAATTTCTAGCTTATTCTGTCATAAGCTTTTTCGAGATCAACCTTGAGTGCCATGGAACTTTTCTTGCCTTTCTTGTTTCACATAGAATGTAAAGCTTTTTGTGCAAGATAATATTATATGTAGCTTGTCTTCTCAGYATAAACCTGTATTGCTCCCCCCAGTTAAGATATGCATCACTGGTTTCMACCTGTTTGCAWTGACTTCGGTCAGAATTTTTGTGACAACATTGGAAAGGGTAATAGGCCTAAACCGAGACATACGTATAGGTGTATGAACTTTGGGTATGAGGGTTATCGTACTTTCATTGAACTCTGTTGGGAAATGTCTAGTCCTGAAAGCTTGATCAACAGATGCTCCAATGTTGGTCTAGTATTTTTGAAAAAGAATGGGTAAAACTCCATATGGTCCTGGTGTTTTGTGCAGATTCATGTCAAACAGTGTTGTTTTGATTTCCTCGAACGAAACGACCCCATTTAAGATGCAAAGATCAGCTTAGTTAAGGATTGGAAAATTTCACCTAGTCGGATTACAAGCCATTGGGTTATCTCGGTTGAAAAGTTGGACATAAAATTCACGAGCCATATCTGAAGTTGTTCGACTCATCTATTCCATTCCCATCATCATCTTTAAGTTTGGATATCACTCGTCTTTGCTTTTTATGGGAAATCAATCGGTGGAAATATCTAGTATTTCTCCATTCTGGATCCACTCTGATTTGGGATTTTGCCACCAATATAATTCCTCATGTCTAAGCAATTCAGAATATTCAGTCAATAAAGAATCTTCCAATATAGAGAGGTACTTAGAGTAGTGAGAAGATAGYATATGTTGAATTCCACGAAGCCTAGCAACACATGTTTTTTCTATGGAAAATATGGTCAAAATGTTCCTTGCTCCATATCTTGGTTAAATGAATAAACTTTGTCATTGTTTCCAAAAGTTGGGTGTTATAGGAGGTGCAAGATGCTTCAACAATTTGATATAGTTCTAGGTGATAGAGCTAAGATTGTAGCATGTAGAAAATGTTCCTAAGGCTTAGATACTAACTGTAAGGGTTTTGTCATCACTATTAAGGGGTGATGATCGAAATGAATTCCGATTAAGTGTTGAATAGAGGTCTTGGGGATCTTCATTTGCCACGCTTTAGYACGCATTGTTCTAACAACCCTTTCTTCGATGTGTTCTCGACCCTCTCTTTTATTAGCCCACGTAAAACATGGACTAGAGAACTCGAGATCTAACAAGCCAACACAGTCAATCAAATGTCGAAAGAATGATTTGGCTCCATAAAACTAGCCGGCCACCTCTTTTGTCACAAGGATCAGAACTTGGTTGAAATCACCAATCAGAAGCTGAGGGAAATGTATGAAATTGCCAATATTTTTAATATAATCTCATAATTCATCCTGATACAACACATTTAATATTTAGTCTTCTGCATATAACAATAGTAATAATTGGAGCATTATTACTTAGAATTTCTAAATGAGTAATATTGGGAATCCAAAATAACCATATCCACTAGCAAAACTTTGTGCCTCCACAGCAAAAAAATCTTGCAACTTAATCTATTTGATGATTCTAGGAGCACAATTCAAACTAGAGCATTTKGGTTCCAGTAAACACACCAAATCAGGTTTTTGTGTTATGCAAATTTTAGCTAAATGGGAGCTGAAATCATCAGAGTGAGAACCCCGAAAATTCCATGAGAGGAACTTCATAAGCAAACTTGGTAAATTTTGGAAATGGTAAGGTCCATTTCCATGTCTGCGCCTGTCAGTGTCGTTTCTTCTACGCTAATTGGCTGACTTTCAATACATACTTTAGTTGGAGTATTAATGGCTGAATTTTTAGCAATATCCAGAGGAATTAATATTTTAGAGCAATTAATCTCCATCCTCATCTCTGCCATTAGTGAGGTTGCCGGCAATGCAATTGTAGGTGTAAGAAGTCTCGGAGGTTTGGGGGTGGGCGACTCTAGTGATGCGATACGTTTGCATGAGAAGAACTTCATAAGGAAACTTGGTGAGGTTTGGAGACGGTAAGGTTTGTTTCATGTCCGACTCTATCATTGTAGTTTCTTTTGCACTAGTTGGCTGATTTTGAATACATACTTCAATTGGAGTATTAATGGCTGAATTTTTAGTAATGTTTGGAGGAGCCAATATGGCAGTGCAATCAATCTCCATCCCCCTCTCTGCCATTGGTGAGGTTACTGGCAATGCAATTGCTTGTGTAAGAAGTGTCAGAGTCTAGGRGTGGGAAAAYTTACTGATGCGATACCTGGAAYCGGTTCYATATTAGAGAGGCCACAGGCTTGAGGCTTGTGATCATACTTCATAGCGTTGATAGGAATTTCACAAGGTTGACTTGATTCGACACTTAAAATAGGCCAGCCTGTTTAGTTTTTAGTGGTTTGGATGGAGCTTGCGCTTAAGTTGTTCTCTTCTTGTGTCCCAAAGTTGAAGCACTCTTCCGGGCTAATTGTTTTTTAACGCCAGCGGGCCCAGGTTTGTCAAGAGACTGACCAAAAGCCATAGGTGCTTTAGGGTTTGGGATGGAYTGTATCTTCTCCCKAGAGATTTTGTAGTATGAGCCTCATCATGACCATTTTGGGTATCTTCARGAATTGACAAYCTTGACCCTCCTTTTGGGTTTTGAAGCTGTCTTAAAGTGGCTCTGGTTGAAACATAGTTTATTATTCTTATTCTATGCCTTAGATTGGGTCAAACCACCCATACTTTTTTCATGTTCCACCCTTTGAGTCAAACTATTCCAGACTTTCTTCATATTTCTCAAGAAATTTAGCATTTTCGAAACCTACATCCCTTGGAGTTAACTGCATAGCCTATAAAGTATCTTCTTATGTTACAATTTTGATTTGAATTCCTTTTTGTTTCTCTACCTCTATTTTGGAAACTTTAAAATCGTCAAGTGCTTCAGATTTATTAAATAAGTGGTAGATATACATGTATCTTGAATAGTCATCAATGAAAAAGATAAAGTACCTCTCACCATTCAAGCAAGGGCCTGTAAAAGGTCCACAAAATATCTGTGTGTTGATCTCAAGTATTTAAAAACGTCTTTTGGCACATTTAGTGGACTTCTTGGCCCACTTTATTTTTATGTAGWCCACACAAGTTTCCAAAGTCAGAAAAATCGAGAGTTTTTAGTACTCCATCATTAACTAACATTTCAATTCTTTTGATAGAGATATGTCCCACCTCTTATGCCATAGACATGATGAGTTCTAATTGATAATATATCACTTAGTGCCCATTTCTTTATCAATCAGGATTAAAACATTGCGTTGAAATTTGGGGTCTAACTCAAATTTGAATAAATTTCCATCCAAAGTTCCAAAACCAACAACTTAATTGTCTTTCAAAAGTTTCACAGTAGATTTGTAAAAAGTAAAACAATATCTAATAATTGATAGTTTTGAATCTGGAATTAAAATTCYAGAAAAAGATGTAGATTTATCCTTTAAAATAAGCATATAAGTTCCCACTCCTTCCACATATGAACGCATCTTGTTGCCAGAATATATGTGTTGTATACTTCCTATGGCTTCCATAGAGTTAGAAAGCATTGCATGGTTTTGCCAACATGAATTGTAGAACCAAAATCAATCCACCATGTATTATTAGAAACTTTAGTGAAATTAGATTCATAACACACAACAGTGATATTACATTTCTTCTCGAGCCATTTCTTATATTTCAGGCAAGTGAAATTAGATTCATAACACACAACAATGAGATTACCTTTCTTCTCGAGCCATTTTTTATATTTCAGGCAATCTTTCTTCTAATATCCATTCTTCTTGTAGAAACGACAAATATCATCTCTTTTCTTTTTCACAAGAAAATTTGTTTCCCTTCTTTTGCTTTTCTTTTATCATGAGACACAAAAAAGAAGTTATAAGGAATCTAGAAGTTGGTTGAAGATCATGTGTTAATAAGTCTTTTTCAATCCTAGTAAAAATGGGATTGTCTCTACTTACTAAGTAAATGTACTCACTCCATATCTTTTCCCCTTTTAGAATAGGAAATTTTCAAGCCCCAGTTTGATGACAAATTTTGGGAGCGAGGTATCCCCATTCCTGCTTTTCTCTAGAGTGGTATTTGATATTCAATTAATGCACTAGAGAAGTTTTTCTTGGTCTCCACTTACTTTGTTGGGTCCTCAGATCATGCCATTTCATGGTTTTATCCTTGTCCACCTTGGCATTCTCATATGCGCTCCTTCTAAACTTCTCCACTTGATTAAGCTGCATCTTGCTTTGCTGTTCAATTGCTACATAAGTAGTTTTAGCAACTACCTCATCGGAATTGCCTTCACCTTTTGTTATCAACTGTGTCACATCATTGATGCCACCGTTGCAAAGACATGCTTGTATTTTGAATTGTTTATCTTGAAGCTCTTGAGGGGATGGTGGAGGTGGTCTTTCCTCTTTTTGCTTCTGACTACTCTGTTGCGACTGTGCTGCAGCATTTTTCTCAGCTAGTACTCCGAAACCCCTCCTCCTCTCTTCTTGATCAGTCTTTTCCTCTTCAATTCATATAGATGTGCCACTGGGCATTGTTTCTTGAGGTTAAGAGCTTAATGCTGCAGTAAGTCGGTCAACTTGAGTCTCTAGATTCCTCAATGAGACTGCTTGATTCTGAAGTAGACATGTTAGAGTTAGTGATTCCTCAATGAGACTGCTGATTTTGAACTAGAAGCGTTAGAGTTAGTCCTTGTGGTGCATTGGACACTTT
>MEJB01000099.1:118859-132887 GCA_001752375.1 Rhazya stricta
AAAAAAGAAAAAGGTTTAAGTTCTGGACCCGGGATTGGGTTGGGTAAACCCGGAAGGTAAGGTATTGATTAGATCAGGGTAATTCTAATTTAGATACCTGAAAGGTAAAGCATTTTTTTTTTTTAGATCAAAAGATTATTCTTTGCTTATTCGGATTGTTTCAGCTCGGTGTTGGGTTGGTTTCTGGGGAAGCTAATTGTGCTATTAGGTATGAATAATTTGGTATACTATTTCTTATTTATTGGTGTTATCTTTTAATAGGCGTGGATCAAACCGTGTGTATTAGTATGCTGGTAAAGTTTTTAAATATTTTTCATTATTAGAGGCCATTAATGTGTTACTCAACCGACCGAAGTGAACTTTACCTTTAAACATCTTTGAATTCATATACTAGTTAGAAATCTGGCTCGGTTCAATTCTAACTTCAACGATATGGACATTAAAAGCAGCTTTAACCTGCAATTTACCTGGGGAGATTCGAGACACTAATATACTTACTTGAGGTATTACAAACTCTTGTTATACTTTGCCTTTAGTAATCCTCATTTATTTTTATCTTGGGGACGGGTAGTCGTTGCTTCAACTGTAATAACGTAAAAAAATTGAGGAATATCGACTTATTTAAACTTAATTTTTATTTGAGATATCCCTAACGAAGAAACTCCTCAAATTCTTTAGAGAGTTGTTTAGAAAAGTAAAGATACTTGAAATTCCAATACTTCAAACGTATTAAGTAATTTGAGTATAAAGATATTAGGTTAAGCTAGGGGGTTAACCTATCCCCCCGTTGCGATACTTTTCTAGCGAACCTATCTTAATCAACCGAAAAAAGTGAGGAAAAGTTGACCATTTGGCACGGTTCAAGGGGCCTAGAGGTACCACGAAGGATCAACCCAATTTACTACTTAAATTCTCAACGTCGGTAGCCATGTTTATAGGAAAAAATCGGTTCACGTAAACCGCCAGCTGCTTTAAAAGAAAAAGAGAAAAAAACCCTAAATCCGCTTAACACAGTCTACCCTCCCCCAAACCCTACCAGCCGCTTACACCGCCTCTTTCTTCTTCTCTTGTGGCCGTCGCCGCCCTTACAGCTACTGCCACCCCTCACCGTTGTACGCACCATCTTTTCCTCCCCTATCACTGCACTACTGCCATTCGGCGCTGCTGTTTTGTGTCTGCTTGGAACAAACTACAGTGATCGGAGATCGCTACTACAGCACCGGATTCCCCAGATTTGCCGCCCAATTCACCATGATCCTTGCTGCCCAGGTCACCGTTGTTGATCGCCCGTGGTGGACTTCCTTGCCACCTAGATCTTTCTCCCTTGTGATCCGTGCTATTGCGGCTTCTCTGCTCGTCTGGTACACACCAGTGCCGTCGGATCTGCTTGCCATCGTCTGCTAGATCGCGACTGGAGCTTGCTAGCAGTAGTCTGCCTCTGGTTTGCTAGCTACGCTCGACTGCAGGATCCGTGGCCCAGAGCACCAAAGCCTGCGCGCTGCTCGTCGGCCCTCTGCCGTTGCTGACCAGAAGACTTCCACTAGAGGCGCCTGACTCTTGCTTTCCAGATCAGCTTCAGCACAGAGACGCCGTCCTCCTCTACTAGACTGGTGCTATCCGAGCTCCGTTCGATTCTGTTCCAGTCAGTAGAGTCTGGCCAGGAGCATGAAGTTTCTAGGCCATCAGGCGCCTAGGCGACTAGGCGCCCAGATGCCTAGGCGGCCAAGCGTCCAGACACCTAGGGCTATTGCGCGTGCGCTGCCTGAGCGCACGCTCGGGGCACAACGCCACTTCCCAAACACTTAGAGTTTGTCGATTTAAAGGTGAAAATATTGTTATTAGATATTGGAATTTGATGACTTATGTAATTATGTCCTATAGTGGAATTTTGGAAGAAAATAGATTAGGTTTAATACCTGATCTAAGAAGGAGTTTAAATTGTACAAAAAATGTGTTTCGACTTAAAAATAAATAATTTTGGTTATCACCATTTTCAATTGTTGAGAAGGGTAAAAGTTATGAAATAAGTTGTACTTTTAAGAATGTGATAGTTTGGTGATGTGGGAATTAAGTACGAATTTAAATTGGCAAATGACGTTCATTGAATAAGCATTAAATATTTAAACTTGGACAATCGTATTAAAAGGATTTTCTTTTGCAATCATAATTAGAGCATTAAATATTTAAACTTGGACAATCGTATTAAAAGGATTTTCTTTTGCAATCATAATTAGGTCATTGTCGAGCACATTGATGTTAAGAGCGGTCGAGGGACTCCGCTTTGCAATGTTAAATAAGAATTTTAACGTAAAGGACTCCAAGTAAGTAAATTCTCACATTCTCATTAATACATATGTATTGTTGTTATAATTAAATTGCTCTTAGGTAAATTGAATATGTATTGAATCTGAATTCTATGTAAGTGAATCCCCATATCCACTTACTTATTCCGTTGTGTGTTATGTGGTGTCTATATTGGACTGTGTTATGGAATGTGTTATGATTGTATTGAAATATTTCCTGTAATATATATTTCATACTGTTATTATGTTGAATTGTATTTAAATATGGTTTTATATAGTTCATGTCATGAGCATGTAGTTATAGTATTCTACATCATTCCTGGCATGAGTCATTCGTATATTTAGGAAGCGAATAGTTTAGGAAATAAAATTTGAAAGGAAATGAAATTTTATAAATAAATTATTATTAGGAAAATGTTAAGATTTTGGAAAGGAGTGTAAACCTAGCCATGAAAGATATGAGTAAGAAATAGGGCGCGGGGGACCGATGCACCCGACCTACCCCTCTTGTAGGGTAGGAAGATAAGTAACGTTTACCTCTTGGGAAGTGAAAAGATGAAAGGAAAAGTTAAGTGATGTTAACCGTATTGTGGTTCTACCGGTAGGAAATGTGATCGTGTTTCAAAGAATAATGGCCCACTGTAAGTTTAATGGCTAGGCATTACACTAAGTGAGATCACGACTCTAATGAAATGGAAAGTTTTTTTGGTTTTTTTTTTTTCAAAGCTCTTACATTTTGAAATGGAAGTTTTATGAAAGTATTTAGAAAGTTTTATTGAGGAAGTGAACTACGAATTCATAATATATAGTGCATTTTACATACAATTATGCATGGGATTTGCTTATTAAGCTTCATGGAAGTCGCTTGTGGGCAAGCTTTGTTACCCCAAAGTATTATTTAAATAAATTTTGGTGAATAAAATAAAGGGTTAACTAGAGAGGTCTTATGTACTGTTTAAGATATTTCTTTATCGTTTTAACTATTCATCTTTAAATTCTTCCAAGTTCCGCAAATTTCAATTTTGCTAAATTTTAAGCTAATAAAAGATTGTTGGAGTACTTCATTTATTTTATTGGATGTTTATTGGGTTGGAATGCATGTTGCATACGGGTATTGGAAAATATTTGAAAACCTTCTGAATGTATACGAGGGTTAGTTTTTGAAATTACAGAGGAAACTCTGCCGGAACTTTTATAAAACTTTTTAGTCAAGTGTTCAGATCTCTTTTGTTTCCTACAGTATTTGATATGATTATGAGTAAGGTCAGTAATACTCTCGGGCAGTTCCTAATCTGGGGGTGTTACACATTGTTCCTAAGAAATTTAGCTTTCTATCCATATATCATATGCATTATTTTACCTCCCAACTGATTCACAATGTCACTAAAACAGTAGGGTGGTGAATATCTGGTCAAGATGACAGTCTGTGTTGTTTATCTTATAACTAAAGATTTAAGTAAGATTTTTAAATGATCTATACCTTGTTTCAATCCTAAGAAGTAAAATTTTTTGATTATCAAATCCCTAGTATCTAATTKTTTTAGTTTATCCTTTATTAAGCCCTAAACCAAAACTACAAACAACATACTAAAAATTCAATCATTAGTATGTTCATAGTCATATTCTTCATCATTTAACATTTCTCTACATATCAAAACTTCCATTTAATCCACAGTYAAAGAGTAACAAAAGTTCTTACAGTCACATAGGCATGAATTATGCCAACACCAACTACATCTTGAATACATGAACATCATTTCACAAACCAATATATCAACCCTTCTACGTATCTTAACTTCCATCTCCTATTTCAATTTTTTATACTAGTTTACATCCAACATACATAACATCTTACTTCAAAGTAATGTCTCCAAAACAGTAGACATGATTTATGCCCAATTGAACATAAAATTGACAATAATATGCACTAAGATTTTAGCTAAACTCTACCATAATAAAAATCATAAAGCTGTCATGTATTCTCATCTTACCAGAACTGGCATATATCATTATCTATAATYCATCCTAAACATGCATTTCAAAAGAAAATATTATAATTTCTAACCCTTCAAAGAAGAGGAAGAACTTGAGTTGGTTGGTCMTAGTTGAGCAGAAATCATGCTGCAATAGAGGCCTTTGATAGGAGGATGAAGGCAGCAAGGAATGAACTTCAATGGAGGTCCTGGGGTAGCTTGGAATTTGGAGTATGAGGGGAGGTATAAGGAGAAGAAGATTGCAATAAGGAAGAGAATAGAGGTGTAGCCGATARAGAGAAATACAGAGTATAGGAAATTTTGTTGAGGGAACTAAGGGAGTAGGGGGAAGCCGGCTAGGGAATTTAAATCCTTAGTGAAGAAGAGTACTCCTAGGCTTCTTGAGGAAGCTTTGGTGGACTCTTCAAGAGGAAGCATCGTGTGAGGGAAATAGTGAGGAGTGAGGAAGTTACTTAATGAGGAAGATGACAATTTTTACATGAATAAAAGTTAAACTTGGAGAAAGGAAAATCGGTTAGGCAGAAGTGGATAGGAGTCAAAAAAAAATCAATAATACGACAAGGATGCATGCAATTTAACTTTGTGCAATATGGCAAGCATGCAAGACATAAAAATAAAAATAARACAAGAATGGGTGTCCTATGCTAATGAGAATCGGCCATCCCCTTGCATGCATGCAAGTGGCCAAGATTTTTCACCTATTGGTCATTTTCAATAAAAATGAAATTTTAAATAGGCTCGGGATAGGATTCGGAATAGACTTTTCGATTCGACCAAGRATGCATCTTGATTCGTACTAATTAAAATGACCTAACTTAGTCAATACTCTACTATCTAAGTGCATACTTAAAATAACCTATGACTTGGACTTCTCGTATCACTTACGAACTAACTAATTATTGAAATCCCTAATTTCTAAATACCCCGACTAAGATYRTAATCACGAAATATGCAGYTCTATATAGATAATTAGTCATAAAATATTCTAGGGTTTTACATCCTCCCCCACTAATAGAAATTTTGTCAGAAATTTTTACTGCACTTAGGAATAACTTAGGGTACTTTTGTTGCATAAGCTCCTTTGTTTCCTATGTTGCTTCTTTGATGCTGTTGGTCCCATTGTACTTTARTRAGGTGGTTTTCCTTGTTTAGGAGTTTCTATGTATCATTCTATATTATTCTCACTGGCTTATCCTTATACGATAAATTGGGTTGCAATTCGATCTCCTCGTCAATATGTGGTCTGGTGCAGGATAATATTTCTCGAGCTGCGATACATGAAACACGACATGTATCCCTGCTAGCTTTGCTAGTAAAACTATTCTATATGCCACACTTCCCATAATTTCCAACACCATGAATGTCCAATATATTCTCAACTTGCCTCTTCTCGGGTGTTTAAATATTCCTCGGTATGGTCTAAGTTTCAAGAAAACCTTATCTCTCAGGACGAACTATAGATTCCGTCTCCAATTTCTAGAATAGCACTTTTGACAGCTGTTAGGCCTACTCTGATTCAATTAAACTTAGACAYGCACAAGTATACGTAGTCCAAAGTAGTACGAATGAGTAGAGTGTCGATCTCACGAGGACAGTTTAATGAAAGGTACAATGTGTTAAACTTTCATAAACGAAACATTTACAATCTAGCATCAACAATGTTCAATAATAACGGACAATGTAAAGTAGATATTGAAAGTAAATAGCAAACTTAAAGTCAAAAAGCTTAAATTAAAAGTAAATGACTAAAAGCGGTAAAAGTTAGGTTAGTGACAAGAAAGAAAAAGTTAGATTCAGTGTTGAATGTTGTAGCACATACAGGCAGTTCTCGAGTGACGTCTCACACAAAACCTCCTAYTGTGCGATTGTTGGACAAGTAAGACGACTACACYTATGTTTATTATGGGAATCATCATTACCAAGTCTCGTTACTGTTYAGACTTTYCTYAGCAGAATAAATCATTTTATCCTTATTGAGTACTAGAATGCTRTCTRAAAAAGCTTTTTAGGGTTTAAAAATGCTGTTCCTTAAACTCTTTAATCAAAATCTTGTAGATTTCACTTAAAGCRTTAACCACATGTCTATAGAAATATCTCTGAGCTACTTTCAGGTTGTTGTTGAGTTCCAAAAATGATGAGTTAAGCTTGTAGCTTTCTCAACAGAAATGGATTCCTTTGATGTCTCAGAGGAGTTTACCCAATCACACACTCCTCATTCTCAACATTYAGTTTTTTTWAAGCTTTACCTTTAGCAGGAATTTTGAGAGAACAAAAATGAAGATGAACACGAACTGACTTAAATCCTAAATAAATTGAAATAACCTGGAGACTTTGTAGATTAAAATCCTTGAAAGATTAGGAGGAATATCATTCTTTTCTAATCTTAGTTAAAGTAAGATAATACTAACTAAATCTGGTTCTTTCGTTGAAGAGAACCTTAACTGCTTAAACTCTAAGGACTATAACTTATGAACTATATAAAAGAGTAATTAGCTAATTAACTCTTTTGCKCTGTTGATCAACTTCTCCTTATATAGAGCTTAAATGTTRCTGGGTTGACGATGTTGTAATTTTGAACTTCTGGCAGTTCACCGTTGATTCAGTCAATATCCAGCTTGTAGTGCTCATTTATGGTAATATAATCTATACTGCTTTTCTCTTGCTTCAACATTTTGAGAAATAGACTGGAGTCAACTCCTTTTCTTTATGTAGTTTTCATGCTATTTTTCCATTAAATGCTAGAGATTTGGATTCCTTATTTGWTCTTTGCTTTTCTTTCTCGTTCCTCATAGGCTAGAATGCRATAGTAATCTTCTCTATTCTGCAAACTTTMTCAAAAATCATGCTTTTTAGCCTTATCTAAGTGTGTTTTTGGTTAAAATGCATTCTTGAATGTGYTGATCCTTAATATGGTGAAAATGAGATCACATACCATAGTTAAGAGCATAWAAAAAMTAAGGAACTTGTAGAAATGAGCAAAAATTATGGGTAAAAGATGAATATTTTCTATAGTTATCCCCTCCCAAAATTAAAACATTGATAGTCCTCAAGTAATATCATAGAAAGTGATTTATACTTAGCCAATTTCCTTGGGGTTGTCATGCGTCAATAGAAATCAGGTAGTAGCAAGATTTGTGATCAAGAAAATCAAGTAAAAGGTGCTTTGTGCTAGGTGACAATCAAAAGAGAGTTCTGAACCAAATTTTTGCAATATTTTTCAAATAATTGGGTCTGTTTGCAATAGCTTTCTRTCCCACGTTATACGRAAAACAAAGCAAGTATTYAGCAAAACATAATTGTTTCAACTTCACAAACATTCATAAGATTTTAGAAAAATGTCTCAAATAGCCCTAAGGGTGGTACCATTATTCAAGAGTTCGGTCACTGCCTTTACTTAATTGTTCTATCTTGGCATCATCCTCTGTCTCATCATCCTCTATTTCTGCGAGCAGCTCCATGAGAAAAGTTGGATGGGCACGTGTTTTCTTCATCTTCAGTGCCTTTGCTATGTTCAGCCAGTCAACTGCATCCCTCTTTTCCATGTACACCTAAAACTTGGTCATTTGTTCCTGCAATAGGCCTGGGACTTCTGTAGCTTAGACAGTATTCCTTTATCTCCAAAAGTTCAACACCTTGTTGTTCTTTAGGTTTTGCTGCTACAACATCCTCTTTTTGAATCTCCATCCCTTCATGTTCAGCTTCATTCTTCTCAATGTCCTCCTCATCTTTCTCAACATCATCTCTTTTCTCAGACTCTTTTTTCTCAGCATCATCTTCTTTCTCTGATTCTTCCTTTATCATCAACTGAACAAGAGTGGCTTTGCATTTTCTGGTGGCCGGTGTTGACGGTTTCCTTGCTTCCTTGTAGATTCTTGCTATAGCTTACTTGTTGATTGGAGTAATGTTCTTCATTGTCTCTTCCTATGGGTTAATGATAACTCCAGATTTTAACATAAAAGGTTTATGAGAGAATTACAGAAAAGCTTTCCTTCTCTCTTTTATCCACATAGTTAGATCTCAGTAAAAATCAAAAGTCAACTGACATGGCTTCTCCCTRGCCTTTTATCGCAATTCCTACATAAAAGACAAGAATCTGACCCAAAGTAGTCTATCATTTTAATCTTTAGTGAAGTATTAAAACAAAGGAAAGAAAATTAAAAAGAAGTAAAATAAAAGAAATGAAATTGTTACTGAAGGACTGCCACCCTATAGTGCTTCTTTTATAGTCATTAGCCTGACTATGCTGTAGCATTACTGTGCTTTGTTGAGTCTTAAGGAGGACATTTTTCCTTTCTGCTCTCCACTTTAATAGTGCTTCAACCTCTGCCAATTCACTTGAAAAGTGCTTCCACTCTTTTCATCTTTTAATTCCACTGCTCCAYAAGAATGTACTTTGATGACTTCAAAAGGTCCTGACCATCTAGACTTCAATTTTCTAGGAAAGAGTCTAAACCTAGAATTGAATAGTAACACTTGTTGACCTTCCTTGAATTCTCCTTTTAAGATTTTCTGATCATGCCACCTTTTGGTCTTTTCCTTATACATTTTTGCATTCTAATAAGYAGCATTTTTGAATTCATCAATCTTGTTAAGATGTAGCATTCTGTTTTCACCAACCAACTTTTAAATTGAGATTCAATGCGTTGACTACCCATTGTGCCTTWTGCTCCAACTCAAATGGTAAATGGCACGCTTTTCGGTAGATCAATATGAAATTGACGTTCCTAATAGTATTTTTCATTTTGTCCTGTATGCTCATAATGCCTCATCCAACCTTAAAGAACAATCATTTCTGTTTGGGCTCACAATCTTCTCCAAAATTCTTTCGATCTCTCAGTTGGAAATTTTTGCTTGTTCGCTTTTCTAGGGATGGTATGCTGCAGAAATTTTGTACCACACCCCATATTTGGCAAGAACCTTCTCCATCAATTTATTTGCAAAAATATGTTCCTTCATCGCTGATCAATGCCCTTGGTGTACCAAATATGGTGCTTCAACCTCTGCCTATTCAATTGAAAGGTGCTTCCACTCTTTTCACCCTTCAATTTAACTACTACATAAGAATGTACTTTGACGACCTCAAAAGGTCCTAACCATCTAGACTTCAATTTCCAGGAAAGAGTCTGAGCCTGGAATCGAATAGTAACACTTGGTAACCTTCCTTGAATTCCTTTTTAAGATTTTCTGATCATGCCACCTTTTAGTCTTTTCCTTGTACATTATTACATTCTTATAAGCRGCATTTCTAAATTCATCCATCTCGTTAAGCTGTAGCATTCTGTGTTGACTAGCCAACTTTAAATCGAGATTCAATGTCTTGACTTCCCATTATGCCTTATGCTCTAACTCAAATGGTAAATGGGATGCCTTCCCATAGATCAATCTGAAATAGGTCAGTCCTAATGGTGTTTTAAATGGTGTATTTATGCTAATAATGCCTCATCTAACCTTAAAAACCAATCCTTTTTATTTGGGCTGACAATCTTTTCCAAAATTCTTTTGATCTCTCRGTTAGAAAATATTACTTGTCCGGTTGTCTGGGGATGGTGGGTAGACAGAATCGCATACGTAATAAAGCTTCACACATACAAGTATAGATAGTCTACAAGTAATATAGAGTGAATAAGAGTATCGTCTCACAAGGACTATTAGTTTAAAGTGAATAAAATCAATAGTTGTGGACGGTTGCCATGAAAATAAAGTAAAATAATCTAAAATTATCTAATCACAAAGATTCAGGAACAATGACAGCAATAGCACACACGAGATGGGTAAGAACTTAAAAGTGAGTCAGAGTCAAGAATGCCTCAATATATTAATATCTAAGAAGTTAAAATATCAATGCTGCAGATAGCCTGCAGCAATAGCTGCTGAGTAAAATGCTACAGTAAAGGCTTAGCTATAGTAGAAACTCAAATCGGGACAGAAAATGACCTCACCCTTTTAGTTTGTTAGTCCTCATTCCTATTACACTAAGTTGTTCTACCTGTTAGAGTTACTTAGCTTAAGAAACACAAATAAAGTTCAAGTTTCATATGATTTTATAGGTTGAATATAGATGTCTCCAATATTCAATGACATTCCTAAGATATTAAACCTTACCTCAAGATAACCAAACTCACATCTACTCAAGTTTTTCACTTCTTTTACTATTTTTTGAAGTTTAAAAAGCTCAAACAAATACTATTCATGGCTACAAAACAGTGAATGTAAACAATAGATAACCTTGAGTAAAGCATTTACAAAGAGCAAACCTTGAGTACATTGGTTCATTAAAACTCTAACTTCTAAAAAGTTAGTTCATGCTCTTAAATGTAAAGAAATACATAATGTGAAAGCTCAACATCTTAAACACTAAGAGAAAGAGAAACAAAGCCTAAAGTGGGTTATGAAGTCTAAGGGTGAAGTTCTCCTTGAAGTCTTCTTCTTCTTCTTGTAAGCTTCCCTCTTTTTGCCTCCTTTCTGTCCTCTCTTTTTCTTAGTTTTTTCTGTCTCTCTTTATCACATATCTTGTCCGTCGAATGCACTTTCCTTTTTGTCTACTGAAGCTTACCTTGGAAGCTTGATAAGAAGGTGTCATAGAAAAGTATGGGCGCCACTTCCTACTCTTGTCAACATCCAGTCGTTCTTTTTGCTTTTTAACTTTTCTGCTTCTCTTTTTGGCTTCAGAGATGACTTGCTCTCTTTCCAATGATGACTTCCTTTTTCCTTGACTTTCTTTTTTCAAATATTAAATGCATTTTTGTTCATTTTACTATTGCTATAGCATCGCATTTATACACCATTACACTCCATTGTTGCACATCGCTACACAGTTTCTTCCACTTCTTCATCCAAGTAACCTTTCATCAAGTCAACGTACTATGGAAACTTCCTATAATTTCATAATATTGCCAAATAAAGTTATTCCGACCTTCTGAACTTAAGTTACTGTTCGAAGGCAAAATCAGGTAAAAAGTAGCTACTTTTGAATCATCAATCAAAATGGTGAAAATATGGACCATGCAATCTAACTAGTACACCATCGAACTGAGTTTTCACCCATCCACATGGTACTGCTGTAGCATTTTATGCTCTACCAATGCATTGGGTCAAACCTCTCTCCATCAGTTTATTGCAGAAATGTGTTCTTTCATCGTTGATCAATGTCCTTGGTGTACTAAATCTGGAAAAGATGTTCTTTTGAAGAAACTTAACCACAGCCGTAGCATCATTGGTAGGCAATGCTATAGCTTCAATCCATTTGGACACGTAATCCACAACCATGAAAACGTAARTATTTCCAAAAGAGTTTGAAAATGGTCCCATGAAGTCAATTTCCCATGCATCAAAAAGTTCAACCTCCAAATTGCTATTTAAAGGCTGCTTTTGGGAAATGTGTCCCATTCTCTGACATCTATYATAAGTTTGACAAATTCATATGCGTCCTTGGATAGTGTTGGCCAATAATAACTAGCTTGCAACACCTTAGCTACAGTGCTTGTTCTTCCAAAATGTCATCCATATGATGCATTGTGACAATGCTGTAGCAAACTCAAAATTTATTTATCAGCCACACATCTTCAGAATCTAATCAGCATAAAGTTTGTATAGGAATGACTTATTCCAATAATATAACTTTACATCATGTACAAATTTCTTTAACTGCTGCCTACTTAATTCTGGAGGTTTTATYTCATTGACTAAAAAATTGATAATGTCAGCATACCATGGTGCGTAGCATTTGAGATAGCCAAAATTTGTTCATCAGGGAATGATTCARAAATTTGTACTTGAGGGTTCTTTTCTTCCTTYTCCAGACTGGATAAGTGATAAGGCACCTGGTTCTCAGTCCCTTTCTTATCTTTGATTTCCAAATCAAATCCTTGCAGCAATAACATMCACCTTATCATCTTTGGTTCAGCACCTTCTTTGAGATGAGATAGTTACTTTTTGAGTGATCAGTGAATATCATGMCCTTTTTTCCTACCAAATAGGCTTGGAACTTCTCAAATGCAAACACTACTGCAAGCAATTCTTTATCGGTGGTGGTCTAATTTTGCTATGCCTCTTGAGAGTTTTGCTTGCGTAGTAAATATGTTGAAATAGCTTTTTCCCCCTTTGGCCAAGAACTGCTCCTACTGCATAATCACKTGCATTGCACATCARAGCAAATGGCAATATCCATTCTGGTGCTGTGATGATCCGATYTGATACCAGTGCTTATTTGAGTTACTTAAATGCTTATGCTACAGTATTCACCAAAGATAAATRGAGTGTTGTGGTATAGTAGAGAGCATAAAGGTTTGAAATTTTTGAGAAATCCTTGATAAATCTTATGTAAAAACCGATTTGACCAAGAAAACTTCTAACTCCTTTTACAATAGAGGGTGGGGGCAGTTTTTTAATATCTTCAATTTTTGCTTTGTCTACTTTCCTTCCTTCTTTTGAAATTTGATGTCCCAACATAAAGCCTTCTTGTCCATAAAATTGCACTTCTCCCAATTTAAATCCAAGTTAGTTTCCTTGCATCTTGTCAATACTCTTTCCAGAATGTCCAGGTAGGCATCAAATGTTTCTCCGAAGACTGAAAAATCGTCCATGAACTCTTCCAATGTCTTCTCCAATATATCAGCAAAAATTGCCATAATGCATCTTTGAAATATTGCTGGAGCATTACAGAGTCTGGAGGCCATCCTTCGAAATGCAAAAAGTTCCATATGAACAAGTGAATGTGGTTTTCTCCTGTCTTGGGTGCTGTTGCAATCTGATTGTATATAAAGGAGCCATCAAGAAAAAAGTAATAATCTTTTCGGAAGAGTTTGTCCAGCATTTGATCAATAAAGGGTAAAGGGAAATGATCCTTCCTCGTAGCTTTGTTGAGTTTTCTGTAGACTCTCCAACCAGTTACAGTTGTTGTTGGGATCAACTCATTTTTCTCTTTTCTCACCACTATTACTCCTTCTTTCTTTSGGACAAATTGAACTGGACTCACCTATTCACTGTCAAGGATTGGATAAATTATTCCGGCATCCTTTTTGACAACTTCCTTCATGATGGGATTGAGTTTGCTTTGTGGCTCTACTGAATTGCTACAACATTCTTCTAGTATGATTTTGTGCATGCATATTGTAGGGATGATTCTTTTTATGTTTGCATTGTCCATCCAAAAGCCTTCTTATGACTCCTTAGAATAGAAAGGAGTTGATTTTCCTTTTGTTCTCCTAATGCTGTAGAAATGATTACTTGTAGCTTCTTAGTTTCACCTAAGTAAGCATACTTAAGGTGTGTTGGTAATGCTTTCTACTCTAGTGTTTTGTGGGCCATCAGTTGAATGGTTTGAGTGGTTGAAAACACTTCATTACAACTAAATCTCAATGGATTCAAATCTTTGCAACTCTTCAGAATAATCTGTTGAGAGTCTGCCCCATTCACAAACTGCTTGCATCCCATTATGCTAAACATTCACCTCTGAGTATCCAATCTTTCTTCTTCTTCATCTGAGTGTCAATAATTATGTAGGGGCATTTTTCAATATGATGGGCCATCATTGGCTTCAACATTCTTCATTATGGAACAATCTTCTTATTCATTAGGGAAATTTAGTGGCATTGCAAATATTGAAGGGCGACTCTGCTGGTCATGCGCAACTTCTGCATTTTTCATTCTCTCGCTTCGGGACACCAATGACTGTTCTTCAAGTAAGCAAGAAGGGCTCATCCAAAATATCGTGAAACAATCTTTTGTCACCT
>MEJB01000099.1:143074-157447 GCA_001752375.1 Rhazya stricta
CAAAAATCCATAAAAAGAAATCTCGGATATTGCAACACTAGAAACAGCAAAAGGACTATCCATCTAGAATGCAAATTTCCAAGCTATAATTTCAACTTAGAATGATAAAATAGATCTTTCTGACCATTGAGAATTTTTTTCAAGAAATCATTCTATCATGGAAGGATTTGGTCTTTTCCTTGTAGATTTGCGAGCTCGCACGTAGGCATCATTATGTCTCCCTTCTAACTCTTGCAATTGTAATCTCCTTTGTTTTCCGCTTCATCTATTCCCATATTACAATTCTTAGACAACCCATATGCTCTATATTCTAGCTCAACAAGTAGATGACATGGTTTATTAAATATCAAACTATAAGAAGACATACCTAATCGGGGTTTGTGGGTTGTTTGGTAGGCCAAAAATGCATCATCAAGTCGTATACTCCAATCATTCCTATTCGGGTTAATACTTTTCTCAAGTGTGGACTTGACTTCTCTATTGAATACCTCAAATTACCCACTTTTCTATGGATAATAAGCAGTGGAAATACAGTAAGTAATATCATATTTAATTTCTTTAATATTGCCTCCACCATTCTATTGCAGAAATGAGTGCCACGATCACTGATACTAGATTTAGGAGTCCCTGACCTGACAATAATATTAGATTTGACAAATTCTACAACAACTTTAGCATCTTCAAGTCTAGTAGCCTTAGCTTCTACCCACTTGGAAACGTTATCCACAATAAGAATAATGTAAACATTGCTACAGGAATAAGGAAAAGGGCCCATAAAGTCAATCTCCCATACATCAAATACTTCGCAAACAAGAATCAGGGTAAAGGGCATTTGATCTCTATGATATAGATTTCCTATTCTTTGACATTGTTCACAAGACTTACAAAACATACACGAATCATTAAACAAAGTAGGCCACAATAATCCATGCTCTAATGTCTTACGAGTTGTTCTCTTTTGGTCCAAAATATCCTCCACATGCATATGAATGGCAATTTAAGATGGATGAGATTTCTTGTTTAGAGAAACACCTTCAAATAATTTGATCAGAATAATGTTTCCACAAATAAGGTCATCCCAAACATAATATTTAGCATCACTTTTGATTTTATCTTTTTGAGCTCTGGACAAATCATTTGGTAGTGTTCTAGTAACTAAATAGTTAACAATATCAGCATACCAAGGAGTTGCTTTTTGAATAGAAAAGATATGGTCATTTGGGTAATCGTCTTGTATACGGATGACCCTTCACTTTTGTGATCAATTGACTAAGGTGGTCAGCAATAAAGTTTTCTGCAACTTTCTTATCACGTATCTCCGATTCAAATTCTTGTAATAAGAGTATCCACCGAATAAGTCTTGGTTTGACCTCTTTCTTAGAGAGTGAGTATTTGAGAGCTAGATGGTCAGAATAAACATTTACTTTAGCGCTAAGTAAAATAGGAAAAGAATTTTTCTAATGCAAAAACAACATCCAAAAGTTCTTTTTTAGTTATTGAATAGTTTCACTATGCACTATCAAGTGTTCTCAAGGCGTAATAATTGCATGAGAGACTACCAAATTTTTGCTCATGTACATACCTAACTACATGGGTGCTCGCATCATACATTATTTCAAATGGAAGATTCCAATCTAATGGCTGGATTTAATGGTGCTGAAGTTAAAATCTCTTTTAACTTGTCAAATGCTACCTTGCATACATAGCTCATCAAAATCAAACATTACATCTTTTAGCAATAATCTACACAAGGGTTGAGTGATTCTGGAAAATCCTTGATAAAGCGCCGATAGAAACCTACATGCCGAAGAAAATATCGAACTGTCTGCATACTTGCAGGGTAAGTTAGAGATTTAATCACGTCTATCTTAGCTTTATCGACTTCAATTCCCTTACTAGATACTATATTTCCTAGAATAATACCTCGATCGACCATAAAATGACATTTTTCATAATTCAAAACAAAGTTTGTTTCTATACATCTTTCGAGGACTTTTGTGAGATTTATTCAAACATGTACCAAAAAAGTCACCATAGACCATAAAGACCTCTGTAGTGTTCTATATATAATCTGAAAGTATAGTAACCATACACYTTTGAATATGGCTGGGACATTGCAAAGTTCAAAAGGCATCCTTCCAAAAGGTGCCAAACGRGCATGTGAATAYAGGTTTCTCTGATTTTTAGGAGCAACTRGGATCTGATGATCACCTGAATAACCATCAAGAAAATAGCAATGAGTTTGACCTGCTAACCGTCCAATAATTTGGTCAATAGAGGGGAAGGAAAGTGATCCTTTCTAGTCRATTAATTTATTTTTCTATAGTCTATACGAACCTACCAACCCTTTTGAACATGAATAGGTACCAGCTAACTTTTTGAACTTGAATCACAACTATACCTATTTTCTTTGGTACAACCTGAACTGGGCTTACCCGCTTATTACTGAGATCGGATAGATCATACCTGAACTAGGGAGTTTCAAGATTTCTTTCTTCACCACTCCATCATAGGAGGGTTCAATTGACGTTTCACTTCTCTGGAAGGCTTACAATCCTCCTCCAACAATATCCTATGCATACATGTGGAAGGGATCAACCCTCTGATAATTGTTCACCCAATCGCTTCTTTATGCATTCTAAGTACTCGAACTAGTAATTTTCCCTCTAGAATACAAAGTTTGTTATATCTTCTTCTCCTAAAAAATTCTCTAATAATGTTTTTAACTCCAACTTTAGTGCTTGTACAATAGATGGGAGAAGCTTTGTATGAGAAAGGGATAGGTCAATATAAGACACATCATAGTTTATGGGTTTGAGTGATTTCAATTCATAGATTGTGTCTTGCAATTTAGAGTCCGACACATTCCAAATATTCATGTAACCTTTTTATTGTGAATTGTTTTTTGAGTGCAACTTTTAGCCTATCGCCATCAAGCATGTCAAAAATTTCCTGTGCCAAAGGATCAATAATATCTATAGCAAAAGCAGATGATCATGATATCTCATGGCATCATAAATATTAAATTTAGTAACTTCACCATCAAATTTCGTAGTAAGTATAGCATCATGCACATCAATTTTCATTCGAGATGTTTTAAGGAATAGCCTTCCTAGTAGATCAATTTTTGAGTTTGAGGAATCATCCTCTACCTCTTCCATATCAAATACATAGAAATCAGCAAGAAAAACCAACTTATCAMTTCGCACTAAAACATCTTCAAAAACCCCTTTAGGATATACATTAGACCTATAAGCAGTTGAATAATCACACCCATTTTCTTTAATGAGCCAATTTTTTCAAGGATGAATAAATTCAAATAGGTATAACATTTATTCAGGCTCCAATATCTAACATAGCTTTCTCAATTCAAGAATTACTAGTTTCATAAGGAATAAAAAACATACCTAGATCTTTGCATTTCATTAGGAGTTACTTATGGAGGCCTTTTGAAATGGTCTCCGCCACACTTATCTTTTCATTTCCTTTCAACTTTCTTTTATTGATGCACAACTCTTTAAGAAATTTAACATAGCAAGGTATTTGTTTAATTACATCAAGTAACGTAATGCTTAACTCAACTTTGCAGAAGGTCTAAACTTTCTCTTCCTCTTCTTTCTTGGATTTAACCAATCTAGAAGGGAAAGGAGGAGTTGTCACCAATGCTTTTGCTTGTTCACCATTAAGTATTCTAGGCTTATCAGTTTGAGAGGTTAGATGTAACACCCCAGATTAGGAACTGTCCTAAGTCGAGAGTATTATTGACCTTACCATAACTCATATCAATTATTGTAGGAAACAAAAGAGATCTAAATACTTGTGTAAAAACTTTTATAAAAATTTTGGCAAAGTTTCCGCTATAATTTCAACAACTACCCCTGTATACAATCAAAAGATTTCCAAACATTTTCAATACTTGCAAATAGCATGCATTACAACAAACATCCAATATAAATAAATAGATTATTTCAACAATCTTTTACTGACTTAACATTTACCAAAATTGAAATTGTCGTAACTTGAAAGAATTTAAAGGACGAATGGTTAAATCAATAAAGAAATAACTTAAACAATACATAAAATCTCTCTAATCAACCATTTATCTCATTCACTACAATTTATTTAAAATAACACCTCGGGGTGTCAAGGCTTGCCCACAAATCACCTCTACGCACCATCTGGTTACACATCACCTGAAATGCAAAATGAAGGAAATGGAATGAGCTATAAAGCTCAATAAGCAAATTCCATGCATGACTATATGTGAAATGCACTATATATCATGAATTTATATTTCACTTCCTCAATAAACTTTCTAAATACTTCCATATAACTTCCACTTCAAAATATAAGAACTTATTAAAACCTTTCCATTTCATTAAAGTCATGAACTCACTCAGTGTAATGCCTAGCCATTAAGCTTGCCGTGGGCCATTATTCCTCTGAACCCGATCACATTTTGGTACCGGTAGAACCGCATTAACGGTTAACTTCATTTTAACTTTTTCTTTCATCTTTTCACCTCCCAAGAGGTGAATGTTACTTATCTCCCTACCCTACAAGAGGGTTAGGTCGGGTGCGCGAGTCCCTCATGCCCCATTTCCCACTCACATCTTTCATGGCTAGGTTTACACTCCTTTCCAAAATCTTAACATTTTCCTAATAATGATTCATTTACAAAATTTCATTTCCTTTCAAATTTTATTTCCTAAACTATTCACTTTCTAAATGTACGAATGGCTCACGCTAGGAATGATGTAGAATATTATAACTACATGCCCATGACATGAACTACATAAATCCATATTTAAACACCATTCAAAATAATAACAGTACGAAATATATTACATAAAATAATTCAACACAATTATAACACATTCCATAACACAGTCCAATATAATCACCATATAACACACAATGAAAAGTAGGTGGTATGGGGATTTACTTACTTCGAGTCCTTAACGTTAAAATTTTATTTAAATCGCAAGGCAGAGTCCTTCAACCGCTCTTAACGTCAATGTGCCCCAAAATGACCTAATTATTATTACAAAAGGAAAACTCATTTAATATGATTGTCCAAGCTTAAAACATTTAACGCGTATTCCATGAACGTCATTTGTCAATTATAACCCGTACTTAATTCCCACATCGCCAAACTATCACATTCTTAAAAGTACAACTTATTTGATAGCTTTTTACCCTTCTCAACAATTGATAATGGTAATACTAAAAACAATACATTTCTAAGTCAAAACACATTCTTCATACAATTTAAACTCATTCTTAGATCGGGTATTAAACCTAATCTATGTTCTCCCACAATTTCACTATAGAACATAATTACATAAGTCATTAAATTCTAAAATCGAATAACAATATTTTCACCTTTAAATCGACAAACTCTAAGTCTCGCGGAAGTGGCGTTGTGCCTCGGGCGTGCGCTTGGGCAACGGGCATGCAACAGCCCTAGTCGCGCAGAGTGCTTGGTCAATTTTTTGCTCTGGGCCAGACTTAGGCTGATCTTTCTAAGTCCGAGCAACAGGTCGCCTGGACTGGTCGCTTGGGCACTGGTCGCACTTGAAATTACTGATGGCTATTTGGAAACAGTCCAAGTGGCGGGTCGCTTGGGCACTAGTCGCGCACGGAGTTATCGATGACTATTTGGAAATAGTTTGAGCGGCGGCGCGTGCACGGGTCGAAGGTTGAGTACCAGCAATTTTGGATCTGGTGTAGCTGTGACTCTCGAACCTGTCGAACGAAATCTGGGTTTTTCGAGTAGTTAGAAACCAGGTTTGAGCATCGGCAAGTGGCATTGGCAGAGGTGCGGCAATGATTCATAGCTCCAACTGAGTTTGGGCAGCGAGCAACAACAGCACACGACAAGCAGAGGAAATTGACTGCAGATCTGGGAGACAGTAGGCGTCATCGCGAGGTTCAGATCTGGTCGAGCTCTGGCTGGATGCGCGGACAGTCGACTAGTTTCTCTTGGTCGAGCGTTGAGCCAGCTAGCTGAGTGGCACATAGCGACGGAGCCAAGGTGGACTGCGACCGGTGGCCCACTGCGAACCTCTCGAGCAGCTAGCGAAGACGGTTGGCGTAGCGTCGGGGAAGGAAGGCGGTGAGTGCAACGGGGAAGGGGTGACAGCGGCAAGAATTTCCTGGAGGGGGCGGCAGCGGTAGTGATGGAGATGGATGTGGTGCAAGCAGCGGGAATTGGGGAAGAGGGGTAGATGGCATTAAGCCGATCTAGTTTTTTTTTTTTTTTTCCCAATTCAGATCCTAACCTGAAACCTTTAGACCTCCCATTCCATAGCCAATCCAATAAAATAAATTATATTCTATAGGTTTTCCTTTTGGTAAAAATCTAGTTTCCAAATAAGAAATGAATAAGCCTAACAAGTCGAGCCACTAACTAACCAAAATTCCTAATTCGATTAACACGATAATTCCATACTTAATTAAACGTACAATTAAATAATAATCACATAGAAAATTATCAAACCCTAGTTGGCACACAATCATCCGATTATACAAAATTTATAAAAAGTAATATCACTGGTATTATATTGGGTAATGACTATATGTTTCTCAACATTTTCTTTAATAGCCACATGATGTCCTGATGGGTTCATCAATTCCTTCCTATTTGTCAAGATAATTGCACTAGCATTTTGTTTTGGATTGGTAACAGCTTATGAGGGTAATTACATGGAGGATACCAATTGACTCACTTAGTTTTCCAAATTTTGAATGCCTACTTTTGTATCCAGTTGAAATTGTCATTATTAGTTGCAAGTGATTTAACAATTTCTTCACGAGACATACCTGGTTTTGAGGAGGGTTGTAATGGTAGGTTGTCTTGGGTGAATGTGCTGAAAAATTGGCGGTCCTGGCCCATAACTTAAATTAGGATGATTTATGCATCTTGAGTTGCAAGTATTTTCATAAGGGTCATATTTCATTTGTGGTGGACTTGAAAATCTTCCAACTACATAGGCACGCTCATAAGAATCTTCTTGAATTCAAACACATATCAGTTGGATGACCAAACTTAGCACAAATCCATAAGTTTTTACTTATTGCATATTCCCTACGTCAACTGTTGAACCATAAAGGTCAGTTTTGACATTTAATACTCAAGGGTAGATATATATATACCTCATTTACCTTTCTCAAGGGTGTGCCTTGTCTAAAACCAGATTGTTAGGGATTAGCAACCATGATGGATATCAACTCCCCAGTATCTCAAGGGGTTTTATTTACTATGACACATCAACTAGATGCATCCATCATTCTCTTTTCCATTGCTAGAAGTTCATAGTAAAAATATTTGATTAAAAGCTGTTCAAAAATTCCAAGAGTGATRATTCAATCAACTAATGGCCCTTAAGGACAAATCCCCTATCTGATCCAAAAGTATGTCATCAATGATGAAAAAGAATGATTTATTTTGTTAAAGTTGTAATTGTTTACACAAAACTCTCGTCTGGAAAATWATATAAGAAACAAGAGAAATGCGAACATAATATGCATATTGATCTTATAAATTTGATGAGATGTGTGTTACAATTTCTAAACTATTCTCGTGGTAAGAACTTGATCCGTTGATTCTTCTCTTCAGAATTTGCCGAGGGTTTCGTGGCTTGATCTCGGGGTTTGAGAGAAATTTGATGCTCTTTCTTCTAAACTTTTCTCAATAGTGGACATTGATATGATTTTCTAGCCTTGGATATGAAACTCTAGACCTCTTCCTCTTATGCTTTGTCCTCTATTTATAGGCAAAGCGAATTGATTTGATTGGTTGAGGTGACACTTAGAAGTGACGTGAGATCATCTGATTCGCCAAGCTTTCCTTGATTCCCGTTGGTAGGATTATGTCATCATTAACACATGTCAGCCTTTCATTGGTTGACATGCCACATACTTCCCAATTTAATGGGAACATTCAAAATTAGTTTTAATTAAATAATTATATTATTGAAATTTAATTTAGTAAAATTTTTATATCTAAAATTACCCCCGGGAACTTGGCCACAGGTACAAATCGAAGATGGGTTGTGAGTGAACAAGTTCCTACCCAATTTATGCTATTTGGATCAATATTGCAGGTCCAATGACTTGGGTTATTTTTCTTTGACCGTATTTGAGATGTTTGGGCTTTCTTCATTTTTCAAACAATAGGCCTTTTTCTTCGATTTGTTGGGCTTGCCCCATTTCCTTTAATTTGTCAAGCTTCCTTTTAATTCACTGGGTCCATTCTTCTTCTTCCATCTTTTGGAGATGTGATATATCTCAACACTGATAGATATTGGAACTTTTGATATATGTCACATATTGACAGATAGATAAAAATTGGAATTGTGATATATCTCACATCCTGATAGATATTGTAGTTGCGATATATTTCACATGATAGATATTGGAGTTGGGATAAGACTTATACTCCTAATCCTAATCCAACTCCTTTCTTCCTTTGCGTATATATATACCTCCCAATCACATGGATCTCCCCCATTCTATTTTTTTTGCATCGTTGACATTGACACTTCGGTACGTTATCTCATGCGTTTTTTTCGCCCTTTAGTAGGATAACCTACTATTGCTTAAACATAGTCTCTTATGTTGATGTAGCTCTTGTCTTTGTGCTTGAGGAATTTCAAGGGAGATTTTAACAAGTGGTGTTGAGAGAAAACATCAGCGGAAGGAAGACTCCCATCCTTTTCTTCATTATGAACACCCCCTTTTTTTTTAACAAGACACAATTTTTTTTTTCTATCTCTTTTTTTCTTTTTTTTTCTGTCTTATAAAACCAATTCGGTCCAAAGAGTTTTTGAACAGTTTTGAAAGCGAAGGCTCATAAAATTGTTTTTCAATTAAAATAACATTTTGAAAAAGGGGTTTTTTAATAAAAAGGGATGGTACCTTAGTTGATTTCTCAACTAATGTACCTTCCTTGATCTGAGAAGTACTCTTTTGTTGTGAAGTACTTCTTTTCTGGAATTTGTCGGTAATTCTGATGTGGAATACCTGAGAAGATCTACTAATGAAGTAGTTTTCCTAGGATGATCTATGACTATTGGGATCTGGGAAATCCTTCCTAGATCTATGGTTTGTGATACAAAATGGTGATCTGAAAATCTTTTACTTGCAAATTGTCTATGAAAACTAAGTTTCACAGAACAATCTGAGAATTGGTTGATATGTTTAATCTCAGTGTTTGGAGGTGATTGAATGAAATTTGTGGGAGTTGTAACCCCTTCTAAAATCCATTTATCTAGAAGTTGGATATCCTTCCACTGGATTTGTTTAGGAATCACTAAATTAGATCTAGAGAGATCTGTTTGGAGTAAAAGGGTTTCACATTTCTTACTCTGGCACCTAGCTTTAGTAGCAAAGGCAGATTGCATAGCTTTATAATGTACCCAATACATTAAAGCTAGAGGAATGGATTCTTCTAGCATTTCTTAATTATAGGTTTTGATTTGGAGGACTAAGGATTTAAGAAATTGGGATCATCTAAAGATATAGTAAAATTTGGGAAACAATCAAATGTAATCGGACCAGTATAAAGACTAGACTTGATTGAACTTAATAAGGAATCGTCAAAGTTAAGGAATCTAGTATCTCTAAGAAAAGCTAAAATTGATGTGTTTAAACCCTCTTTCGTGAGAGGTTTGATACCAATCTGGACAAGTCCTATGTGAAGGTACTTGTAATTTCTAAATCGATGTTTTTCTAAGGATTTAAAGGAAAGAAGATGAAGAGATTCAAAAGGTTTTGACAACTGAATATCTTGTTCTTCTATTTTTATGACATAATCAGATCTAAAAAGAGTAAAAGCAGATTTATAAACATCATCTTTAGAAATTTTTGGAATAGTCCAATTATTAATTGATTTTACAAAATCTTTAATAATTAATTCTTCAAAATTTATCATTCTTGGATCTTCAGTAGATCTGGACACAGAACTACTTGATAAAGTAGATCTCTTAAAGAGATTCTTTGTTTTCTGAATAATTTCTAGATAGATCAAGATTAGATCTGGCTACAAACGTACTAGAGCAGGCAGGTCTCGTGCCTTCCTCGGCTTACCCTTGGAGCTCTTCTGTACAAAATAATCACCAGATATGACAAGATCTATGTAACACCCCCAGATTAAGAAACTTTATCCTAACCCGAGAATGTCATCATTTACTCACTAACATGAATTTGCAAAAATTTTTGAAATGATAAAATCTTAAAATTTAGAATAGAAAAGAGATTTATAAAAATATCAGCAGAGTTTCATCTAAAATTTCAACAATTACCCCTTGTATACATTCAAAAGATTTCTCAAACATTTTCAACACCGTAAACAACATGCATTCCAACTCAACAAACATCCAATATAATAAGCATTGTATTCCAACAAATCTTTTACTAACCTAATATTTATCAAAACTGAAATTTGCGGAAACTAAAAAAATTTAAAGCACGATAATTAAACCAATAAAGAAATATCTTAACAATCCCCAAAACCATTCTAGTAGATCATTTATCATATTCAGTAAAATTTATTTAAAAAAATGCTTCGAGGTATCAAGACCTACCCACAAGCGACCTCTACGCACCATCTAGCTACACATCACCTGAAATGCAGAGTGAAGGAAATGAAATGAGCTATAAAGCTTAGTAAGCAAATCTCATGTATAAATGCATGAATAATGCCCTACATGTCATCAATTATAAAATTTCACTTTTCTCGATAAAAACTTACTAAACATTTCCATTTCATAACCTTTTTATAAAATCCTTTCAAAATGTAAGAACTTTGTAAAACCTTTTCATTTCATTACAGTCGTAAACTCACTGAGTGTAACGCCTAGATATTAAGTTTGCAATGGGCTATTATTCTTTGGAACCCGATTACCTTTCTATGGGTAGAACCGCATAGCGGTTAACATTTCTTTACTTTTCCTTTCATCTTTTCACCTCCACAGAGGTGAACATTACATCTCCCTACCCTCCAAGAGAATTGGGTCGGGTGCCCCGATTCCCCATGCCCCATTTCCTACTTATATCTTTTATGGCTAGGTTTACACTCTTTTCCAAAAATCTTAATATTTTCCTGAACATAATTCATTTATAAAATTTCATTCCCTTTCAAAATTCATTTCCTAAACCATTCGCTTTTTAAATGTATGAATGGCTCATGCTAAGAATGATGTAGAATACTATACTACATGCCCATGACATAAACTACCTAAAACTGTATCAAAATACCATTCAACATAATAACGGTACAAACTATAAATCACGTGAAAACATTCAACACATTTCATAACACAGTCTAGTACAGCCACCACGTAACACACAACGAAACAGGTAGGCAGGTATGGGGATTTACTTACATAGAACTCATATACAACACATTCAATTTACCTAAAAGGAATTCATAAACATCAATACATATGTATTAATGAAATGGGAGAATTTACTTACATAGAACTCATATACAACACATTAAATTTACCTAAAAGGAATTTAGAAACATCAATACATGTGTCAATAAAATGGGAGAATTTACTTACTTGGAATCATTTACGTTAAAGGTTCTTATTTAAATTGCGAAAATGGAATCCATCAACCGTTCTCAACGTCAATGAGCTCGAAAAAGATCTAATTGTGATTATAGAAGGAAAGTCTATTTAGTACGATTGTCCAAGCTTCAAAATTCAATGTTTATTCCATGAACGTCATTTGTAAATTTTTAATTCATACTTAATTTCCATGTCACCAAATCATCTCATTCTTAAAGCTACAATTTAAACTCCTTAGTTTGGGTATTAAATCTAATCTATGTTCTCCCACAACTTTACTTTAGGATATAATTAGATAGGTCATAAAATTTCAATATCGAATAGTAATATTTTCACCTTTAAGTCAACAAAGCCCAAGTGTCGCGGAAGTGGCATTGCGCCATGGGCGTGCCCTCAGGCAGCGCGTGCACAACAGCCCTAATCGCACTCGAGGCCCGGTCGCTTGGGCGTCTGGCCATCTGGGCATCTGTCGTAGGGGAGCCTGGGCGCCTATTGCTGGGCATCGATCGGACTTTGCAGATCAACACCCTTTGATGAACAACCGAGCAGCAAAAGAGAAAAATTCTAGTCCAGCACAAGTAGAAATCTCGGCCGCAGACGGTAGATCTGTAGCGGCAACGTTAGGCAACGCTAGCAGCAAAGACAGAGAGTAGAAGGTGACAACCAAGCGGCGAGCGGTGGTTGCACGGCAAGGCTTCCCGGAGCAGTCGCGATTCTGATGCACAGATTAGACCTTGGTGCGGCTATGGCAAACTCCGGTCCAATAGAGAAGAAGAAGATGGCAGATCTGTGACTCTAGAACCTGTCAAATGTATCTAGATTCTTCGAGTAGCCAGCAATCAGGTTTGAACGCCGGCAAGTGGCGCTGGCAGAGGTGCGGTAGTGATTCGCAGCTCCAATCCAGCGCCGAGTAGTGGGCAAACAGCCGACACGAACAGAGCCAAGAGAAAATCGTCGTGCAGGTTTGGGAACAGAACAAGGTCCCGATCTGGATGATCATCTCTGCTGAATGCAGTATCCTTCTGGTGGTGCGACACTTGCGAGCGACCGTATACCAGAAGCGGCGGCAAAGGCGAAACGCGCGATCGCAAATGACCCTGCATTTGCAGATCAGACCTGATGTTGCTTCGATTCTACAAAGAATGAAGTAGCTCTGGCGCAGGTGGTTTTCTAGTGGAGAGAGGCTAGCATCGCGGCTGAGGAGTCTTTGCAAGACAGTCGTGGCGAAATCCAGTAATTCGCAGACTGCAGTCCATTCGGCCTAGATTGCGTCGTGGCAGAGTCTCCAAGCAGCTGGGTCTGAATGGCTCGTTGCGAATCTGGGGCGGCGCATAGCACATGGCGATGATTCTGCAGCCTTCGAGTAGAGGAGAGAAAGAGAGCAACGAGTGCGACAGGGAGGCCCGTGGCAGCGGCTGTGGTGGCGGCGGCCGCAAACCAAGAAAGGAAGAAAGAAGGGTTAGGGTTTCCCTTTCTCTTTTTTTTTTATATATTTCTTTTTTCTTCTTTTGTCTAACCCAACCCTTTGAGCCTTCCCATTTCATAACTAATCTAATTCATTAAATTAAATTCTACGGGCTTTTTTCTTTCGATAAAAATTTAGCTTCCGATTGAAAAACAAATAAGCTCAACAAGTCGAGTCTCTAACCAACCAAGGACCCTCATTTGATTAACGTGATAATCTCATACTTATTAAACATACAATTAAACAATAACTACATATAAAATTTCCAACCCTAGTTGGCACATATAATCATATGACCATACAAAATTTATAAAATTTATAAAAAGTAAATCTCGATATTAGAATCTACCCAGATCTTACTCAAATCTGAATAGGCTCAACAAGAAAATCAACACCATCTTATGGCTCTGATACCAAAAATCACCATGGATCACACGATGGCTGATAAATTCAAAGATTTAATTATTGAAGATGAAAGATAAATCAATTAATGCAAGGAATATTCTAAAATTTCTAAAAATAAAACACAATAATTTAGGCGGTATAATCAATCATTCAGGAATTTAAACATATAATTATATGCAAGTGGTATGATGTCACACCCTCAGATTAAGAACCTTATCCTAACTCGGGAATGTTTCCATTTACTTACTGACACGAATTTGAGGAATCTCAAAAGAATTAAACCCAAATAAGATATAGTTAATAATAAACAAAAAACCATTCTAATCAACAACCATCTTAATCCATAACATTCATTCAAAATAACATCAAGGTATCTTGGTTTGCGTACAAGCGACCTCCTCGCACCATCTGGCTAAACATCACCTAAAATGCAAATGAGAGAAAGGAATGAGCTAAAAAGCCCAGTAAGTAAACCTCATGCATGAATGCATAAACATGTCCTACATGTCGTGAAGTTATAGAATTCTATTTTCTCTATGAAAACTTTCCAAACATTCCCTTTTTGAAATCTCTTTACAAAACCTTTCCTTTCAAAATGTATTGTAACACCCCCAGTTTAGGAACAGTCCTAACCTGGGAATATTACGTCGTTCCATTCGAAGATAAAACTTTATCTATTTATAAGGCACCATTCGTTTAAAAGTAAATACAGCGGAAGGCTTTTACGCTATTCTAAAGTAACATCATCAAAAACCTCATAATTTAAAAACAACTTCAAAAAGTAGATTTCATTATATACATAAGTAGAAATCAGTTTCTGGGTATTAAAGTTCGCCCACAAGCGACCTCCTCTCCCCATCTGATCACATATCATCTGCAATAACATATAAGGAACAGGAATGAGCTAAAAAGCTCAGTAAGTAA
>MEJB01000099.1:159687-173524 GCA_001752375.1 Rhazya stricta
AAGTCCAATCTTCCATCTTAATAAATAATTAGGCTCACAACCGAGCCCTTAGCCTAAAATTACACGTCCAAGCCAGTTGGCATACAAATTTCACACAAAATCTAACAATTTAATAAAGGAAAATTCGGGATGTTACATGTATAACTTGTAAAACATTTCCTTTCATTACATTCGTGAGCTCATTGAGTGTAACGCCTAGCCATTAGGCTTGCAGTGGGCCATATCCGATTACATTCCTACCGGTAGCACCGCATTTTTTTTCCTTCCATTCTTTTCACCTCGAAAGAGGTGAACATTCCATTCCTTCCTACTCTCCAAGAGGGTAGGGTCGAGTGCGCCAGTCCCTCACGGCCCATTTCCCACTCACATCCTTCATGGCTAGGTTTACACTCCTTTTTCAAAATCCTTAACATTTTCAAAACTTTAACATTTTCCTTTAAAATTCCATTTCGTAAACCATTCACTTTCTAAATGTGTGAATGGCTCATGTCAGAAGTGATGTAGAACACTAACTATATGCCCATGACATGAATACATACCACTGTATATAACATATCATTCAACACAAAAACAGTATAGGATATAAAACACATGAAACATTCCACACAATTAACACACCTCATAATATAATCCCATAATGCCACCACCTAACACACAACACATATATGTCAATGGGATGAGAGAATTTACTTACCTGGAGTCCTTTAGGTTAAACGTTTCTTATTTACGTCACGAATGAAATCCCTCAACTGTTCTCCATGTCAAGGCACTCGAAACGATCTAATTTTGATTACAAAAAGATAGTTTATTAAGTATGATTGTCCCAACTTAGATATTAAGGGTTTATTCCAATAATGTCAATTGCCAATTATTAATCCATACTTAGTTCCCACATTACCAATTATCACGTCTTTTAAGGGTACAATTTAAGGGTATTAAACTGAATCTATGTTCTTCACAATTTTACTTTAGGATATAATTTCATAAGTCATAAATTTCAATATGAATTAATAATATTTTCACCTTTTAAATTCACAAAGTCCAAGTGTCTCAGGAAATGGCATTGGATTCTCGAGCATGCGCTCTAACGGCACGCGCATAACAGTCCTGGGCACCTGGGCGTCTAGGCATCTGGGCGCCTGGGCACTGGGCTCTTGGGTGCTCGCTGGGCGCCTGGTGTTGGGTGCAAGGTGCTTGGCACTTGGCGCTGGGCTCCCGCTGGCTTTGGGCACTCCCAGAACTACCGAACAGCCAGCCAAAAGAAACCAACAATAGACAAACTACAACAGGCTTGATTTCGACGAACTCCGGCAATGTGTAGAATAGCAATGGCATCTGTTCAGACTTGGCGAGTCTGTCGGCGCACAACTGCCAGTTTCGGCCTGCCGAAACACTGTGAGACAATGTGCAAAGAGAACGGCAATGACTCTCGCAGTTTTGGTAGTGACAACCGAAAATTCAACGTCCCTTTCCGAGCGACGAGCAGAGGAGAAGAAGAAGGGGATGAAGTCAAATTTGGGAAGATCCAGTTGACGAGTATTGCTACCAGCAGTGCGGTAGTGATTCACAGTTCCAACGAGCTCGGACAGTGGGCAACAGCAGCGCGATCGGCAAAGGACTCGACGACTGACTTAGGAGACTCCAGATCTGGACGATCTCTGGATGGGTGCGAGGATCCTCCTGTTCGGACGTTCACGAGCCGCTAAGCGACACACACAGATGTCGTTGCGGAGCTCTTGCCAGGCAACTCTGGAACTCTGACGGCGAAGCTGTGTCGGGCAGGGGGAAGAGGGAGGAAGGATAAGAAGACGAAGGCCGATCTGGGCAAAGCGTTCATCACGAGCTCGGTAATGGGAGGAGAGGAGAGAAAAGGGCGAGAGGAGAAAGAGAAGGAAAGGCCACGATGTGTGATTCAGGTAGGTAGAGGAGAAACGACAGTGGTGGCCGCGAAAAGAGAAGAGGATAAGGCAGGAAGGGTTTGGGGCGGTGCAGTTAGGGTAGGGTTTGGGCGGTGGCAGCACAATAAGGAAGAAGAAGAAGAAGATTCTAGGGTTTTTCATTTTTTTTTTTTAACTTGGGTTGTAACCCAAATCCTTCGGGCCTTCCCATCCGTAATTAACCCTAATCCATTAAATTAAATTCTACGGGCTTTTCTTTCAATAAAAATCTAGTTTTTCGAATGAAAATGAATAAGCCTAAGGAGTTGAGCCTCTAAACAACTAAGGGCCCTAATCGTACAAACATGATAATTTCGCACTTATTAACGTACGATTAAAACATTAACCATATAGAAAATTATCTAACTCTAGTTGGCATACAAATTCACAAGATCAAACAAGAATCCATAAAAAGGAATCTCAGATATTACATATGAGGTAAAACTTCCAATGTGCATTCAAGAATTTAAACAATAAATCGATAATTATAAATGCATGAAGCAGGAAGCAAAAAAGCTTCTATATGCATGCACGAAAGACTTTTTTAAAAAGATCTTATATATATATATATATATATAATATAATTATATACTATATAAAATATAGTAAGCAAAACGTTACATTTAATTCTGAGATACAAAACCTTGATCTGTTCTTTGAGAAKAGATCTAAGGGTGATATATGGAAAGGGAATTTTTGAGATGAGAGATCCTTCTTTCAATTTCTATTCTATCTCYGAATGAACTCCTCTTGACAATGGGAGAGGCTTCCTCTTTTATAGGATCAGGAAGAGGTAATTCTACAGTGAATTTGAGAGCACTACAGTTAAATATCGAGAGTACTATAGTGTACAGTGAATTTTATACAATGTTTTACAATAGTGATCTGCATAGAGTGATATAGTAATATACTATATTTATCTACTAGAATTTATACAAAGAAAATACAGTAATATACTATATTTTTCTATAGGAATTTAGACGAAGACCTTCTACATGCATATTACAGTGAATCATCTTCATTTAATGCTGGTGATGTCGCCAAATCTTCAGAGGAAACAGCCCTTGAGGATGTCAATGGAATGTACTACAATAGTAACTTCTGCATTTCTGCAGGGGATTTTGCTGCTGTAAGTTGGGATTTTTCTGATAAAAAATTTTTTTTTGTCCTGTGTTATTGCCGGAGGCATGATTTTTTGTGATGTTTGTTTGTGTTGGCAAAATTCAATGATGGACGAGACATGGAAAGATGGAGGGATTTTGAAAGAAGTTCACCATTTTACTTGGAATTTTCTCTGAACAACAGGAATTTTTACAGAGGTATTATATTCAAAATACCACGATAGAAGCCATGGAAGATAGATTTTTGTATGAAATAAAGATAATATTTCAAAATGGGATTCATCTGTGGTAGGTTTATAATGGGTTTTGAAGGTATTGTAGGCTGTTTTTATTTGGGGTTTTTGGTTCAACCATTCCTCAGTGGTACCAAATATGTCTCACCATTAGATGAACCAGAACGGAAAAAAAGTTGGGTCGCACACAAGAGTATCAAAATTGATTAACCATGTGTGATGGGATTTATGATTTTGAATATCGAAGGCATTGTACCAGGCCTGTTGATAGTCTCAGAAAGTGAAAGATTCAGGATAGAAGGGTTCACTTTTACAGGTGTCTAGAAAATCAAACTCCTGATTTAGGTCGACCTGGGATTTGAACCATGTTTCCGCCGACAAAATATTAAAAATTTTAAAAGTAGAATATGCAAGCTGTTGGTGGTTTTTATCGATGAAAAATGTTTTATTTCCACCGGCCCACAAATTTCTAAAATAGTTTAATAATAAATCGGGGCTATTAGAGGAGGAACTGGTTTATAAAACCAATTCAGTCCAAAGAGTTTTTGAACGGTTTTGAAAGTCGAAGGCTCATAAAATTATTTTTCAATTGAAATAATATTTTGCAAAAAGGGTTTTTTAATAAAAAGGGATGGTACCTTAGTTGATTTCTCAACTAACATACCTTCCTTGATCTGAGAAGTACTTTTTTGTTGTGAAGTACTTCTTTTCTAAATTTGTTGTTCTGAGGCAAAGACGATCACCTTGCCTTTGTCTATTGATGAACTGGCCTAGAATTTTGAAATAAGTTCTTGGAACTCTTTAGAGTCGGCCAATATTTCCAACAAAACCTATAAAGGAATGCTTGGAATGGAGCTGGATTGTTGACCAGAATTTTGATGGTTTTTTCTTCTTCTTCAATCATTTTGTATCAGGACTTTTTGGGGATAAGGAGCATTTGTGATTTGGATGATATAGAGGGATTTTGAGGGTATTTAGTGTCATTTTCACTTTGCTCTTTCTGTCTCGCTTTTCTAGATGGCATGGTTTTTCTGCAGGAATTCTCGAGTGAGAAAATTAGGAATAGAATTTGTATCTCCTTTTATAAATTCAATATCAAAATCAAATATATTCAATATAGCTTGCCATCAAGCAAAAATCTGTTTTGATGCAAGATTTTGAACATCGTTTTGCAAAACTTCTTTTGTAGATATACAATCTATACGTAATAAAAACTTTTGATTTAATAAATCATTTTGAAATTCGTGTATGCACATGAAAATGCTCAGGATTTCCTTTTTAATCGTCGAATAAGATTTTTGGATTCTAGATCCTGAATTTCTTTCCTATAATGCTGTTCTAATTCAGAATTCATTTAAATTGTTCTACCTTTGGTAGGGATTAGTGTTTCACTAAAGTCTGGGAAATAAGAAAGGTCAACGATATGCTATTTCCTAGACCAGAAGGCATTTGGAAGATTAGAACAAAGTTCTGTTTCAAAAGAAGATTGTAGCTTAGAAATTTGTGATTGAATCCTAGGTGATTGAAGTGTTTCATCCAACCGTAGATGGAACAATTTATTTTTTAGAACTTTCAAATGAAAGGATTTGCTAAGAGATAAAGTATTGATCTGGCCTTTATGAGCAGAGAATGCTTTGATGAGATTAAGATTTTTAGTATGTGGTTTTTCTAAGAAAGGAAAAACTAGACGGGTATTTTTAGTTTTAAAAGAAATACAATCGGAATTTACCTTATAAGGGATGATTAAAGTTATGAAGGGTGTTCCTAATATAACAAGATGACAAATATTATCAAAAATAACAAATGGAGTTTTTATGAAAATATTAGAATAGACAATAGAAGCCTCAGTCTTATATTTGACCTTGAGCTTGGAATTGTTAGCAGTAGATAATTTGCTTTTTGTAGGTTCTTGGAATTTTTTAGAAACTAAGCCATCTTTGATGCAGTCTAAATCAGCACCAGTGTCAAACAAGGCAATATTATCGATGATGTAATCATGTGAGAATTTAAGAGTAATACGGATGATATATTTCTGAGATGTAATTTCTTTAAGAACAAATGAGAAATCGTCAAGGATTTTATTAATATTTTCTATTTGATTGGGAAGCTCAATTTGTTGATTTGGTTTAGAATCAGAAGAAGAATTTTCATTTTATTTTGAAAGAAGAATCTTGGTAACAGCAGAATCTTGCTTTTTGTTTTGCTTTTAATTCTTTTATTTCTTGTTTTATAGTTTTGATTTCTTACTGGAGGCTGGAAATCGAAAAAGAAGAATCTTTTTTAGAGTTTTTGAGGATATTTGTTAAATCATAAGTATTTGTGGATGTAGAGGGTAAAATAGAAGGTTTTGGAGGGAGTTTTTCATCAGAAAATTGAACTCAAAATTTTTTCTAAATATTGTTTTTGTAAAATTGGATCAAAAATATATTTAATATTTTCTAAAAGACTTTCTTGTTCTTTGGTAAGAACATTTATAGAATAATCTGATGAATCGAAATTTTTAGAAGAGGATAAAATATGAATTTCATCAATTTGAAGAGCTTTATCGGAAGATGATGATTTAGAGTAGGTAGAATCAGAATCAGAAAAAACTAAAATATTGGCAATTTTTTCATAAATTTCTGAATCTAAATGTAATTCATTGAGATTTTTGGAAATTTTGCAATATTTGGCATAATGTCCTTTTTTATGACAATTAAAACATTTAACATCTTTAAAATTTGATGGAGGTTTATTTTGATTGGACTTTTTCGGATTAGAAGATTTTTTAGAATATTTTCGGGAAGGTTTGTTATAGTAATCATCAGTTGGTTTTGGACATTTTTATGATAAGATTTCCTATGGGATTTGATGGTTGAGGAGGTGCATTCTGAGTCTCTTTCTAGAGTCAAGGCGCAACTCGCGAAGCCCAAGAAGAGTCACCAGACAACTTCTATGAAGATTGACAAACTACGAAGGGAACTTAACTCTCTTGAGAAGAAGAAGAAGGAACTCCAAGCTGCACTTGAGGAGAGTTGCGAAGAGTTGAGGAATGTAGAGGTTGCTTGTTCTGCCAAGAGAGATAAAGTCGTCGTCATTGAAAAAAACTCCCTTTCAATCTGACAAGGCCATGAAGAACTTGAAAGATATGAAGGGACTTCTCGAAGCAAGCAAGGAAGAGATAGTTAATTTGCAATTCAATGTTTGAATAGCCTTTTTTCAGTTACCCCATATTCTAACACTTGTTTTTATGTGGTGAATGAATAAAATTTGCATTTCCTCTTCCATTCTATCTATTTTTTTATTTACAAACTGTTATGTTATGATTGAACTTAGAAATTGCTTTCCCAACTGTCTACGTATCTCTTTAAAAGGAATCAAGTCAAAAAGTAGTTTGAAGATGTAAAAGAATTTTTAGGGAAGATCGTACATAATTTAAACTCTTGCAGGCTAGGAGTATCCATTTTCACCAACTTAGACCTATTGGAGGGCTTTTGCAGTTTCACCACATACTACACTTTCTGCAGTTCTAGCTCATGCAAATTAGGAGCATCTTAGATTTGTTTGAGACATTTAAGCAGTTTTAGCTCTTATCAAGGAGCATGTGCAGTTTAGGCTCGTACACTAGAAGCATCTCAAATTTATTTTGTAATTTATGCATAGTAGCGCTTCAGATACTTGCTATTGATGGGGCCAACGCTTAATTCATCTTTGTCAACAAGCATGAACGAGCCACTTGAATATACTTCTTGCACAACATATGGACCATCCCACTTTGCTGTGGGCTTCTTTATCTTTTGAGGATATATGATCGACCTTCGGGTTGCGAGTGCCGTATCACCCACTTGAAAAGAATGAGGATGAACTTTCTTGTTGAAGGCTCTAGAGATGCGAGCTTGATAACATTCCAGATGTAATATCCGAGATTTCTTTTTATGGATTTTTGTTTGATCGTGCGAATCTGTGAGCCAACTAGGGTTTGATAAATTTCTATGTGGTTAATATTCATTTTCATTTGGAAAACTAAATTTTTATCGAAAGAAAGCCCGTTGAATTTAATTTAATGAATTGGATTAGCTACAAATGGAAAGGCCCGAAAGATTTGGGTTAGGGCCCAAATTAAAAAAAATAAGAAAAATAGAAAAAACCCTAAAACCATCTTCTTCCTCCCTTTTATGCCGTCGCCTCCCCAAACCCTACCCACCGCCGCCCATTCCCAAAACTCCTCCCCACCGCACACACACCATCTCTTTCTCCCTCTGCCGACGCCACCAATCATCGCCGTCCTTCCCTTTCCTTCTCTTTGGCAATCGCTGTGTTTCTTCTTCTCCCTCTGCCTGCCCGACGCCGCTCGTCGTGGCCTTTCCTTGCTCTTTCTTCTCTCTCTCTCTCTTCTCTTCCCTTCTCCCACTGCTAGCGGCTTAAAATGGCCGTTGCTCATTGCTGCTTGTGATTGGCAGGACTCTCGTTGCACCTAAGTCCCTCGCCAAATCTGAACTAGTCTTCATCAGTCGATTCATACCAGCCACTAGATCTGTTGTTTGGAGGTTGCTGCGTGATGCCGCCACCCACCCAGCGTTACTGCTACTCGACCAGAATGAGACAGGATGCCTGGTCTCGCCAGGAGCTAACCAGATCCTCGCGTTCTGTTATCGGACTCCACTGCAGACGGCAACATTGACAGGTCGCTCCCTCCGAAACGTTGGGCGATTGATCCAGATCAGAAGCAGAGGTGCTGGAAAGCGATGCTGTGTCATCTTTCTTGCTTGTTGTCGGCGTTGTTGCTGCTGCGGGTTGCTGCTGCCTATTGCCTGCGTTACCCGTCGCCAGGAGCAGGGGCCTGCGAAGGCAACGGCCGTCTTTCTCGCTGGTGCTCAGCGAGTGCAGCTACCAGGTTGCTACCGGTGGTCAACTAATTTTCCGATCAGTTGAGTTTTCAGCCAAGAACAAGGGATAGCAACAATGCCAAGCACTCAGTACCAACAAGCGCCCAGGCGCTCGACGCCCAGTGCCCAGCCCCCAGGCACCCAGACGTCCAAGAACGCAATACCATTCCCAAGACACTTGGACTTTGTGGAGCTAAAAGGTGAAAACATTATTAATTAATATTGAAATTTATGGCCTATGAAATTATATCCTAAAGTAAAATTATGGGAGAACGTAGATTAGGTGATACTTAAGCTAAGGAGTTTAAACTATAACCTTAAAAGACGTGATAATTGGTAATGTGGAAAATAAGTATAGATTAATAATTGACAAATGATATTGCTAGAATTAAACACTGAATATCTGAGTTGGGACAGTAGTACTAAATGGACTTTCTTTCTGTAATCACAAATAGGTCGTTTCGACTGCCTTAACATTGAGAACAGTCGAAGGATTTCACTTCATGATTTAAATAAGAACCCTGTAATGTAAAGAACTCCGGGTAAGTGAATTCTCACATTCTCATAAACATATATGTGTTGTGGTTATAATTACTCTTAAGTGAATTGAGTGTGTATTGAGTCTGAATTCTATGTAAGTGAATTCTCACATTCTCATAAACATATATGTGCTGTGGTTATAATTGCTCTTACGTGAATTGGATGTGTATTGAATCTGAGTTCTATGTAAGTAAAATTCTCACATCTCATTAATGCTTATGAATGGATGTAATTGAATTCTTTTAGATGGTTTAATGTGTTGTGTTATGGGATTGTATTATGAGGTGTGTTAATTGTGTGGAATATTTCATGTGTTTCATATCCTGTACTGTGTTTATGTCAAATGATATGTTATATACAGTGGTATGCATTTCATGTCATGGGCTTGTAGTTAGTRTTCTACATCATTCCTGGCATGCGCCATTCATACATTGAGAAGAATAGTTTAGGAAATGAAATTTTGAAAGGGAATGTATTTTATAAATTGTAACATGTTCAGGAAAATGTTAAAGTTTTTGAAAATGAGTGTAAACCTAGCCATGAAAGATGCGAGTGGCAAATGGGGCGTGGGGGACCGGTGCACCCGACCCTACCCTCGGGGAGGGTAGGTAATGATTCACCTCAGGGAGGTGAAGAGATGAAAGAATGTTAACCGCTCTGTGGTACTACCGGTAGGAATGTAATCGGGTTCTAAATAAGAATGGCCCACTGCAAGCCTAATGGCCAGGCGTTACACTCAGTGAGCTCACGAAAGTAATGAAATGGAAGGTTTTTACAAAGTTTCGCATTTTGAAGGGAAAGATTTTATGGAAAGATTATACAAGAAAATGATTTGAAAATTTTCATTGAAAAAGTGAGTTTTGTTAATTCATGGCATATAGGGCATATTCATGCATTTATGCATGAGATTTACTTACTGGGTTTCATAGCTCATTCCATTTTTCTTGTTTGCATCTCAAGTGATGTGTGGCCAGATGGTGCGAAGAGGTCGCTTGTGGGTAAACCAAGATACCCTGAAGTTATTTTAAATAAATGTTATTTATAAGATGGTTGTTAACTAGAATGGTTTTTGCTTATTATTAATATTTCTTATTTAGTTTAAACTCTTTTGGGTTTCCGCAAATTCGTGTCAGTGAGTAAATGGTGACATTCCTGGGTTAGGATAAGGTTCCTAATCTGGGGGTGTTACACCAGACATTGTTGTGCTTCCTTCTTTCATCAAGTGCTTCTAACTTTTCAAGATGCAAATGTGCATTTTCTTCTTCTGTGAACTCTTTTTGGATAGGTATCCTTAACGAAGGTAATTAATGCTCAAGAAAAAGAACTGCTTCGACACCATAAACCAACGCATATTGCATAGCTTAGATTAGAGTTTGAAATGTTGTTAGATATGCCCATAAAACTTCTCTCATTTTTAGATGTCAATCTCTTTTTGACCTATCGATAACTTTCTTCAACAAACTGCAAAAAGTCTTGTTAAAGGCTTTAGCTAAACCATTAGCAGTTGCATAATACATTGAAGAGTTGTACTGCTCGAAGTTGAACTTTTCACATAATCTTGTCATTGCACTATTGCAAAAAGACCTCTCATTATTAGTGATGATGTACCTTGGGACTTCATAGCGATATATGATGTTTGTGCAAATGAATTTAACAATATTTTACTTTTTCACCTCCCTTATTGCTACAGGTTCAGCCCATTTCGGGAAGTAATCCGTTACTGCTAGGATGACCACATGTCCAGTAGATGATTTTAGCAATCGCCTAACTATATCAAGCCCTTATGCATCGAATGGCCAAGATGCGACTGTTGGATGTAATGGTTCTGGTGGCTGGATGTAATTACGATGGATTTGACAAGCTTGACATATGCAGGCATATTCTAGGCAATCCTTAACCATTGTTAGTCAGTAATACCATATCCTTTTGATCTGAAAATGCAGCTTGGGTTCGGATTGATGAGCACATACACCCAAATGAACTTCTGCTAGCCCTTGCATTGCCTCATCATCTCCTAAATAATGCAAGAAGACTTCTTCAAATGAACGTCAATAGAGGATATATTGGAAATAAACAAATCTAGAGCCCATCATTGGATGTCACTCATACCATAACAAAGATAATCGATGAGTGGTTGACGCCAGTCTTTCTTATCAATATCGTTGGCTGAAATGACATTGATTATGCTATCTATATCCTCTTCTTCATCGTCTTCTTCATTTTCTGATAAAAGGCACAATCTAATTTTAACAAATCGAAATTTGATTTTGTGGATTCGACAATGAGAGGACAGAAGCTAATTTCGCCAAATCATGCACCTGATTATTTTCGTTCCTTGGCACATGTTCTATACTTGCATCACCAAACCATTCCATTATTTGTCTTGCGTACTTGCAATGTGGAAAGAGTTCGGGTTTCTTCACTTCATAGACATTAAGGAGTTAATTGACTATCAGCTTTGAATCTCCATAGACCTTGAGTTGTAGCTCTTGCATTTCCATGGCTATTTCCAATTCAAGAATGAGTGCGTGATATTCAGCAACATTGTTTGAACATTGTTGAGTCAACAAAAATGAATATGGAAGGACATTGCATTTAGATGTAATGAAGATTATTCCAACTCCAGCTCCGTTTCGATGAGCAGGTCCATCGAAATACATCTTCCATGGAGGTAAGACTTCAACCAGCAAGACATCTTCATCTGGAAAATCATCCACCAAGTCCCATTCAACAAGTAAGGGATGATCATTCAAGAAATCCGCCAAAACTTGCCTTTTCACAGCCTTTTGAGGGATATAAATTATTTCGAATTGTTGCAATTGTAGGTATCATCTTCCTAAGCGATCAGAAAATACGAGTTTAGTTATGACATATTTGATCGGATTGGCCTTGGAAATGAGTCGCACTGTATGAGCTTGAGAGTAGTGTTTTAGCTTCTAAATTGCAAAAATGAAATCCAAACACAACTTTTCTATTGGCAAATACTTTAACTCATTTGGCGTCATATTCTGCTCAAGTAATACAAGGCATTTTCCTTCCCTTCCTCATTTTCTTGAGCAAGCAAGGCTCTGACAAATCTTTCATGGGTGGAGATATAGAGTAACAAAGGCTTTCCTTGTATTGGCGTAGCCAGGACAGAAGATTTCACTAGGTATGCTTTTATACTTTTGAATGCATTGCTACAAGCTTCGTCCCATTCAAAAGGTACTTCTTTTCACATCAATCGATTGAATGGTTGACATCTGCCAGCAATATTTGAGATGAATCTTCTCAGATAAGCCAACTTCCTTTTTAAGCTTCGGATGTCATACACGTTCCGAGGCTTCGGCATTCTCAATATGCTATCCGCTTTAGCTTGATCAATGCCACGTTAGTGCATAATGACTCCTAGAAATTTTTCTAAAGCGACTCCAAATGCGCATTTCAAAGGATTCATCTTCAATTGATGACGATGTAGTCATTCAAAAACTTTCCTTAGATCTTCCAAGTGATCATCCCGTTTTCATGACTTCATGACTAAATCGTCCATATAATATTTAATATACTTGTGGAGTATGTCATTGAAGATTTTTTGCATTGCTTGTTGGTATGTTGCTCTTGCATTTTTCAGACCAAACGCATCACTTTGTAGCAATAAATATCGTTGGGAGTGCGGAAAGCAGTCATTTCTTCATCCCTTAGCGCCGTTCATATTTGATTATAGCCGGATAGAGTGCCTCGTGTCCAGTGGTTGCATCGACCATAAGTTTAGTGATAGGGAGGGGAAAATCATTTTTCGACATGCATTGTTTAGATCTCTCAAGTCAATGTATACTCGAATTTGACCATTCTTCTTTCTTACAAGCACAATGCTTGAGATCCACTTGGGATATTTGACCTCTTAGATGAATCCTATTTCAATGAGTTTGCTAACTTCTAACTCGATTGAAGGGATCAAGTCAGGGTGAAAATGCCTTTGTCCTTATTTTCCTGGTTTAGCCCCTCGTTTGATGGCCAGATAATGAACTGCAACTTTGGATCTAAACCTAGCATTTCTTTATAAGTCCAAGTGAAGACATCCTTGAATTCCTGTAGGAGTTAGGTATACACTTCACTCTCTTTTGGAGATAAAAGAGCACTAATATAGATTGGGCGTCATTTTCTTCAGTGCCCAAGTTGATTTATTTCAACTCATCTGCAATAGCTTTTGTGCCTTCCTTAAGTTCAGAGGTGATCCTTCGGCGTCTTCTTCTTCATTATATTCATTAATAATGTTGATATGGTAAGACAAGCCAACACTTTCTTCGTCTTCCTCATTTGGCTTTGTATGAATTACAGTTTTCAGTTTAGCTTTAAGAATGTTGCCGCAATTTATGGGAAGTGTACTTTTCTTTCTCATCTTAGAAGGTATTCTGCTTCAACATTCATTTGTATCAATCCCTGCATATGAAGGCTTTTCAACCTTCTGAATTGTTCTAGATTCTTTGTCTACTCTCAGTCTTTTGAAGGCAGAATTTCTGTTTGATCTCTTCCTTGGGGTCCTAATTGCTCAAAAACTGAGGTATGAGAGTTTACTTCTTCTAGTCGGTCAAAGACGAACTTATGACCCGCCGTCAAACATTCATCTTCCACTGAGGTATAGCAATTGCTCACTCGCTTTATTGCTATGCGCACAGGTACATGTTGCTTAAATTCAATGCCCGCACATAAGCTTTCCATAGAATATCCATTTTATTTTAGCATCTTTTGTGTCTCATTCAAGCCATGACCCTTTGACTCAGGAATAAGTCTTCCTAATGTATTTTGATTTCATGGATCATATCTAGCTTTAGCTAGGAGTTTGTATGCATTAGGATTGAAGCCCTCTTTAGTTTTTTTGGATGGTAACAAACTACGCTCCACCATTAGCCCTACCTCAGGTCCTGCGAAACCCTTCAGAATAGGCTTTGATTGTTTTATCACCTCGATCTTGCTCAAAGGCACGGTAAATCCTTATAGAGATTTGACTTTAGAAAAGGGAGATTAGCCTTCCTTCCTCATTGATTTTGGAGTATAACGGAGGATGGTAGGTGCTTAAATATGTCGCATTTTTGACTTATTGCTTTTCGCATTGCCAATGAATTTTGCAGGATGATGAAGTTCTTCCTTAATAAAGGTTTGGG
>MEJB01000099.1:173540-334848 GCA_001752375.1 Rhazya stricta
TTTGATTATTTTAGCGCCTTGATCTTGGTCAAAGGCACGGTAAATCCTTATAGAGATTTGACTTCAAAAAAGGGAGATTGGCTTTCCTTCCTCATTGATTTTGGAGTATAATGGAGGATGGTAGGTGCTTAAATATGTCACATTTTTTACTTATTGCTTTTCGCATTGCCAATGAATTTTGCAGGATGATGAAGTTCTTCCTTAATGAAGGTTTGGGATTTGTGAATGACATCACCTTTACCTTGAATTGTTTTCTCTGGGGCTATCTGATCTTTACCAAATGATATGTTTTTTCCACAAGGTAAAATTTAGCATCTGCAATATATGTTTCTGCCTCCGTAAAGGGTTTATCATCAGTAATTACATTCTTCACAGCACTATTATCGATGTACTTGAAGCATTGGTAGAGTGTTGAGGGCACAACCCCATTGCCATGAAGCCAAAGTCTTCCCAGCAACATATTATAGGAGGTTTTGGAGTCAATTACATGGAGTAAAACACTCGATGACATCTCATCAATTAGTAAGTCTAATCAAGTGGTGGCCAATGCTCTTTGACCTCCTTGATTAAAGCGCTGGATCATGAGGCGAATTTGAGAGAGTTCTTCAGAGGAATTCCCAAGTTCTCTTAATATGCCTAAAGGAAGGATGTTAACTGTTGAACCTCCATCTAGCAATATTCGATTTACCTTCTTTTCTTATGCATAGCCTGATACGAATAGAGGTCTGTTATGGGGTTTTGAACCCAGCAACAAATTATCATTGCTGAAAATTATGGCCGTTATACATACGACTGAATTTGAAGAGCATCCCTTGGCTTACACAGGGCAATCTTCTTAAACTGAATCTTTTGGAGAAGAAAGACCGAAATTACTTACTTCTTTTCCATCTGTGAGAGAACAGGAGATAACTTCAAGATTGTGAGTTAATGTTCTTGGAAAGAACTCTCCCAATGTAATTAGTCGTCGATACTTGGGCATGCATGACCCCTTTGGTTTGTTGGCAACATTTTTAGGAATAACCATATTTAGCTTTGGTACAACCTTTTTATTATTTTGGTTTGTTGAATGAACTTCTTTTTAACAAATTTCTTTTCATGGTTCTATCGGTGTTTTACAATTGTCTAGCCTTTAGAATCATCAATTTTGCCACTTTCAATATTTTTAGATGGCTTTGCAAACATATCTATCACTTGGTTGACTAATTTACAAAAAGATTTATGTGAGAGCTTCACATTGAACTTCATCAGGTTGAACTACCCAAATTTGATCTCAATGAAGCATTCAGGAGATTGTGAGACATCCACAGCATTTACATTAGTGGATCTGGAAGAGAAAGCATCTGATATATTGCTTATTTGATTAGTAGCCACTCTTTCTTCTTCCAGCAAAATGCGTCTTTTACGAGCCAGTTCCATGACTTTGTCCTTAAAGATGAAGCATTTCTCGAGCGGATGGCTAAGAAGATGATGATATTTACAATAGTTTGGGTCTCCCAACCATCCTGCCTCTTTCGGTCGCTTCATCTCTGGCAGTTCGATGATCCCGATTTTCAGCATGTCATCAACATCTCTGAAATGTCAAAATCGAGAAATGAATATTTTTTTTTACATATTTTTCAAAGTCATGCGCCTTCTTCCAAGATCTAGAGCAGTATTTACATTCACCGTAATCTTTCCGCTTACTTTTGCAGGTATCTTGACAGGCTCTATAGTTGTTTTCTTGAAGTCAAACCTCTCTTTCTTCTGTGGCTCGAGTATCGAAGCTCCTTGATCTCCGTGCACCATAATGCTCAACTTCATATCATGAGCCTAGATAGCCAATTTTTTGAAGGTTCTTGGCTGGATTCCTTTTAAGATGTACTGGACCCCAATGCATACATTGGATGCACATCTCGATTGAAGATTGTTAAGAGGCAATTTCTACAATCCAGGCTCAGACTTCTTCATCGATTGATGTAATCAATGATAGGTTCATCTTTCCATTGCTTGGTGTGGCTGAGTTTCAACATACTTACCATTCGACGAGTACCATAGAAGCGATTGAGGAATTCATGCTCCAGTTTATCCTAGCTGTCAATGGATCCAACTATGAGGTCGGATGTACCAGTCAAACGCATTTCCCTTGAGAGATCAAACAAATTGCTTGATAAGGTAATCACCGTATGTGCCACCATTGTTGCAAATCTAGACAAAATGCATAATATGTTGTTTAGGATTTCCCATACCATCAAATTGCTAAAATTTCGCAGGTTGATAGCTTATGGACATCTTCAAGTTATGAATCCTTTTGGTATATGGTTTAGAATATATAAAAGAATATTTAATACTCCTTTCGTTCTTGTCCTTGATGGCGTCCATGATGAAATCCTTCGGTTGTTCAACAGGGATTAGTCTATCTAATGAGACTTGAATCGTTGCGGCCTCTTTTGAAGGTCCCGTTCTCTCATGTCTTAAGTCTCAAACTCAACTTGAAATATTTGAAGGCTCTGGATATTTTAAGTCTCTCATGTCCTAAAACAGTTACAGATCCCGACATATTTGAAGGCTCTGGATATTTTAGAGCAGATTGGCTTGTTTTTCCAACATTTTCAAGTTGATTTAGTAGTTGGGTGATTATGAGATTTTGCTGTTTAGTGCGTTTTGCAAGATTTTCCACCAACTTTGTTAGATTTGAAGTTTGTTCTTCAATGGTTGAGATGTCCACCATCATAACGGGCATAGCGGATTAACTTGTGGTTGGATTTTCATGAGCCATCATATCGAGCTTCGGATCCTCTTGAGGAGTGATTGGCGTCAAATCTGAGGTATATCCGTCGTCAGCATGTATAGACTTCTGGGGTTTGGTTCCTGCATTCAACAAAGACAGAGTCGTTTTGATATCAGATTTGACTCCCGCTTCTTGAAGAGGAACGTCATTGAACATGGGGTTAGAGTATTCGTAGATCTGATTATATAAGAAGGACTCTATTTCTTTCCCAACATTAGATGGAGCCCTGCTCCGCGTCACAGGTCTTGCATATGTGGCTRGCATGGTTGACTTGGCAGCAGCACGACGTGTTGCAGATTTGGAAGGGGTAGCCTTTGAGATGTTGTTCTTGGGAGCCATTGATGAATTTGATTTGATTTGTTTAGAAGAGAAGAGATGGACAGCAGAAATTATCTCACTGGGCATGCCAAAGTTTGTTTACACAAAACTCTCGTCTGCAAAATAATATAAGAAACAAGAGAAATGGAAAACAATATGTATGATCTTATAAACTTAATAAAATGTGTGTTACAATTCCTGAACTGTTCTCGTGGTAAAAATTTGGTCCGTTGATTCTTCTCTTCAAAATTTGTTGAGGGCTTCGTGGTTTGATCTAGAAGTTTGGGAGAGATTTGATGCTTCTTTTTTTTTTAAACTTCTCTCGATGTTGGACATTGATATTGATTTTTGGATTTCTTTCGCTTGTGCTTTGGCCTCTATTTATAGACGAAATGAATTGATTTGATTGGTTGAGGGACACCTAGGAGTGACGCGACATCGCTGGATTCACCAAACTTTCCTTGATTCCAATTGGTAGGACTTTGCCATCATTGAGATATGTCAACCTTTCATTAGTTATATGTAACATACTTTTCAATTTAATTTTAATTAAATTATAAAAATTTAATTGAATAAAATTTCATATCTACTAAAAAATCATATTTATATTATTGTATTAAAGTTGTTATGTCTTGTCTAACCTAGTTCAAAGTTATAGATTTATTTTTTCTTCTTCTATCGATATATTACTCTTAACATCTTCTAAAAGTTATTTTAAAAGTTACTTGACGTCGAGAATTTAAAATTTAAAAAATCATAAAAGAATTACTTTGACAAAAGTTTCAAAATAAATGTTTCACATAGAGGAAAATAAATAAAGAAATAAAAGTCCGGTCGCTTTATAACTTTCCAGCTCGAGAAATAGAACTGAATGAAACTGAAGCTTAGAGCAATGGCGGCATCAACTCCGGCAACAGCAACGGCAACGGCAGGCTTTTATTTGCGGAACAATGTAAATAATGCTACTAATTACCAGAATAATATGCAATATAGTCCAGAAGGACCTTCTAGAATGACACTCAAAGTGATGGCTTCCCAAATCCACAGCACTCCTTCAAGAAGACAACGACGTCCGCAGAACGTCAATGGAGACTTTTTYGTAGGTACATGTAGTTGAACTTAATTACTGTCTCAATGGAACTTTTTTGAATTGAATGATTARTTCTGTAAGAAGTATTCTGATTTTCCAAAGCTTTGTCTAATTGATGGAGGAAACTGAAGTATTAAAGTTAAAGTTGTGTTTAGGTTCTCTTAATTGCTTTAAAGTGTAAATAGTTTATTTCCACAAAGCATTTAATTTGGAGAATCTAACCAAATTCCTTGAGAATAGGGATTATAGGACTAGAATATGGTTTGATATGCTTTTCTCTTTTTGTTTATTGTTACAGATTGTAAATACCATACATGTAAATTGGAAATTGTATATCTTGATTTGGATTAGAGGGATTGATTAGGTTGATTATAGGGATTGATTTTTTGTAAATACCATACATGTAAATTGGAAATTGTATATTTTGATTTGGATTAGAGGGATTGATTAGGTTGATTATAGGGATTGATTATGAACTTTCCTAAATTGCTACTTTGTATATATATGTCTTATGTAATTGAATAAAAAACAAGGAAAAGTTTTTCCTTCCCCTCTGTTTACATGGTATCAAAGCCATACCTTTTTATATCTCTCTTGTATGGTAATAGTGGGTTTGGAAAATATTTGAAAATTTGGGTCCTCCTTTAGAGAGTAAAATTTGGATCTAACCACTAGCATGTATTTGTGCTTTGTTGGGTGAAAATCCGTCCGGATGTAGGGCATTCTTTGGAAGGTTTGTCTTTTTGATATTTTCGGGTTCGGACCTCTTTGTTTCTCTGCTTTTGTTAGGTGAAAATCCGTTAGGGTGTGCAACATCCTTTGGTGGGTGCCATTTGAATCTCACTGTCGACACGTATTTGTGCTTTGTTGGGTGATAATTCGTTCGGGTGTAAGACATCTTTTGGAAGAGTCGACTTTTTTATATTTTCAGTTTCAGACCTCTTTGTTTATCTGCTTTCCTTCTGCCTTTTTGATGGTTGGCCTAAACTGCWTGAGCATTCAACTGGATATTTAATTTGAGAAAATACAAGTTTTAATCTCTAGAAAGTATGTGAAGACTAGAGAATAATTGGACGATATTATCACAAATGCTCTAAATAGGCCTTGGGATAATAACCTTTTTTTTTTTTTTTTTTTTTTTTGGGTGGTAACAAGTTGGGTATGATTAACATCAATGCTCCAACTTGAGGGGAGTATTACAGGTTGTAAATAAATACATGTAAATAGGAAATTATATAACTTGGTTAGAGGAATTGATTTGGTTTGATTATGGGGATTGATTAGGAACTTTCCTATTACGGGATTCCTACTTTTTTTTATATACATGTGCATGTGATATGATTGAATTAAAATAAGGAAAACCTTTTCTTCACCTCACCTCTGTTTACATTTATATATTAATCTTAATGCTAGTGTCCATTTTAGTTCATGAACATATTATTTGATACTTTGATTAACTTTGTTCTGCTAGAATCTTACATAACTATGTTGAATTTTCAGATCATACATGCATAGATTGTGACACTTGCCGCTGGATGGCTCCTGTAAGGATTCTAAGCACGTGTTAAATTAKTTGATTTGGTCGCCCTTGATTCTTACTTAAGGTTGGATATGAAAGTGATGAACATAAGCTCCTTGGGAATATTACAAACTGAAAAGCAAAAAAATTGAAAGAAAGGGAATGTGAATGAAGTAAAAGTTATTATTCTTTCGGAAAAAAAATTCTTATTTTCCTGTTTTTTTATGTGTAAGAATGAGATTTGAAGATTTGTTTATATCCTAATTGTAGCTAAGGTTATTATTACATGTGTTCGGGCTAACGGTTATTCTTAAGGCTAAGGTTGGGCTTCGTACTTGATGCAAATGTTGGAAAGATGAAAGAAGGGCCAGCATTGTGTTCTGTTATATCTATTTATGCATTGAAGGCTTCCTGACATATTTGTATTGAAGTTTAAATTTGCTGCCAACTATTGACTTAAATCCAGTTTATTAGTTAAATAAGCAAGCAGACACTGTTACATGAGAGTCATTCAATATTAATGCTTTTTGTTCCTTATGTTATRTAATGTTCTTCATGTTTAAATTTTAAAATGGTTTACTAATAGCAGATTTTGACTAATCCTTCCAGGAAATCTTTACCCGAGTTGATGGACTGTCAGCTGTATATAAGCAGCCAAGTTCTGAAGAAGAAAGACAGCAAGCTCTTCAGGTATCTTTTGTGTTTTGCTGTCCTCCTGTTATTTTGGCTTGTAAAATGCATGCATGTTTTGAAAACAATAAAAGTGAATAGGAATAGAAGAGCCTTATATGAACATGTAATTCTTATTCTTAAAGGTAATGGCAGAAAGATTGGCCAGTATTACTCTGTAGTTTGCATGTTCCATCTGAAAATGATAGCAGAATCCTACAATAAAGAAGTATTGGTTGTATTCTTTAATCATTTTGATTTTATTCATCATTCCCTTCATCATTTTTATTTTTAAATAACGTGTCTGTAGTCTAACTGTATTACTCAATTAGATTCATTTGTTACTATCCGTGAATCCCCAAACCTCTATACGTAGTCATGCCATAAGTCTTATCTGAGGAAAAGTATAACATGGAATATCAGTATTTACTTAACAACCCTGAAAGGGAGATTGATTTAAGAAATATAGACAGGTACCATAAGGATTGTTAATGAACTGTGTACTGTTTAGTACATTTTCCACTCACTATAACCAGACTTTTACCACTTTAGCAAGGAAAGGGTTAAGTAAACATATCCACAGCAATTAAGTGAAGGTTTAGCTTCACGTTTGCTTCATTATTCCACATTCTACATTGTTCATGTCCGCAGAAGCTCTAATTCATTATATTTCAATAATTTGTGAAATTAGATGTTCAAAGCTATTCCCTGAGCACTAGTATGCTCAATCCATTTTCCTTATTCCTGAAACAATGGATTCGAAGTATCTGCCAGTGGTTTTAATTCTCCTAAATGAATATCTCTAGACAGCAACAAGACATCCATAATGTAGTTAGGCAGTGAAGAGCGACTCATATGTTAGCATGCCTAGTTGAATTGAAATGGTGAGAAGGCATTTATGTTTTGCACTGATATTGAAAAGGATACAGTAATTTGTGAAATAAGATGTTCAAAGCTATTCCTTGGGCACCAGTATACTTGATTCGTTTTCCTTATTCCTGAAACAATGGATTTGAAGTATCTGTCAGTGGTTTTAATGCTCCTAAATGAATTTCTCTAGACAGCAACAAGACAACCACAATGTTCTTAGGCAGTGAATAGCGACTAATATATTAGCACGCCTAGTTGAATTGAAATGGCGAGAAGGGATTTATGTTTTATACTGATATTAAAAAGCATATTCCTGGTCGCCTGGTGACTSATTCATAGAATTGCTTTAAAAGAATTTCTCTAGAACAAAGGTAAATAACTCATCCTTCACAAAAATTTTATAAGTACTTATTGTTGTTCTTTACATTATTCCCTTGTCATTCATCCTGAGTCAAGTGCTATTACTACTGCTATACTTGCAACTTATTTTGATAACTCAGACCTACTAATTTTGTCCAGGATTGACCATGGCATGCCCATTGTTCCCTCCCTTTGCTCTCCTTTTACCCTATCATGTATTTGGATGTTCTTTTTTTTTTTTTTTTTTTTGGGTATCTATTTCTTAAATGCTATGGGACAAGCTATGTTTGAAGTGAAAATGACTACAACTTTCCTGCCCCAGCATTGGTGCTTATGAATATCACAAGGGTGGAGTTACATTTATGAGGTCAGAAATTGCACTACCCTAAATCCTGACAAATTCCTTGCATATTAAGATTATTTCACCACTCCAAGAGAAATTTTTGGAGAGAGTTTTTTTGGAGGTAGAAGGACATATGAGTCTAATTTCATGAAACAAAATCTTATGGAGAGAGTTTTTTGGAGGAGAGGAATGAACAAGCATGGTTGAGACACACTTGGACAGAGAAAAAAAGAAAAAGAGTGTGTAAAAGATAACAGTAAGGACAATTATTTTATAACATGGAGGAACTAGAAAAATGATAGAAACCATGGTACATTGGAAGAAGAAGAAGAGTACAAAATTAGAAGACAAAAGGTTTTACTACAGTCTAGCACTAATAAAATCAGCAAGCTGTGTTATAACATGAATATAATTGCAATAAAAGTTCGCATTTTGCCAGAAAACAAAAGAAAAAAGGGAAACATCACATTAACTAAGAAGACAAGGATGAAGACGAATAAATCAAAAGTATTAATATTATTTATTATTTTTTTTTGGGGGGTGGGGGGAATTGAAGAAGGTTAATTGATTGTTATGAAATCATTAAGAAAGGAACAAATTTTTGGTTGTTTTTATAGTGTCATATCTCTATGTTATAAAAAGAAATGTAGAAGGTAGGAAAAACAATGAGAATGAAGAATGTAAAAATTGAAAATATTTTGGAGAAACTAAAAAAAGGTTTATTTATTATTCAATAGATGTGACTGTGATAATTCAAAAGAGATTAAATGGACATTGCGTCCAAACTTTTACTGATTTCAAATAAGCCATCCAAACTTCAGTTCAACTAGGCAACTGCCAGACCTAAACAATTAGAAAGGAGTGTGATTTATACATAACACTTTAATAAGCCCTCTCATGTGTGGGCTAGACCTAGGACCTAGATTGTGGATAGGGAGTGAAATCAAAAATTGAGAGCGTCAATTTTTATTTTTATTTTTTGAAGAAAAAAATATCTTCCAGAGTGTCATACTAATTAATAAACGAATATAATGATAAATTTTAAATTTAATAATTTTTTATATATAAATATTTGTAACAACTTAAGACAGACACATGTAAGTATATATGAGTACGACCATTTAATTATTAATAGAAAAGCATAACCATTTAACAAGCCCTCTCATGTATGGTCCTATTGATTTATATTCATAAACATTAATAGAAGATTCTTCATTTTATTTTTTTTCTTTGCAACGTARTGGAAGATACTTTAATTACACTAATTCTATATAGAGAGTACGATGAAGTTTTCATACTTTATCRAGTGTTATAATCTATTTGGATAATTTGTGAATTTTGCTTAACCTTTTTTGTGCTCTTGGAAAACAGCATTTSCAAGTTCGTTTTGAATTCTATGTGAACTCTTTTATCAACAAATTGGTGACCATTTATTACCCTACTTGAAGAATTGTGTATCCTAGGCTGGACAGACTTCTTTGCTAACAACTCCAATACGATACATGTTATACTWTTTACTTTTCARGGGCAATGGGTTTGAGCATAGGTCAACATTCCACTTTGAAACCATGTTAAATTACCACATCATCTGAAAGTTTACRCTATTAGACTATCTTTGGATTGGCACTAAACTTGGGTGAGATGAAAATTTCCAACTCATAACAGGGAGGAGGAAATTTGGGAAATTTGAATTTCCATATTAAATGAAGGATGGTTTTTGACAGGTTCCATTTGGACTGGGATTTCCTGAGTTAAGATGTCATTTGGATTGAGATTGTCCTTTGTTCAATCTTAATAAATGAGTATTCTCGCAACTCTGAAGTGAAAGTGGTGTTAAATTAAACAAAAAAAATTGGCAATCTACATTAATAGATTATTCTTTATGCTTGATCGGTTCCTATATTCCTTATTCATGCAGTAGTAGTCAATGATTATAACAACTCAGAATTTTTTTTTTTTTCCCGTGGATGTTATTTGGTTACTTAATCATCTTCTTTTTCCTAAAGAATTAGTGAGAAATACATAGCCAAATCCATAATGGGTTATGTATTCGACTCTGCCAAAAGGCAGCATCATCTGTTAAAACTAGATAATCAATGTAACAATAAGTTACGTATTCGATTTTTGTTAAACAGTACTGCATTCATTCTACTATTCCAGACACCTTAATCAGTTAAGCAACTCGACTAATCAATATCATCCCCATTTGCCTGAATAGTAGCTTTCTGAACAGCATGCATATACTAAATAAGACAAGAAGCCGGTGATTTTGTTGGTAATGGGGAAAAATGTGAACAGTGAATTTTATTTTAGAGTTATGTGAGTTAAGGGAGAAAATTTTGTTTTGAGTTTAGAATTTTTCTTAAGTTGAGCATTGAAAAAAAAAAAAAAATGAATTCTTAACTGGATTTGAGAAGGGTTGGATTTGGCCTCTTTCAATTTGATTAAATTGCATTGTGGGAAAAGGCCTTGCTGGGAGTGATGGTGGGTGGGGTGCAGTAGGATAAGCTGTTGGTAATGGAGCGGCAGGGGGAGGCATGGGTTTCTAAGGTGAAGGAGAAGAACAAAGAAAGAAATACAAACAAAAAGAAAGGATATGAGGGGGGAAAATGAAGGAAAAGAAATGAAAAGGTATTGATTTACTAGTTAAGGCATGTGCCTTGCACAGTTCTTTTTTTCCTTTTTCTTTGCCAGAAGCCTTCTTGGAGGTGGCTAAAAGGACTTCAACAATGGCCCGTTAAAACTTTAGGGAATAATATAAATCTTCAAGGGATAAAACCAAGAAAAGATGTACCTGGTACCAACTCCCGCCCCCTTTCCTTCTGGTGGGATTGCAGGGGTGGGCAAAAGGACTCTAGWGGTCCATAAAAACTTCATGGGCTAAAAGAGTCAAAATAGATCTTCAAGAATTAAAACTGCAAAAAGGATATTACTTTGGGGACGAAATAGTTGAATTTCCCCAAAAAAGAAAAACCAAAGGTGTAAGTTTCACTCTGAACTATTTGAAAATCCTTACATAAGGGATCAAACCCTTCATTTTCTTGGCAAACTGAATCATTCTAGTCTATTCATGACTAATGCCTTCACTGGAACTTTAGTCCCTATAGAATCGATACCAATGATTTGTTGCATATTAGTATATGTGCTTTGGAAGTAATGAAACTAATAATCATCTCCTCCTTCACTATCAGACAGTAAAATCCAGGAAAACTTTTACTTTTCTTGTTGAATATTGAGTCTAGAGTTCATGCAAATAAAATATTATGGTTTTYGTCAGAGGAAAGGCAAGGGCAGCTTGGTTTGCAACTCTTTGGCAACATTAATAGAAAGGAATAACAGGATTTCTAGAAATCAGTCTATGCATAGCACTTCTGTGATAGAGTAGTTTTTTGTTTTTTCTTTTTCATCTCTTTGCCAATAGCATCAGGTATCTTTTGGAGACATTGYATTGATGGATTTAGAAAGAGACTGGAACGCTGCATTGTTGTAATTTCCAGTCTATTCTCCTGTGTTTCCTTATCCTTTCTTTTATACTTTATCTTTCCGTTAACAAAATTTCTTGTTTATTCTCTAAAATGAAAAACTTACTTCTAGAATAAGATCCAGGTTCTGATTGAGGTGAATACTGCGTCTTTAATGTTTTGTTCAAAAACAGTATTTGCTTATGACTTCAATAGGGTTGAGTTGCTACAGCTGAAGAAAATTTTAAAGTTCTTTTAGTAGGCTGGACTACTTCACTTTGTAGCACTTCCTGTATGTTTATATATATATTTAAAAGTTTGTGCATTGATTTTGAGTTCTATTTAGCTGGAGACCAAAGTCTGTATATCAACTAGCACAGAGTTTAGTTGAATTGTAGACWTTTCGTTTCTTATTCTAACAATTTACATTTAACAATTTGCAAGGCTTTGCTTTCATGCCCRACAAGCTCAATCCGGACAGAAAGGCCTCCGCGTGATATTTTAGAAGTTCAGAAGACATTTCCAATTCCAATCAATGAGCAAAGACTTCCGGTAGGCTTTTGTTATAGTTTCTCATGTGTGTGTCTTATGTTTATTTGCCATATAAAAAGTTATATGTGTTGTGTTAAAATCTGTTATGTTGAAACTACATGATTTATAACAGATACATTCATGGATATTTCCATTTGCATGGATGAATTTTGAAAAAATAACCTGCTATGTGTATGGCTGAAAAATCTTTCTTTATCTCTGGGCTTTGAAACTGATACTATAAATGAATGAGGCTTTCTTCTCATCAAGAAATGGAGAATGAGAAAACTTTCAACTGTTGAATTGATCATATCAGCATACAGATGCTACATTTCAGAAGAATGTTAAATATGTGTACGAGAAATTTCTTGGACCATTCAAAATTCCCAGGTTATTAAGTCAGAAGACGAGATGCACCAGGTTGTCGTTGTGCTAAGTTTAAACCTGACCATACTGCTGTGTTTTTAAACCCTTGGTTACTAATCCATAACTTTCCTTGGACATAATTTACCTATAAATACTCTTGTTTTATGTGTCCATTCCCCAATTTCAAGCAGGTCCATTGTAAATCTTCTTTTTTCTTCATAAAACTATCTTTCAACCAACTTTCTTGCATTTCCAAAATAACATTGTTTTTTGTTATTTTATTAGGTTGATTGTCCTGAAACTACCCATGCAATTTGTGCTAAAGATACAATCTAATTCTCTTAGGGTGTATATCATTGTGGTTACCATTCTGAGAAATCATATGGAGCAGCTGCCTATTTGATTGTCCGTCCTGAGGGAAATATTCTTATCGACAGGTAATATGATTTATGATGGCAACCTGTCATTCCTAGGGTAGGACTAATCATCTGCTGAGCTGGATTAAGTAAAGATTATCATCTATTTACCCTGTTATTATTGTGTTTTTAGATAGCTATGATTTTTGGAGGTCATGAGATTGTTATTGATTTAGCAGTTCTCTTGACTTATGCAGTCCTAGATACACAGAAACGTTGGCACAAACCATCAAGAAGATGGGTGGAGCTCAATATATGTTTCTCACCCACCAGTATGTATAATTCATTTTATTTTGTCGAATTTCATAGTGAGATGATGTTGAGCATTAACTCTGTTGCTCAGGGATGATGTTGCAGATCATGCGAAGTGGTCAGAGCACTTAGATTGTGAAAGAATTCTCCATCAGGAAGATGTATGAAAATACCCYTTTACTTCTTGTGGAAATGTGTAATGATTCATATAGAATGAGAAAATTAGCRCACATGATGTGCATGCTTCAACTAGAATAAGAAAAAAGTAATTACACAAATGCTTCAATCCTTAGGCTGCTGYAAACAGAAAGAATGATGACCAAGAAGATTTTGTGATCCTTTAATTGTTTTTCTTGTTRTTATCTTCTGTGCTATCAGACCTCAACATGGCAAATTTTAGCTTCATAACCTCAACCTCATAACTGACTGTAAACAGTTGGTATCACAAAAGCAGTTATCAATAATAACATAGCTAATAACCTCCTATTTTTGGATATGTTGTCTTCCTACTATAATTTGGTTCAACTTTTGTATCGGTTTTCGTCATTCTTTCATTGATTTTCATATGCATACAGTAATGTTTAGATAATTTTTATGACAAGAGTGTCCGTCATAACTTTCCGTATCATACTATAAGAAGTGGAAGCCCTGTCAAGCACTAGTTAAACAAGTTATTGATTTGAAGTTCAAAAACTAAAGATAAAGTATTATGTTGTCAGGTAAATATATCTACTGCAGATGTGGAAGTTAAGTTGGAGGGTAGTGGGCCTTGGTTCCTTGATGATGATATTACACTCATACACTCYCCTGGACACACGGAGGTACGTATTTTAGCTATCATCACTCTCAGTATCTTTTCTACCTCTTGCTTCACTTTTTTTTTTTTCCTTTTTTTTTGGGTCTCATTTTACCCATTGCCCAATATTTCACTCCATCAACTGATGCCATGTTGAATCACATTTACAATAACAGGGATCAGTATGCTTGTTTTACAAGTCAAAAGAGGTTCTATTCACTGGGGACCATCTTCTTRTGGATGAATTTGGCTTGACTATTATGGAAAAATACAATTGGTTTTCAGGTTTGCTTACTYTTATACCCTAGTAAATATCAAACTGCACTTTTTATTTGCACTTGGATATATTACAGCAATATATAGGATTATGGGGAAAATTGTGGAAATAATTTAAACTAATGTWTTCTAGCTCTTCCTAAAGCTCCTCCTAGAAGGTGCTACTGTAAGAATCTAGTTGTTGCAAGTTTRATATTGTAATTGCTGTTCTCAGAGAGGTAAGTGCCAAAAAAACTGCATGGTAKGGATAGCACTAATTGACTCCAATACDAACATTCTCAAACATGACAAACCTTGATCAACTGGAACTTCCAAAGAAAAACAAGGGACAAGTTCATATTTCCAACTGAAATTAAACGTTCCACGTTGCCAGCCAAATTTCAACTTCGCTGTTAAGTGGCATATAAAGTCTCAAAGGGATTCAGTTTGCCATCTCCGTCAATTTTGACTGTCAATATGTTACTAAAATTTAACTCAAATTGGTAAAACATTGAAGCAATTTTGACAAAAATATTTACTGGGATGGCAACMAATTGAACCCCTTTTGAAAGTTTAGATACCACCAAATGTTATTGAATCTTGTGRACAACACAACCTTTTTTAGCAGCTGCAAAACTTCTAAAATGGCTCTCTGACAATGCTTTGAGCCAAAAGAGAATCCTTTAAAAAGTATCCTCTCAAATCTCTCATTTAGATCAGAAAACGTCTACGGAAGTTGATTTTATCACCAGCACCATTGCAGAAAGTGAGAAGAAGAACTCATGAAGAACTCATGAGTATGRTAATGAGATTGGAAGTGAACACTTGTCTTTTCTATACTAAAGAAAGTCAGAAGGAAAGTCTTAAAAAGCAATTGTGATACTTTGAGAATGAGGATAGAAGAAGAAAACAGGCTCAACATAAGCAATACCAGAATCAGTTTCCTCCCCTCTTTCAGAATGTCAAACCTTTCCCACCTTCTTTCTCAGTAACAACATCTTCTCAACCTACTTATCATTAACTTCCTCCAGTCTCTAATCCATTCTTTGTTGGATCACCCGTGTTTCAACCTTATGCCTCAAGGACATCATCCAAGCATTTATGTGCATTCCAAGGAACTCAATTTCAGATTGAGCCAATGTCWTTTTGCAGACTGAAAGCATGATGCCATAATTTTTCACAATATCCGCAAAAGTGTGGAGTAAGCCCATATGATATGAAAAGTCTTCTGAATATAGAAGGATGTCATCAATGTAAACAACAGTTGTATGAAGGATAGGTTCAAAGATTTTCACCATAGCTTTTTGAAATAAAGATGGGGCCCTTTTAAGTCCAAATGGCATAACTATCCACTGGTAATGATGGTACGGCATACAAAATGTTGTTTTGTATCTATCATTATGATGTATGCCCAATTGTCAGAAACCAAGCTTGAGTCAGACTTTGAGAACCATTCAGCTTTGAAAGGCTTACTGAATAAAGTTTTCTTGTCTGGCAATGGAAATTTAATACCTGCTAGGAAAAGGTTTAGTGGCCTGTAGTTGACAACTAAATGAAGTTTTGCCTGCACTTGCTCTGCTCTTTAATTCACGTAGCATGCTTCGTATGGCCATGGAGAATTTGAGGTTCAAAGAGACCTTTGCGTAGCAATTCCTGACATTCTATTATTGCTTGCTGCAACGAATTTGGAGGCCTCCCAAAATGACTGGCTTTTGTTGGGTTAATGTCTTCATTCATTTCTAAATGGAAAATGAATAAAAAACTCAGGATTAACCCATAATGGAGAAGGACATTTTTCAAGTATTTCATATGAGACTAAGCAAAGTTAGATGTAACCAACATCTGTTTAAACTCTTACACCTGATTCTGTTGAGGAGGAGCACCCATCTGGTATAGATGTGAGACTTGGGTGAAAGGTTTAAACTGTGCTTTCCAATGAATGCCATCAGCGCCAAGGAATACCTTGTAGCATCTCTGAAGTGTTGCATAAATACCAAATCTCAAAACTATATCTCTTCTAGGTAGATGAATCTCCTAAGACTTTAGTTTTGATACCAACCAGAAAAGATTTCTAGCTTGATGGGTTTTCTTTAATGGGTTTTCTAATTAATCTGACAGTATAAGCATCACCATTAGCTATCTTGAATGTCTTATGTTATGGTTGCCAAAATTCTTTGGGAAGTATTTTGGATTTAGTATGGATGTAGAGGCTTCTACATCAAAACATGCAATGAGGTGTGTGGGCCTGACATATTTGGACAAGAAGAGTGAACTGATATTGGTAGGATGGTGTAAGGATTTGACTGAATTGATGAAACTTTGTAAATCTGAGAGCCATATTCGTCAAATTTAGTTTTTGAGTCTGAATTATCTTCAGAAGTAATATACTCAATATCATTGGATATAACACATAATGAGTGAGGGGTATACTCATCATCAATAGATAAGACATATTCAAGATCATGGTTGGAAAGATCTACCTCTGTATGTTGCTGGATAGAAGCAATCATGTGCTGCTTCTTCTCTTTTGCTTTCTTCGTGCAGATCTTTGCATAATGTCCTTTCTTATTGCAAAAGAAGCATCTAGGTTTCTCTTCTTCAAATCCAAGGCTGTATAGCCATTCTTGTTCTTCTTGCTTTTGACAATAACTACAATTGCAGAATAGATCCCATCTGATATATCCTTCTTGATCTTGACATTCATATACTGGTCTACCATCAGGTAGAAATTAAATTACAGGAATATCTAAAGAATCAATATCCTGTATAGCAAATTGAGTACAGAAGATGGGGAGTTTTACTGAAATTGATGATTCAGCTATAAAAACTATTTCAATGTTTCCATCCTGCTGAGATGTGTATCTGACATCTGYCGTCTGGATAGGCTTTTGAGAAGCTTGATGAAGTTTCTCATAACGTGTGATCCATTTGTCAGGAAAAAGCTTAACAAGCTCATCACGAGAGATTTGCTTGGGAATCTGGATCGGATTTGGTGCTATAGATTCAGAAGTTATCTCCACAAATGCTGCTTCATTGGAGGATGGGACTGGCACTCTAGAGCATGATTTTGAACTCTATAAACCATCTAATAATGGAGTGTTGCTTGAACTGAATCTTCTTGCATATCAAGACCAGTGATCTGGGCTTGAACTTTTAGAGCTTTGAGAAGATTTGGGTCTTGAGGGCTAATGTTAAAGTTAGGATACCATGTCACCATGAAAGTTCCTGCATTTAACGTAATTTGTATAGTACCAGTACATGCTTGCAGGTACTTCCTAGTTCTGGAGTCCAAAAGTGCTAACCTTGCCACAACAGCTAGACCCTTTCTGGAAGGTAGATTAAGACCAATTTCTTTCACCTCCAAAGTGAAGATGTGTATATCCCTGTCTCTTATCCACTGAGATGGAAATTGGGATGGGATATTGAGGGATATGAATTGCTCCTCTGATGCTGCTAGAATAGAATAAGATGAGAAATTACTCGCTTGAAAATATTCTTTCACTCCTGGTGAAGATGAAGATCTTATCAGATTTATAGTGACTTTGTGTAAGCGATGATTGTTTTTTGCAAATATGTGGTAAAGGTTAATGAGTGATAATTGGGCATCTGAAAGTTGTTCATCTGGTGTATATGTAATCTCATATAGAGAATCATTATTACCAGAGGTTGAAGATCTAGATTTTGTAGAAGAAGATGATGGTAAAGTAGAGATGGAAAACGGAGAATCTAAAACAGTTGGCATGGAAGAAGTAGACATCATGTAAACTAATTTCTCCATTCTTCCAAAGATAGTTAATGAACTGGTCTGATTTCAAATAGATCTATCCTCGAGTTACCTTGAATACCAAGAATATATGAAACAAGTTCACTGGTTCTAATACCAAATCTAGGACACCTTATGGGAGACCCCTCTGCAACAGCCCAGATACTATAATCTGAAAAAAATTATGCTAGGCAACCCTATCAGCGCTCCTGGCTTTTTCTGGTAGAATCTGCCTCTWATTCATGAGATTAAGATCCTTCTGTCTTGCAAATCATATCTCAAATTTAATCCTATTAAATAATCACAATGATTTCTGATGAGCAGGATCAGCCGGAGCAAGAAGCTCAGAGCATAATCTCGTCATGATAATGACATAGAGGAGGAAGATCTGAAAAGATTTCAAGACTAACTCATAAYTAGAGCTTTTTCAAAATGGAGAAGAGGGAAAACTTAGAAAAACATGATGTTTATTCCCCAACAAATAATCCCMAAGCTTTCTTATGTTAATAGTCAGAATTTGGTCATCATTTTCATGCGCATGATTACTTGGGCTAAACAATAGAACATTAAGAATTTAGTTCAAGAAAAATGTCCTTTCCTCTGGAGCAGGGATCTCGCGTTAAAAACCAGTGGTTGTAGCAGATATTTTTGTAGTCAAATACATGACTTACATTTTGGCAATCAGTGACCAACATGTGGGAGGTGCAACCCCCAATCCAGAGTCAGCTTAGAAATTGTAAGAGTGGAATACAAGCTTGAGTCTAGCACTTTTAAGGATGCATTTTTCCACTCCAACCACTTTAATTTTATACTTACAATGCTGTTCTATATTTATGACTCTTATCTTTTCAATTTTTTATTCTTAAATCTTACAAATTTGAAAGCTTAATAATATAAAATAAAATTATCCTTCTACACCACATTTTTATCAGATGCTCTAGAGGCACTCTCAATCTTTATCTTATCAAAAGTTGTCACAGAAAGCTTAATAATATAAAATAAAATTATCCTTCTATACCACATTTTTATCAGATGCTCTAGAGGCACTTTCAATCTTTATCTTATCAAAAGTTGTCACTTCCAGGCTGCCACTTGAACTCGCTCTTCCACTCCTGCTTCACAAGTTGGTTCCCGGGTAATGAATAAGTAGCCTATACTCTCATCGATCAACCATTGATCAACTTCACATCCTTGAATGCCATGCCCTTCAATTGGTGATCGCAAGGTTCTCCTTTCAACCAAACATACAACCCCAAAAAAAAAAGAAAAATAAAAAATAAAAGCTCCGGAGGAGGAAGAAGAAGAAGAAGAAATCAAATGTCACCTACGTAAGGTTCTAATGTACCTCAAGTTGGCTACCCTAGAAAAATATCTATACTTCAAAAAGAATCCTAGTTGCTGTTCCTTGGCCCAAAATGACACTACACAGTTGTAAAGCCTCGGCTAGACCTTTAGAGAACCACACTGAATCACCAAAAACTTCCCTATCCGTTCTGTTATTGTTCTATTTTATTTGATTGAGGTTTTTCGTCCCTTTACAGGGAATGGGGTTATATGGCATGTCCTTTTCAAAATTTCCATGCACAAAATCATTCTTACTATTTCTCCTACGGTATATTCTTGGTCTCTTTTGTCAAATCTTCTGACACTAACTTTTCTTCTATTTCTGTTCTGCAGTTCCCATGCAACTGAACAGTGTCAGAAAGTTACTTGAGTTGGACTTCACATGGATTTTGCCAGGTAAGCCTTCTTGTCCTAACCACGTCAATTATACTTGCCTCCAAACCAAAGATCTCTGTTGGGACCAGTTTAGCTTTGCTTAAGATTGGGATTTTGAGACTTCTATTTAGTATTTTTTCCAACTAGCTCTTAAAAACATTTTTAAGCAATCTCTCTGACTACATCAAGATATTAGAAAAGTTGAGTATGRGTGACATATGTGTTCAAGCTGAMCATGATTTCATATATCTACTATYATAGCGAATTTGAGGTTRCAATTGAGCCTGTGATAAGGCCKAAGTTTATGTGGGAGAAAGSGTTGACATTATGAAGGTTTATAAGGTTTCTATTTTATCTCCAGCTGAGTTCATTGCCTGTTGAAATTCCAGAATATCTTCAACTGTTCTCTTCTTTTTCTTGCCCTGATTGTTGTATTTWRTTTCCTSGTCAGTACTMTCATTTGCTAACAGTATAGAGCAYAAGTACTTGATGAATATGTGATATGTAAGTGAACAGGGACAGAATCATCTTCATTTGCCTCATGAACTCTCTAGGTCTGGGGATCTCCTTTGTGCTACTGTTTTGTCATGTCACAATACAATGTATTTAGGTGGTATTCAATTTTTGCTTTTAAAGATGGCAACGGAACTTACATTTCAATTTCCTTTCACTGGCTAATTAGAGAATTGTTTGCCGGACGGTACTTCTATTTAATTGACTGGACTTTTTATCACATGTTTGTTTATGATTGTTCTATAGGCCTATAACTTGGTAATTGGTTATTTTCTTATTTTTCAAAAATCTCTTCATGTACTTTTTTAATCCTACTATTTTCAATTTTCCTTCTGTGGTCTATGGTAATAGTTCCCATCCCAGCCTCTTGTGCATTCTTAGCTTCTCTCAACCTCGCGATCCCTCCTGCTTCCTCTTTGAAAAGAAAAGATGGAGAAATAACTCCATCTTTCTGAGCATAGGCACCGCTCCHGAAAAAAAATAAAGAAGAGCAGTGTCTGCTCCATTTAGCATACTAGTTTATTTCTCCTCTATCCCAGAGGACGTTCTCTCACCTGTTTAAGATTATCACTTTCTTTGGACTTTGTCATTGATATGTTTATTCTGATTGGGTATTTTTGTTAGTTTCTGAAAGAATGAGCTAAGGAAAAGCTCCATATGGAAAGAGAGATGGTGTTGAGTATATAACTCCACCAAATTTGTCGAATCAGATACCATGAAAATGAGAAACAAGAACGTGTGAGAGTCTCAATGTGAAGGACTCAGCAAAATGAATGAAGAAACCGAACACAACGGATACAATTAAAGAAATAAAAAAAAATGTTATATTACAAATCTATATCCAAAGAAAATACTTCAGACAAAATTATTCCAACAAAAGCTATAATACCATCAGATGTTTCTGCAGTTTCTCAATATTAAGGCAACTGATCTGCAGTTCAAATGTTGTTTAATATCAGGCTAACAATTTTTTCTAATTCATCTGATTATGTCTCGTGTTTTTGGCCTACGTGTACATGTATTTCCTTTTCTGCATCCTGTGCTTGATTGCCTGCATTTGATGTTTTTCTTGTGTGGGATGCCCTGAATTTCATGGAAGGGATTCAGTTGACTGTGAACTCATTTCTCTTGTATAGGACATGGAAGAAGAGTTCAATTCCAAAGCATAGAGGAAAAGAATAGAATTTTGGGAGACTTCTTAGCTGCCAAAGTTCCAGCTACTTGAGGTGATCACTTCGGTAATGCGCCATTAATAAATCCCTGGACACTTTTTTCTTCTTTATTTTATTTCTTTTTTGTTTCCAAGCCAATGTATATATACAGTGCCAAGATATAAATTTCTGTGAGCCCTGATAATATGGTATTTCACTGTAAAATGTTACGTGGGTTCGTCCCAATTGGTAGCATGTGACACTGGATTTTTTAATGTGAATGTTAAAGAAATATAGCATAATGCCAAAAGAGCAGGGARCGTTTGAACCAGTACTATGTTAGATTTGAAGGTATAAAATTGTACATGATGGAGTYAGAAGTAGTTTTGAAGTGCATAAATTGCAACTAAGGGCCTCTATTTTGAGATTTGGCAAACTAACTAAATTTGGTTCAATTATAACAATTATAATTGCAACGAGAACGGTAGACAAGGGAATTGGATTTGATTTCTACAAGTTTTAGGACGTATTTGGTAGATTTTGAAATAAGTTATCTCTATTACTGTATACTGTTTGGACATCAAAAACCCTAAGTTAAAATTTGTTGCCACTGTAGCCGCCAGTGACTAATCTTAGTCGCCGGTGATAAATTTCCGGCTGAACCAGACAACGGTTGATGACTTATCTTGTTTAGAATTCGTATCTGTTGAATAACAATTCGTTCACTAGGTTTACTAATTAGTAGCAACTCTACTGATTTGAAGATTGGGAATTCCTGTGGGCATTAGCAGGGTGTAGAAAGCAGGTAGGTAATCTTTGGAAGCCAGGCTCAACAGCCAATTTCTAAAACTTTTGCCCTTCATTTGTTGGTTTTAGTTTCATAGGTGGGGTGGAGTAGCAAACGAATTTCTTGTCCCCTGTACATTGAATAAAAGGCAATATGTCACCCTGATGTTTGGACTATATTGAGAAGCTATCAACCAAAATCTTACAACTAATAGCGTCCAACATATGCACTTGTGCAGGACGCAAGAGCGAATGTTGCTACCCGCCTCTCACCAGCCATTACCAGATGGGGAAAGAAATCAGTGGGCTTTCTGAATAATTTACTTGTAAATCCATTCATTTGAGCGACCTCCTGACTCATCCATATCGATGAAAATGCTAACAGCCTACAAGAAACAGGATGAATGATTGAACTCCAAATAATACGAAGAGAAATTTCATAAAATGATGCTACATTCACTTGCCAAATAAATTAAATTTTGATAAACCAGTTGGCACCTACATTCTGATAGGATATGGGCAGTCAATCCCTGTGGGTATTATAAASAGGAAACAACTTAACTCAAAAGAAACARCAAATATGGCAGCGGAGGTRACAGGTTTCTATACGTTTCAATTGGTTTAGGTGGAAATGGACTYGAAAGAAAGCATAACAGCAGCAGCAGCAGCTATAAARTTACCTTCCCTATGCGAGGACGCTCTTTCAACTTTTCAAGGGTATTTCGGACATGTGAGACAGCTCCCCAGCATTTCAATGTGTTTGCCACATCATCAAGCCTGAGTAAGTACTCTTCTTCGGTTAAATGGAATGATCTCTGAGAAGAGYAACAGAATCACACTTGAGACGAAAGAAGCATCATCTATCAGCTTTGGAGTGAAGACAGTAGGACTGAAGTGCTAGCAAAGGATAAGACAMCATCAACCTACTATGGGASTTGGACAACCATGCAATTSAATAKAATTGATTCTGATTTAAACAATTAGGAAGATAAACCTCGCAASAGAAGTTGCTACTCGGAGAGTGCTTCCCTTCAGTGCAAATGCAGATACTGAGAGATTAACAATCATAATTGAAGCATGCTTCTAGCTACAGAGAAGTTCTGCTTAAACAGAAGTAGTTATTCAATCATACTCGATGCAACTAAAACAGCAGCAACTATAGCTTTAGCTAACTTTGATGAATTTCATATTGAATATGCTTTTACTTGATAGATGGAGGACAGGAAACAAGCAATGCCGGCACRAATAYAGAGGATGAAAGAACAACAATCATAATAGATGCCTGCTTCAAGTTACATTACAAGTTCTGGTTAAACAAAAAGTATTTCAATCACACTCGATCGAATTAAAATAGCAGTACCAATAAAATAGCAGCACCAATAGCTCTAGATGTTGAAAATATGTTTAAGTCATAGATGGCAGGCAACAATCTACCATGGTTACTKAAATCACGTATSAAATTTCATAAGCTCAATGGCATATGCCATCACATAAACTAAAAAGACGTTAACTTGACACTAGTTAATCTTTCTACAACTTTCTTAACCTAGATAATCCATCAAGTATAGGTAATTCTTCTGCTACTCTTTTCAAGAAAAATTGATGTGATTATTTCTGACAAAATTAACAAAGAAAATTGAAAGGCAGCAGGACAATGTGGAAGATGCTAAAGGGTCCTTGATTTTGGCTTCCCTGTTCTCTTTTACTTATACCATATCTCTTTGATGGGAGAACAAACTACTCGTTACATAGAACAAAACTATTGGCACAGCATCATGCCAAGAAACAGTTCAAGCACAAAAGAGCAAAATGAGACAGCATCCCAATTATTTCTCCATATATTGATCAATACCTTCTAATTAAGCCTCAATGAATAGGTAAACAGAAATGCAAGAGCAGACAAAATGTGTAGCTGAAGATTTTACTGCATGGTCCTGTGACAATGATTCTGGCTGTTTCCTATTATTTGAAGCTTCACAATGAGGCAAATTCATGAAAATGGGTGTGGTGCTGGAAAAGGTGTTAATTAAAGGTAGTTAGTAACCATGGATAGAAAGTGCTTTAAGGATGACATTCTTCAAGTGGGACTAGTCATTATAAGAACCAAAACATTACAGATGCGATGCTTGCCATAGTATCTGCTCGAGTAGACATGAGAAACCCTCACTTATGGCTCTAAAATGTTCAGATGCAGCTTTGAATGATCTTGTATGATTTAGCATTTTCAATGAGTTAGTCTTTTATCTTTTCCATTTTCTTTTCTCCAAGAACATAATCCAGGCACCGCTCCCATGCATAACCAAAAGATAACAGCTCACCTGCTCCATATACTTCCACATAACATTTAAAGCGAGAAGATTCCTTCCCATGAATTCCTGAAAGTATTGAGAGGAATACGTCAAATATTTAGACACTCACAACCTAGTAGAGCGATGAAAATGTATTACATTTAGGGCACGTTTGGTTGGAAGGATGACACGTGATGTCACGTAATTGGTAATGTGGGGTAAAATAGGATAAAWTAACATTTATTATGTTTTTGATTTCCTAAAAGGACAATTAATTAGAAAAAAATATTTTTTAAATGCATAATTATTTTGAAACGAATAGAATATTGGATAGAAATCAAACATGAGAGAGAACTACTTGATCTTATTTTCTTTAATGGTCTACTTCGGAATTTGGTTAAAATRCAACGTGGAAGAGGTCTACAACTGTATGTTTTCATGCTTAAAAGAATAGTGGGGTATGATCATAAAGAAGCAATAAAACAATATTTGCAAAAAAGAAGAAATCCTTGAGAGTCTCCCTAGGCATCACACCATAATCTTCTCTAAAACTAGGCTTCCAAGAGAATATTTTTGACTTACAGCTTCACAAATATTTAGACCACTCGCTGCATATTAACTACTAAGGGGCTGGCAAACAGGTTTAAGCTTGCTCCATTGTATCCCTTCAGATGATAAAACCTAGATTGGGGAGTTGACTATCGCTTTTCAATTTGTGTTTTCTAATTGGTCTCTAAAAACCGAAAGATAATTGTTGGGGGAAGTCAGCCCCTCAAGTCCAGATGAAAATTGTACATAGTTAATATTGTTGTATATTCCCCTAGAAGAATTTAAAAAGCTCATTAAGTTCTTTGTAGAAACTGTAAAGGAAAATCCAAACAAATACTTCCAAAAACTGGAAGTCCATAAAGATACCATATTATATATTGAATTACCTAACGCATAATATTGGCAGTTAATTTCTTTGCATAATCGAGTTCCAGATTAGGTACAACTTTAAGCTTGTCATTTGTAATGAAACTTTACTCTCAATAACTTTCAGTCAACRGAACATTCCTCACCACCTAGATGACAAATAATTTCAAGAAACTTCTCTTAATACTAAAGATTTCMRTGAAGCCTGCTGCAAACTTATAGGACATCGTTTTTCAGTAGAACTCCAATACTATTAATCCCTGCAAGATGAACCCAACTTCTATGCCTTCCGATCAAAACCTTCATCCTTTTACAAAATTGAATTTTGCAGCAAAATAAAATTTTCACTTAGTAATTACTAAGATTGTAGTGGTAACCAAAAAAAAAAAAAAGGAAGTAATTGTTACTCCAGTAATTTTCATCCATTCTTTTAGACATGAAAGCTAATGGTGCTAAAGTATGATAATTATGAACGGATTTCTCATATTAAAATTGTATCCTTTTTCAGAAAACATATCATGGGAGTGGCATAAACTGTAACATTTTCCACCAAAGGTCACAGCAGACTACTGCATCAAACATAACTAAATAATCGAGTTCCTATAAAGTAGTTTCTTCTGAGGGGTATCTAGATTAAAGTACAGTCAGTCTAAAATTCTGAATAAATTGTTGAATTTCATTCTTGTTGCAGACATGCAGATATAGAAATAAACTACACGCTGGATTAAAGAAAACAAAAGAAGGAAGCAAAGTACCTTTTTTATTAATTGCACATCATAAGACCTCCCATATTTGTTTCGTATGAGTTTTGCCAGGTCTACTCCACTGAAAGCAGACTCATCTCTTCCAGCAATTCTTTCGAGCTTTTCTCTGAGAATCTCACTATTTACCTGGGGTGGAGAAGTCTTGGTGCTTCAATGCAGGCAAACAGACTTTTCACTCAAGATAAATGTATAGATAAACAGTCTTTAACATGCAAACAAAAATGTTATGTTCTACATTTAAGGTCACGATAATTGTCATCAATTTCAAGCTCATGTTCTTCAATGYAGATAGATACTCRAACATGCATAATTTACATGTTGCCGTTGATAGCTAATATCATGTTTTACATCCGCAACAGTCATAATTGTCCGGCTCATGTAGTTTGATGCACATTGATACTCGACGCATGTATATTCTACTGACTGGTTTTGACAGCTGATGTGGACAAAACAAATGACCAAACACTTAATAGGCGTGCAATGTCATCCTCTTGTACATGACAGCATAAAAGAGCAGCTTTCAGGCAGCAGAGACATAAAATAACAATACTGTTAAATTACCACCTGATAGGGAGGACAGTAATTTTATAAACTTAAGAAATATCTTCAATGTTGTTGACACTTATTTCATGTGGACATAAAGAAGATTCAACTGAAAAGGCAGATCTTCTTTGCATTTTTTCTCATAGAAGTCCCAAACTTCCAGAAAAGAAATGATGCTAAATTTGACCAGGGAACACTTAAAACCTAACCATCTTGCAAGTAAGAAATCCAATAATTACTTGAGAAAAATCCAGACCAGTTTCATCAGTTGAAAGCAGCAAAACTTCCTCCATAAACGGAAAAACATATTGCAAATCCATTAGTACTTCATTTCACTTTTAGTGCATGTATTATTGGGTAAGTTAGAGAATTTTAGACCTATCTCAGGCTTGCTTTTAATGTACATTTGTGTCTGTGCATGTAAAGAGAATTAAAAACAAAATGACTTTTCTATACCATCCTTAGCTGATATGGTTAGATATTATTGACTCCAGCTAAAAGCTCCAAGCAAGCAATTTCCTTCCCCGTTCCTCTAAAGACCATTTAAAATAATAGATCCAGAAAAAAAAATATATATATATATCAAAAGAAAGGAGGTGCGGGGACAAAAGTTACCGCTCCAATTTCATTTTCTGGAGACTTCTGTTTGTCCTTTTCATCTTCAGAGTCATCAGGATCTATGGCACCATCAATTGTACCAGCAGAAACCGGGCTAAACTTTCTTCTGCTATGGTTGCCACCAATTATAAAGCTTTTAAAGGAAAACAATCCATTGGAAGCAGAATCTAGACTTGAATAACTGAAACAAAGAATTTTGGAGGGTCTACTCTTGAAAAGATAGTCTTGATCCCCTAGCAACCAAGCACAAGTGTTGGTTGCTAAAATATTTGTCATTGCTGTTCTTTATTTTTTTTCTACCTTTTTCTGCAAAGAAAGATCATTGAAAAGGGTTAGAAGGAGCCAACCAAAGCCTTTCAAGCAAAACTCTTTTGAAGCTGAAAAGAAAAATTTAACCAGAAAGGATCGATAATTGCTTCAACACTCTATGAAACAGAGAACACGTAGAATGCTAATGTGCATGCCAGAATTTATACAATAAATGGAAGAAATAGTCGCAATAAATGAACATATTGACCCCCAACAGTTTTCAAAATAGACTGAATAGCTCGTGTAGCCATTTAGAAAAGAGAACTATAAAAGGTTAATATCTTTTGTTAAGCCAGACGAATTAATTAGTTCTGCAACACTCTGAAACAGAAAAAGTTACCAATATCTTCAAAATTCTCCAGAAGATTACTGTACAACAAAACTCACCTGCCAAACGCTTTATGACCCCAATTAACTACCCAAAAAGTAGCTATACAAAATCGAGCTAATTGAACATAGGATGTGCTGAGATGGAATTCATTTTAGTCTTGGCGAGACATAAACTTAAAACCAAGCACGATTACAATTTTCAAACAGCTTCTCAGTCCTTGATATATCATTCGAAACCATAGCTCAAAAGATAGTAGGAGTTCCATACTAGTTGGTACAATCAATTCACTTCAAAGGTTAAATCTATGAACTCCCAGAACCATGTAAGTTTCTCCTGCGGACAATATAATCGAATAAAAATCAAGAATTACAGGAACAGTTTGATAAATCAAAAAACAGAAGTGTCGGATGTTTTAGACAGGAACCTGGTGGCTCTGGTTCTGCTGAAAGTGATACCAAAACTACGAAGTAAAGAAAGGGGGTATCAATGGAACTGAAAAGAGACAACAGAGGGTGCAAAAGAAGACTTGAGACAGGGTTGGTTGCAGAGAACTCATGCGATTTTGTATGGTATCGCAATAATGTGGAAAAGAAAACGAGGTAAATAAGATCAAGTGGTCAGTTTCAGTTTTGAGCTTTATGTCCACAGGTTGAGAGAGCAGCAGAGCCTCACGCTTTCACTTCGTGGCGTGACGCACTGTAACTACAAGAAATACTGAAACAGCAGTCGTCGTCATGGCTGCTGCTGCTTCTTGCTTTCCTTAATTGGCCCACTTTTTACCCATTTGCACTGTAATTGGCAGTTGAGTCTTAATTCGGCCTTCACCAAATGCATCGTGATCAAATGGTAACACATTTCCTAGATGTTGTTATCACCTTCTGATTATCTAGTAAGCTTCTCTTTTCATGAAAAAGTTAAACAAAAATATATTCATTAATTTTATTGTGTTTTTTTTTAAATAAATGGTGATACATTTCCAAGCTTCTTTCTTGATTGTGTTTTTCTTATAGAGTAATAATGTATTTTTTAATTAATTATTATCCGAAATATCTTCCAAAGTTGGACTCTGATTAATCTGAAAACTAATTGAATTTTTGAACGTTAAACATTTATTTTATATCACTTAAATCAGAATATTACATTTGATAATTTAACTAAAAATATTTTAATATATCAAGTCAGAATATTACAACTTAAAATCTATAGAAGGAATTAAAAACACCGATTGTATTCAAACATTTTAAAATTAAATTATYGAATGAATTTAATTTAGTAAGTAATTAATTCGTTTCAATTTTAAATAGTGAATTAAATTATCAAACAAGACTTATTTTCAATCCACATAATAATTCTATATGTCCATGTTATTTAATTAAAAAACATCTGAAAAATATAATATATCATTCACTAAATATTTATGCAAAAAAAACACACTAATTAATACTTTAAATTATCAATTAAATATCATAGAACTCTACAAATTTAAAAAAAGAATAAGGAAACAAGAAATGAGATTCTATACATTATAGACTGAAAACACTAATCAAAATACAACAATKMAATYACAACAATGAAATTCAAGAATTTTAAAATAATCAATACAAGCAATATAAATATAGTATGAGGCGCCCAACTCATTAAAGTTATTATTAACATGATTTTTTTCTATTGTGGCCACCTCTATGACAATTTTGCATCTCCACGAGATATTTAGAGTTTTCATAATACATGTCATAGAGACTCATTGTGGTTTGTATGCTACGTAGCTGATTGCCCTTTGTATGTGTCTTGTAAATATACAAGAGTGAATGATGCAGCCATCCAAAACGTCTCATTTACCAGGAATCCAAAAGAAATATTTGAACCCAACTCATTTTCATCCTAATGTAAATGTAGTAATATAACATACCAAYGAAAGGAACTATTCCGAGTTCATTGAAGTTATAGATTATAATAACTCGAGAAATTTGCATTGAATTATGATACTATGATATAAAGAAGAAAAAGATCAAATAATCATTCTATGATGAAAAATTTTCTAAAAATTATCTATTTTTGATTTTTTTTATAGTTTAAGGTTAAATCGATTAGTCGTACCGATCCAATAATCTATTATATTATTAGTAATATGAATGACTCACCATTTACTCGAGTTTGGGGTCATAATCATTATATAGGAAAGGTGGCCGAGTGGTTCAAGGCGTAGTATTGGAACTGCTATGTAGGCTTTTGTTTACCGAGGGTTTAAATCCCTCTCTTTCCGGTTTAATTTATCCATTTTACTAACAACAATGGGAAATGGATAACGATGGAATGGAAAGAGTAGCCAAGGAATGAAAATATTCCTTCACCCTAGGATCCAGAAAAGGGAGAAAGTACGGATCAACCTGGCATTTATCTTACTTACTTTTAGGTTAATTTACTTCGACAAAAGGTAAGAAAATTGTTCGAACCTTTATTTATTTTAGTTAGGTTAAGTCTGAAGAGAATAATATTCTACAGTTGGCAATTCATTTATTTTCAAACCAACCCATTTACTATCTAATATTTGTTTGACTAATCCTTTATATTGGAATGGTTGAAGAATCAAATGGCTTGGCAATTCCTTATGAGGGGATGAATCTAGAGATTTTTGAATTAGAGCTTTGGAGTTTTTGTTCATCTTTCGCCGTAATAATATCTCTTGGTTTGCAACAATAGCTTGGTATATCTAAATGATGATTTAGACGAGATTCGACATTTTTGAACCACGAAACGCTTGGTTTCCATTTTGGTTATAGATGTAACCAACATGCTATTAAGAATAAGGCAGAAAGAAATAATAGAAAAAGAGCTCTAGTATAAAGATTTTCATTAGTGCATAAACCAATTGTATACCACAACTGATAAACACCAGAATAAGCAATATTCACTGGGCCAAGAGCCCCAYCTCGAGTAAAAGCTTCCATGGCCAATTGGCCAAAATTAGGATCTCAAATTGCATGAGCAATAGGTCTTACATGTAAAGGGTCCTAGACCCATGATTCAAAATTTCCTTGCTAAGCTACATGAAACAGATTTCCGAAAGTCCACATAAAAATTATTGCTAATTGACCGAAGTGAGAAGCAAAAATATTCTGATAAAGACGTTCCTCAGTAATATCATCATGACTCTCGAAGTCATCTGCAGTAGCAATACCAAATCAAATACGACGATTAGTRGGGTCCTAAGCTAAGCCTTGGCTAAGCCTTGGAAATCTTAATGTCATAATGCCTTTCAAATCCTCCTAACCATTATTCTACTGCAATAATTCTTGCTAAGAAAAATGCCCATGTTGTGGCAATTCCACCCAAAAGGTAATGGGTTACTCTTACAGCACGTTCTTGTACAATGCTCAAGGCTCTCGGTTAGGTAGTAGGAGCAACTTTTAATTTGTTATGAGCCCAAATGATGGATTCAATAAGTTCTTGCCAATAACCACAATCACTGAATAGATACATTAAACTAAAAATCCATACAAAATGAGCATCTATGAAAAAAAGGCTATAGGCAGATAATAATGAACCATAAGATTGAATTACATGGGATGCCTGTGCCCATAAGAAATCACATAGCCGGAATGTGATGTAGCAAAAAATCTGCAGTTCCTAATGGAATAGGTAACAAAGATACCTTGTCGCCCACGCTACTAAATTCCCACCTCCCCAAGTTAAACTAGTGCTTGCTGTTGCACCAAGAGCCACTGCACCAGGTGCAAGAGCATGGGCATTTTGTATCCATTGGGCGAAAACAGGTTGTAATTGGATAGAGATATCGGAAAACATATCTTGAGAATGCCCTGAAGCGCTTATGGTATCATTATGAATATACAAACCAAAACTGTGAAAGCCTAGAAATATACATACCCAGTTGAGATGTGATATAATTGCATCACGATGTCAAAGCACACGATCTAATAGATCATTGTATTGAGTAGTTGGATCATAGTCTCTTACTATAAAAATGGTTGCATGCACAGCAGCCCCAACTATGAGAAATCCACCAATCCACATATGATGTGTGAACAATGATAGTTGTGTACCACAGTCAGTAGCTAGATATGGATAGGGGGCATGGCATACATATGGTGAGCTGCAACAATGGTTAAAGAGCCTAACATAGCTAGGTTAAGAGATAATTGAGCATGCCATGACATTGTCAGAATCTCATATAGCCCTTTATGACCTTGACACGTAAATGGACCTTTATGAGCTTCTAAAATATCTTTCAGACCATGACCAATGCCCCAGTTGGTCCTATACATGTGACCTGCTATCGAAAAGAATTGCAATAGCTAAATGATGGTGTGCAATATTGGTCAACCATAGACCCCCAATTATTGGATCTAATCCTTCCCGATAAGTAAGAAATTTCGCATATTTTGACAAATTCAAGGTGAAAAATGGGGTTGYTCCCTCGGCAAAATTGGGATAYAGTTTAGCCAAAAGATCTCGATTCAAGATAAATTCATGAGGAAGTGGTATCTCTTTAGGATCTACTCTAGCATATAGAAATTGGTTAATTAGTAAAGATACATATATTTGATGTCCTGTCCAAGAGAGAGAGACCTAAGTCCTAGTAACCCCGCTTATTTACTATTGGTAAAAATCATCCTAATACATTTCCTATAACATCTTATAGATAAATTGAAATGACTAGACTAACAATATTCTAATACGATCATCAAAAAAGTACAAAAGTATGTCAATAACGCATTGAATATGAATCACTTATGACTACTTAATAATCTCTCATGCATTTTCATCATGTCAACAATATCACCCCTTCCATTTCCTTTTATTGAAAACTTTACACTAAATATGTCTATTTGTGCACTGTATTGCATGATAGTATGTCCTCAGGATCTTGATTCAAGGTAAAAAAAATATTAGTTGCCAATTCTCCGGGGAAATAGATATCTACAATAAGATGTCTCCTCGTAATGTTAGCTCTATTTTAATGATTGAGATAAATTAGTTGTCATATTATACCCATCATCATATGCTTCTGTGTATTTTTCCTGATCATTTACATTCAGCCAATCAAATACTAATTGACTTGGATCCTGATTTACTYCATAATTGTTTTTAATTTACTTTTCTTACACTTTATATGTGCCTTGCAAAATTAAYCTCTTTAACTCGTTATTTTCAAATATAACGCTCAAATTGTATCCTAATGTAATGTGGACAATATTTATAGACCATAAATGGTAGTTACCACTCCCTCCGATGACTCAACATACTTTATGCCCTTGTGTCAATCCAGAATCAAGCATACTTGTATATCCCCACCACGTGGTGTCTTAGCAATTTGAGAAATCATCTCAAGCTCATTGATTATTCCTTATCTAGAATGGTGAATGCAAGGGATGCAAATGATTGTTTGCATCCAACACATTATCGAAATAACTCTTCAATGAGTCCCATCACTTTGAAAAATTGAACAACACTAGAATCATCAAATAGTAAGCCTAAATGTCTATAATAGAGATCCAGTATCTTCCCATTATTATTGCTATGGAATATAATAGTTCCTTTATTGGAAGCCTATAGTGCGAGCATATATATATTCCAATCCCGTTGTTCGAGTTTAATAGCTACATTTTGTGTGTTCTATCATTTTCCATAAGAGCATCCCAACTCAAACAATTTTTGTATCTCAAATATTATAGCGTTAACATGTCTTTTCGAAATTATCCATAACCAAGTTTATGATATCTCCTATAATATATCAAGTGACAAGTTGTGATCCTTGTTCACAATCGGTGCAAGACAGATGTCCATTGAACATAGTAATCCCCCACTAATCGTGACTATTTTTCGACACCCACTAGAGGAAAAATGGCCTTTAGTGACAACAAAAAGTTGACACTGAATATTGAAATATTGTCACTAACTGTTTCAATCTTATATGTACAATTCTTTTGTTGAATCCATGATATCTCTTGAAAGTAACAAATCAAGTTTATATATGACCATTTATGTGATCACTAAGGAAAAGCATCAGCCAGTGAAAAATATCTCTACTCTTGATCAAAGGAAAGGACAATCTTGATAAATTACTCGATGCTCATGGATCTCCATTTGATAAGAATGGTATTGGATATGATCACTCACACAAGCATATACATCATGCCAAACATGTTATCAAGAAAGTGTTCAACACTATGTCTTTTTATGTTTCATCTTTTACATGTACTTATTGCGAAAGAAAAGGACATAATGCTATAAGATGCTTTTACAAGAAAATGATTAAAGTGGCATGGAATCCATATGGGTAGTTAAAGCTACCAAGACTAACCTCAAAGGATCCAAAAAAAAAAAAAAAAAAATGTAGGTACCAAAAGTCTCATTTGATTAAATATTTTAGGGATGCTTGAAGATCAAGTCGAAGACAACAAAGTGGTACCTAGATCAAGTCCCAAGGCACAAGACAGATGATTCCTCAATGCTTGTAAATTTCCAAAAGGGTGAAGAAGATTTGTTTCTTTTGGAGACAACAAGAATGGTAAAATTCTTGGAATAGGCTGTGTTGGTATGGCACCCCATCTTATCATAAAAAATGTGATTTTAGTTTATGACTTGAAATATAACTTACTTAAATTAGTCAATTATGTAATAATGGCTATTAAATGTTCTTTTGTAAAGATACTTATCAAATTTTGATATGAATAGTGATAAAGTAATATGCATTGCAAATAGATGTGGTAATGTGTACTCGCTTTCATTGGAAGAACTTGTTGTTCAAGATGTTAAATGCTTAGCTATTAAACTTGATGATTCATATCTATGGCATAGAAGATTAAGACATGTTAGTTGGGATTTGCTAAATGATGTTCTTAGAGGCCTTCTTAAAATCTGTTTTCAAAAGGATAAAGTTTGTGATGCTTGCTAATTTGGAGAACAAATCAAAACCTCTTTCAAGGCCAAATCTATAATTTCTACTTTTAAATCTCTTGAACTTATATATATGGATTTATTTAGTTCCATGAGGACAACTAGCTTAGGTGGTAAGAAATATGCATATGTAATAGTTGATGATTCTTCTAGATTTACTTGGACATTATTTCTTGCTAGCAAAAATAATGCATTTTCTGAGTTTCTGAAGCTCTTCAAATGTGTTCAAAACTCTATTGGCACAAAATATATTTCTATTAGAAGTGCCAATGATAGAAAATTCTACAACAAAGAATTTACTTCTTTATGTGAGGAACTTGGTATCACTCACAAGTTTTTATAGGCTAAACCCCACAACAAAATGGTATTGTTGAAAGGAAAATTGGACTTTGCAAGAAATCGCTCGTTCTATGTTATGTGAAATACTTTGCCAAAATATTTTTCTCCGTCATCATTAATACCGCATGCACTGTTGTTAATCAAGTTTTATTGTGACATTTTATTAGAAAAAGTTTCCATGAACTCATTTTTGAAAAGACACCAAACATTTCATACTTCAAAGTTTTTAGATGCAAGTGTTTTATGTTAAATGATAGAGACAACCTTATTAAACTTGCTAGCAAAGTTGGTGAGGCTATATTCACTGGTTATTTTCAAATAAGAAAGTATTTAGAATTTACAATAAAAACATTCTTGTTGTTATGGAATCTATGTATGTTACTTTTGATGAAACTAATGTTTATTCTTTGAGAAAACATGATGAGAAGGCGGGTCCTCATATGACTTATTCAAGAAAGATCAATCCAAAGGAGAATTGGTAGATTAAGTGAACCATGAAGAAAAGGTGGAAAAGGATAGATAGAGGGAAAAAAAAACAACAAGATAGGAAAGTCAAGATCAATCCAAAATTGACTTGCCAAAAGAAAGATGATATAAGCAACCGTACCCCAAAATACAAATCATTGGTGATCCTTCATAAGATGTAAGAACTCGTAGGCAATTTATTGAAATTTTTACTTTGATTTCCAAAATTAAAGCTACTTGTATTAATAGTGTTAGAATAGTATGCCTTAAAGACAATGAATTTCTATATATTGTAATAAAAGAGTAATAAAAGAGTAATTTCATCTATTATATTTCGGTACATGCATTAAATTGCATATTTCGTTGGAATGGGTCTAAGCAATTAGTAAATAGTTTATGTTATGGGTCATTCTTCACAGATAGGCATAACTTAATTAGCAAGAAAAATAGATTCTTGGTCTTTTGATAGATCTGAACATTCTATGTAATACCCAAGATTTAGTTTCTATTTTTCTTTTCAAATTTATATATATATAAATAGACAATTTATGTTCTAATCCACTAATTAGATTGTATTCATGATTGTTAGTAAATTAATTAATTAATTTATGATGAAAGGATTTGGAGGCCATAGCGTTCGATGTGCCAATTAGAAATAAATAATAATTTCCTTGATTTATTACTTGTTATGCGTTAATGTGTGAATATGTTTATTTAAAGATGAAATTTTATTAGTTTACTTAGTCTTAGTTAATTAATTTAGACTAGACCCGTTAAAGCCCGCCATCTTCTTATTCAAATCTAAAATYCGATTTGGAGGTCGATTTTGGGCCAGAAGAAAASTAATAGATTTTAATTTGGTTGGGCTTAGTTAGTTAAATAATAAAAATGGCCCATGAAGAAATTTTTGTTAGGGTTAAGTTAGCTTTAAAAAAAAAGAACTATTTAAAGATGAAGATTATTATTCATCTTTTTCCCAAAGAAAACCCTAAACCTAAACCTCTAATCATAGTCGCCACCAACCGGCGCCTCCTCCCTTTGCCCTCACCGATACTGGCCTTCCTACCCTCTTTCTCTCTCTCTCTCTCGCGTCTTTTCTACCGCTGTCGAACGCCACTCTATCTTCTCCGTTCTCGTTAGGCGACCAGGCGATAAGGCGCCCAAGCGACCAGGCGACCAAGGGCCTAGACGCCCGGCGACCCAGGCCGCGCCCGACGCCAGGCGACCAGGTTGCCCCAGACCGCCCAGTGGCTTAGCGCCTAGGCGGCAGGCGACCATTGACCAGGTGCCCAGGGACCGGCGACCAGGCGACAGGCCTCCGTGTGCAGTCCCGCTCAAGCAGTAGCGGCCACTCGGCAGCACGTGCGCTATCAGGACTGCGTTCGCAATGCCAAAAGCGTATTTCCTTCTCGAGCATCGGTTGACCGCCATTACATCTTAGACTTGATACCACACCTAAGGTTCGGGATTCGAGGTGAATCCTTGGTTTCTTTATTTAAATTAACCGAATGACCTAGGTTTTATATTATGCAATAATAATTAAGAAATAAAATATGGAATCTGTTTAATTGAAATTTAAGTTAGTACGATTAAGGAAAAGGAGGATATAATTCTAGAAATATGTTGGAATATATTTTAGGGTGAAATTTAGGGTTGTATGATAAAATAATGTATATTGTGATTATGATTATTATTGTTATTTTAAGAACAAATTAGGAATCATGAAATCAAATTGTACTATTAGTAGTTCGATTTTTATTGACATGGAAATTATCTTGAGAAATTATTAGTTAAGGTCATCATAGAAAAAATGATGAACGTATTAATGGTAAATACCTGCGTTAAATGAATGTGTTTGGTTAAACAAGTTTCAGATGAATTTTCTTTGTGTAATAATATTAGGATACTATGGCAAATTCACGTTGTGGGCAACTAAGGCACCCCACTAGTGAAAATAAACAAATTTACTAAGGACTATATGTAAGTAAATTCTCACATTCTCTTTAACGTATATATGCTGTTGTTATAACTAAATTGCTCTTAGGTGAATTAAATGTGTATTGAATCTGAGTTCTATGTAAGTAAATTCTCACATTCTCATTAACGTATATGTGTTGTTGTTATAATTAAATTGCTCTTAGGCGAATTGAATGTGTATTGAATCTGAGTTCTATGTAAGTAAATTCTCACATTCTCATTAACGTATATGTGGTGTTGTTATAATTAAATTGCTTTTAGACGAATTGAACGTGTATTGAATCTGAGTTCTATGTAAGTAAATTCTCACATTCTCGTTAACGCATATGTACTGCTGTTATAATTAAATTTTTCTTAGGTGAATTAAATGTGTATTGAATCTGAGTTTTATGTAAGTAAATTCCGACATTGTCATTTAGTGATGATGCAAGTGTGTTGTTATCATGATTGAATCTTCTTATGTGAATTGAATGTGAATTGATAATCGCCCTTATATGTTATAATGTGATATTACTTCCAGTATGTGAATTTTAATACTCATTGACATGTTAAAAATTTTAAGTTAAGGGTTCATGTGGTCCATAAGCATGTAGATTGCAGTAGTTGCATATTTCTTTTATGGACATAATGATACATTCAAGAAAGGAAATGTTTTTAAAGAATGAAWTTTGGAAAAGTAAATGTTTTGAGGAATGAAGTTTTTAAAGATGTTATTTTTATGATGAATGATTTCCAAACGTTAAGGATTTTGAAAAAGGGGTGTAAAACCTAGTCATAAAAGATGATAGTGGGAAATGGGGCATAGGGGACCGACGCACCCGAATCGACCCTCTGGGAGGGTAGAGAAATATAATGTTCACCTCTTTGGAGGTGAAAAGATGAAAAGAAAAGTAAAGGAATGTTAACCRCTTTGCGGTTCTACCGGTAGAAATGTGATCGGATTCCAAAGAATAAATGGCCCACTGCAGAGCTTAATGGCTAGGCATTCCACCAAGTGAGCTCATGACTTTAAAGGAATGGAAATGTTTGAAAAGTTCTTATATTTTGAAAAGAAAGTTTCTATGAGAAGGTTTATGAAATGGAAATGTTTAGAGAGCTCTTGTTGAGAAAGTGAAATTTTATAACTCATAACATATAGGGCATTATTCATGCATTCATGCATAGGATTTGCTTACTGAGTTTAGTAGCTCACCCCATATTTCCTTATTTTACGTTTCAGGTAATGATTAACTAGATGGTGCATGGAGATTCGTTTTGCAGTAGGCTTTGATACCTAAGAGTCGCTCTGTGAATTAAATTTTTTATTTATTTATGAACTTGTTGAAAGTTTAARATTAATTCCTTTATTGTCAAAGGCTTCTGATGGAATTTTAAATATATGAGAATTAAGTCGGTGACATTCTCGAATTAGGGCAGTTATGATATGGGGGTGTGACATTCTATCTTGATAAGATCATTGTGCAATGAATTCTAATGGTGAATGACTTGCCTTAGTCAGTGGATAGTTCGTTCACTCCATTTACATAAGCATATTTGGTATATGTGGAGTAGGACCTGTGATATTGGTTTATGTTAAAGTACTATCCATATAGAAACCATAATATGATTGCTACTACGTGAATGAATATCCTAGTACTTGAGTGCTAGTTGGTGGTCTTGCGAATCTAGAGCTGTGTTTGATATACTATAGGTGAGATTTAGATCAATAACCTTGTATGCTAGGAATATAGTATCTAATTAACTAAGACAGATTGGTACGAGATAGTTTATGTACTTCACTTTGTGAAGAATTAATCACASCCTTGTGATTGTCCAAATGATAATCAAATTATCGAGGGCCCTAGGAATGTGACTTTAAAATGTGTACTTCTAGGTAGCTCTCAATGATGAGTAAGGGCATTTGAGGTTGTCATGGATTATCGGACTAGAAATCTAAGGATGGCAGATATCATTGAGAAGGTGTTAGTACATTATTTCTCTCTCTTTGTTGGGTGTTACATAGAAAGGTATATTCGTCATTTCATCCGTAGGTCGAAAACTGTTCTTAAGCAATGTTGTTCATGGGTCAGTGTATCCATAGGGTGATAAATGGAACATTTAAAATGATGAAATACAGCTACTAGGTAGTAAGTTTATTTTGATCATTTTAGTAGCTGTGAATAATTTGTCTTTTGGTCCCCCGAATAACTCAATATTACCTGAGGACTTAATTGTACAATTGGGCTTCAAGGATGAACTGATTTAGTGAGAGATGTTATTTTATTTGGCATAGTCCATATTTATTGGGTTAGAATAAATAAGTCTATTAGATATTTAATTAATTACTTAGGTTGATTCAAGAAAATAATTAATTAAAGAATGAGTTTAGGGCTTAAATTAGAGATAAAAAAGGGTACCATACCTGGCCTAGAAAAGACCATGAATTTCCACCTCACAAGGGGAAACCCTATGATGGTCAAAATTCCCTTAATCTTGGGTGGATTTCGGCCATCCTAGGGAGGTCTACTCCATGGCAGGAATTCCTAGGATTTTAGGGATACAAAGACTCGGTTATTTTAGGATTTTAGTTTTAACCCTAAGATATATATAACATCTCTTTGAAGAATCCTCTAGACATAATCTCCTATTTCTCTCTGACTACCTCTCTCTCTCTCTCTCTCCCCCCCTTCTAACGAGTTCATCCTAGGTTCTCACCAAAACCTAGTCCAAAGAGGTAGTCATACCCTAAGGATCAGAAGAAGGTTTTGCTTGTTTTCATGTGCATGAAAGGTTTGCTAGGAAGAAACACCCTCAATAAGTTAGCGAATTTGGACAGCCTTCAAAGACACCACCTCCTTTAGCTCAGACCGGAGAATCCAGTCAAGGGAATTCGGCACCTCCAACAAGAAACCCTAGTGCTTCTTTTGTTCAAGGAGACCAAAAACAAGTAAGCTACTCCTAAACTCACTGTGAGAAGGCAAACGTTTTAATCTTTAGCTTCCGCTTTATTTTTCCTTGTCTTGCAAGTTCCTTTAGATAATGCTTTGAATGATRARTTTTGAATTGTTTCCATGAAAGAAGAAATGAGTCAATTTGAGAGATCTCTTGTATGGAATCTTGTACCTAAACCTAACAACCATTCGATAATAGGGACTAAATGAGTATTTAGAAACAAAATAAATGAGGATGGTGAAGTTATTAGGAATAAGGCTAGAGTGGTAGCTCAAAGGTACAATCAAGAAGAGGTTATTGACTATGATAAAACCATTGCTAGACTTGAATCTATTCGTATGCCATTTGCCATTACTTGTTTTAAAGGTTTTAAGATTTTCAAATAGATGTGAAAAGTGCTTTCTTAAATGGTTATATTGAGGAGGAAGTGTATGTTGAACAACCTCACAGTTTTATTCATGAATTTCATCCAAGCCAGGTTTTCAAATTGACTAAGGCTTTGTATGGTTTGATGACTTGGTATAAGAGATTAAGCTGTTATCTTGTTTCAAATGGATTTTCTAGAGGAAAAGTGGTTCAACTCTTTTTATTAAATCAAATGATTMAAAAGATTTATTACTTGTGCATCTATGTGAATGATATTATATTTGGTTCAACTAATGAATCTTTGTGCAAAGAGTTCTCCAAGATAATGTAAAATGAGTTTGAAATGAGCATCATGGGGGAGCTTACTTTCTTTCTTGGATTACAAATTAATCAAAAATATGATAAAAAATTTCTCAAAACATTTTGAAAGGAGAATGCAAAATAAATTGGTACATCTATGAACATAACCTTGTAGCTTGACAAAGATGAGAAAGGTAAAAAGCTCGATGGGACCAAGTATAGAGATATGAATGGCAATTTATTTCATTTGATGAATAGTAGGCCTGATATTATTTCGTACACATATGTGCTAGATTTCGATCATGCCCCAAAGAATCCTACTTATGTGTTGTTAAACATATTTTGACATATCTTGTTGGGCACCTACGATTATGTATTGCAATATCCTAAAAATAATGTATTTGATCTGGTGGATTATTCTGACGTAGATTATACGGGTCATATGGTAGAAAGAAAGAGTGCTAGTGGGACTTGTCATTTCCTAGGGCACTCATTTGTATCATGGTAGAGTAAAAAACAAAACTATGTTATTTTATGTACAAAAAAAGCTAAATATATCACTATGGGATGTTATTGTGCAGAAGTACTTTGGATGAAATATACTTTAAGTGACTATGGTCTTTTTTATTTTTATTTTTTGCAAATGTACCTATCTTATGTGATAATACTAGTGCAAACAATTTGATTACAAATTCTGTTCAACAGTACTCAAGGACCAAGCATATAGAAATAAACACCATTTCCTTAGAGATCATATGCAAAAAAAGTGATATTTGTATTATATTTTTGGGTAAAAATTATCAAATTGAGGATATATTTACAAAGCCATTGGCTAAGAAAATGTYTTATGTGCTTAGAAGATCATTAGGAATTTCTTAAACTCTTTGCTAATGTGTGTATTTTGTTGAGAAAACTTTATGTGAGGAATTGGTCAATTCGGATGCATATTTCGTCTATACCAAATGTCGTAAGAGGATCATCTGAAGTAATGATCAAATTTTAACTTGGATGCAGAATTCAGACACTACCATTTTAACTCAGGTGCTGATTGAGTCATTTTTTCAGAATAGTATAAAAGACAACGATCATATTTCACTTCGGACCATCAACACTCTAAGTCCAAACCTATCTCTACTACTTCTGAATTCATTGAGGCCCCACTCTCTTTTACTTATAAGCAGTTGCTTTTTGGATTTCTTAACCTAAAAGCTGTTTTGGAAACTGTTCTCAATTACTTTTTAGAACAGCTCATAACTTAAAAAAGCTGAAAAAGCACTTTTAGAAAAGCAAACTTAGAGATGCTTTAAATAGTTTGTGCTTATTGATGATGTTAAAAAAGAAAAAATAAGTTATTTATTTTTTCAAATCACTTTCGTAATACCCTAGGATAATTGTCAGACATTTATGAATTTTTATTTACTTTTTCAAACCACTTCTGTAATACCCCAGGATAATTTTCAGGAATTTATGAATTTATGTGACTTCATTTATTTGGTTGTTACTTGGTTGTTGTTTGGTTAATTTTGGTGGTAATTTTCCTTTAATTAATTAGAGTCGAATGGTCATGGTAATACGATGTTTAACTCGTCCTGGTATAATTTAGATTGGGCTAATGCAATCCATTTATGTTTTTATTTATTGGGTTGGGTTAACTATATTAAGGTGGCCTAAAAGAGATTAAATTAGTGAAACAGGTCAATGATGGGTGTAGTTTGGACCAAGACCCATTTATGAATTTTATGTGATTTCATTTATTTGGTTGTTACTTGATTGTTATTCGATTGATGTTGGTGGTAATTGTCCTTTAATTAATTAGACTCGAATGATCATGGTAATTCGGTGTTTAACTCATCCATGGGTAATTTAGATGGGCTGATGGAACCCATCTACATTTTTATTTATTAGGTTAGATTAGTTGCATTAAGGCGGCCCAAAAGAGATTAAGTAGTGAAACGGCTCAATAATGGGTTTAGTTTGGCCCAAGACCCATAGATACGCCCTCCATCAAAACCTTAAAATTAGTCTTACATTAGAACAATACCCACCAACCCTATACAAAGTTGACGAAGCTAAGGAAGAAGGAAAGGAAGCTAGGAAAGGGAAAAATGCCTTGGACAACCTTAAAAATCACTGGAAAACGGAGTCATAGATAATTCCTACCCTGGTTTAATGTTAATTGAAGCATTCCTAGAGTTAATCAATAACTTCTAATTAGAACCTTGTTCCTATKTAGTTTTTGTTATTATGATTAGAGGGAAGATGTTCTCCCAAGTATGATTGGTTTGTATGCATAATAATTTTTTTAGGTAGAATGAACCTAATATAATGAAACATGGAATTTAGATTCAATGAGTAACTGTTATTTTTTTTGCCTCTGAATTCATGGATGAAAGGATCATACTTAGCTAAGTACGTATCAATTTGGGTGCTTTCTGGACACTCATGGAAGAATGCACAAACAGAACATTCCGTCCATGGGCACGTGCAGAGCTAAGGACGATACTAAGGATGCAGGGTAGTTTCTATGGCTAAGGACGATGCTAAGGATGGAACCTTAAGTCGTAGCCACCCAATTTCGAGAAAATGATAGATTTTTAGGGACTTGCAGGGTTAGAATGTTTCCTAATAGATTCTTATAAGTTTTACAATCTAGAGGGCCCATTTAAGTGTCTTTCCCTTATTATGAACTAGGAAGTGGATAATTTGACGTCAAGGACATCTAAGGAACTCAATTGCTAACTATAAACCAAGCTTGAGTCCTTAAGCATTTCGAGTAAGTAAACTTCCACATATTTATCCATTATGGTGTATGAATGTGCAAGAGTACTATGATTAACTTGTTTGTATGTAAAGTGCTACAAATACTATGTCTGCTTCAAACTATGTGAATTTTTATATGTTTAAGATATGAAGCGACATGCACATTATTTTATGCTACAACATATATTCATGAACAAGGATTTCGAAAGTTACGGCATGTTGCATATCCACGACAATTGTAAGAAAGATGTTTTTCAAGATAATGCGTAAATGAGTTTTGTAAGTATGTATCCCCAGTTTTAAGAAAGAAAGCTATAAAAGGTGTGAGTAGGAAATGGGGCATTGGGCACTGGTGTGCCTGACCTGGCCCTCTTTGAGGGTCAAATGTAATGGTAATGTTGGCCTCCTTGCGAGGTGAAAGAAAAGGAAAGTGTAATGCAAACCGCTTTGTGGTACTACCGGTAGGAATGTGACCTGGTTCCAAATAATAGCTGCCCAATGCAGAGCTTAATAGCTAGATGAGATAGCGAGTGAACTCATGACAATAATGGAAAGTAATGGTTTGAAAAGTTAAAGGAAAAAGGGATACAACTTTCGAAATATTTTACAACAATGCATATCATTAGCAGTCATGCATAAGGTTTACTTACTGAGCTTTAGCTCACCCTATCCCTTTATTTCATATTTCAGATGATAAAAGCTAGGTGATTCGAGGAGATCACTTAGGGGCAGATTCGGACCCGCATAATACATGCTTTTAGATGTTTACTTTTACTGAATCTTTAATGTTTAGAACACTTTAGTTTGAGTAGTTATTCTTTGAATAATTTATGAGTTTGGTATTTCAATGGTATTTTGATTTCATTCTTTTGATACACCATTTTACTAGAGTTTATACATAGGGAAACCCCTTCCTAATTAAAGTTCAAAATTATTTTCTTTATTTCCGCATTTAATTTTTGTTGAATGTGAATATTCTTAGGTTAGGGTAGTAACCTAGGGTGCTACAACTATCTTCAAAAGCACTTTTTTTTTTTCAGCAGTTCAAAAAATAGAAAAAAAAAAAAAAAAAAGAAAGACCAAGAAAGAGAGCCAGAAACATCAAAAAAAAAAAAAAAAAAAAAAAGCACAAGCTTAGGAGAACAACCCCTAAATCAACAAAAACACTGCTTTGCTGCAAACTCTTGAGTTGATTTCATATTCCATACCCTATTCCGAGCAAAATCCCTGGATTTCTATAATTTATTGCACAAAACTTGATCTTTAATTGAGATAATGGTAAGAACAAGTAACACTCCATCCACTGCTATTAAGAAGGGAAAATTGAAGGCCGTTTCTCAGAGAAGATCAATGGCTGCTAAACTAAAGTTTTGACTGATGCTAATAGATCAAAGTACCAAGAGTTCAAGTCCAAAAATAAGAATGTTATACCTGGAAGAATCGTTTCAGCAGATATGCGTGATTCTTTTCCAAATTTACTAATTATGTTCAATGAGTATGGGTGGCATAACCTTCTAAATGTTGATGAGGACATATACTATGATTTAATTCATGAATTTTATGCTAATCTCTCTAGAGTTGTAAATGAGGAAATAAAGGATGTTACATGGGTTAGTCGAGTTATGCACAATGAAATGATTTTGCATTTGGATAGAGTTAATTTGATTCTCAATGTGCCATCTAGTGGTGTGAAGTATTATGAGTTAACCAAGGTGTATCCCCTAGCTGATTTCGATCGAAAAGAGTTTAGTGGGATACTTGCTAAAGGCAGGACATTTGAGAAAGGAGAAGAAAGAGATCAGGCAAAACACTTTGGTGTTGAGCATAGAGCATTCCACTTCCACAGGATTGTGAAGACTATTTTGTTGCCTTGTGAGGGGCATAAGACCTTAGTAAGCTTGAGGCACATGTTTGTAATGTATTTGATGGAGGAAAGAATGTCAATTAACTTTGCTCACTTAATGCTAAATCATATATACTTACAAAGTGGAACCAAAAATAGAAATCTGCCTTATGAAAGCTTTTTGGCAATACTATTTGAAGCTTGGGATGTTTCTTTGGTTGATGGAGAGAAAATCTTGACATTCTAAATGATGAGGCTTTGAAAAGGATGAGTTTGAGAAATCTACCCACTGTATGCTATGATATGTATATAGATAAGGAAATGGAGAAACAAAGTGCAAAGGAAAGGTTTGAAAACAAAGAATGGATATTGCACAAGCTAAAGGACCAATGGCAATGGAAACGGTAAAGAGGAATTTGATAGAGGAGTTTACTGCTTGAGTTTCAATAGAAAAGAAAATGGAAGAAGGTAATGAAATTGAAGAAGAATCACAAGAACTTCAAAGACATAAAGACAAAGAAGAAGAAGAGAAAATGGCAACATAGAAGAAAATTATCCATGCATGACAGCTTTGATGCTATGGAAAATATACTTTTATTTATTTCTTGATGATCTCATTTCTTTCAAGAGTTTTCTGGGTACAAAATTGAATGATCGAGAGAAAATGCYAAATGTTCTTCATCAAAACTTTGAGACTGGTTTGATCATTATCAATGAGAAGAAAGAAGAAAGGTTCCACAAACTTGTAGTTTCACTTGATGATGAGCATGATGACATCATTAAGATGATAAATAAGAATGAAGAAGTTTTGACAAGAAGGCTACAATATCTAGCTGTCCAAATGAATTTCAATAAAGGAGAGAAAGCAAGCATAGAGAAGGAAGAAGAAAGTGCAAGGCTTGAAAATTAGAGAATGGACATTACACAAGCTAAAGGGTCTACTGAAAGGGAAATATAAAAAGAAATTTGATATAGGACTTGGCTGTTGAAGTTTAAACAGAAAAGGAAGTGGAAGAAGGAAATGAAATTGAAGAAGAATCAAAGAAGTTCAAGGAGATCAAGATAAAGAAGAAGAAGAGAAATAAGTAGAAGAAACAGTGCAAAGAAAAGGGCAATCTAGAAGAAAATTAGCCATGCATGATAGCTTTGATGCTATGGAAAATATATTTTATTTAGTTCTTGATGATCTCAATTCTTTTAAGAGTTTTATGGTAGAAAGTTGAATGATCAAGAGAAGAGGATGAATGTACTTCATCAAAACTTTGAGACTGATTTGATCATTATCAATGACAAGGAAGAAGAAAGGTTCCAGAAACTTGTAGCTACAGTTGATGATGAACATGAGGGTCTCATTAAGATGATAGATGAGAATCAAGAAGTTTTGAGAAGAAAGCTGCAAGATATAGCTATCCAAGTGAATTTGAACAAAGGAGAGGAAGCATGCATAAACAAACATGACTCCCCAAGGCAAGGGATTAGAAGAAATTTGGATGATTTGCTAGGTTGAACAAGCAAATCACAACAACCAATACTTTTTAGTGAGGATATTGCTAAAATGGAGGACAGATTAAAGAAACAAGTGTAACTACAAATACACTCTAGAAGAGGCTGTACGCGACTAAGTACAAGTCATGGAGAATGCAAAATCAGAAGAAAAGAAGGACAACTTGAATTTTACGCAGAAATGAAGGAAAATCAAGAAAAGGAAGCTGTAATTGAAGCTGAACCTAAAAAAGAGGATGCCACTACTGAGCGCATTTCAAAATCTCAAGAAAATTGTCACACATTTGTGATTGGACAAGTTAAAGCAACAGTACAAAGTGTTATGAATAGATCACTAGTGATGATTTGACATTGAAGAATGCTTTATCAAGGTAAGATGCAAGTGAAGCTACCTCAAAAGCTAAAGAATAAACTCAAGAAGTCAAAGAACAAGAACAGTAACCAAGTGTTGTAAAGAGATCAAGAATTTACAAGAGAAAAGTAGCACCAAAACAAAGAAAACAAACTCAGTTTTCAAGGAGAAACACTAGAAGCTCAAATATAGGGAAAGGGAAAGAAAGGAGGAGTAGGAGACAAAGAGGAAAACCCTCTAAAAATTGAATCTCCGAAGTCTTAGAGATTCTTTCAAACCTCTTTTTTTTTTTTTTTGGTTGCTTCGTAACATCTACTTGTATTGAAGTGTATTGTCATTGTCATATGTATACAAGTTATTTATATAGTAAGATCACACCTTAATGATTGGATGAGTTCCACATATGAGAGTGTATCTTACACCAATGCCTTTCTATGATCCCTTACTCTTTTTGATAATTCCAAAGGGGGAGAAAAATGCATTATAGCATTGAGTTAAGTAGTGTATGTTGTTTATCTTTATGTTTCAATCTGCTTAACTCTTAGAAAAATGATAGATATCCATGAATACCATGCTTATAATGCTTTTGAATAGTTATTTTAACTATTTAAATGATATTGAGACTTGTTGGCTTTTGAGTATCTATTATATATCTATCATTGATTAACATTTCATACAGATTTTAAAATGATTTATTTGTAGTATGCAATTGTTGATGACACCTCTTATAATTATGAATAAAGTAAGTGGAGTCTTATTTACATTATTGAGGTTGAATATTGGGATTTTGGTGCTTAAGAAACATTTCAAGTTACAGAGGAAAATCTGGAAATTTTGAAATCCCAAATCATTTATTATATATGCTATATTGGTATATGTTTTACATTTTAAACCATGTCATAGGCCTCTATGTTTATTGTAAATTGCCTTGAATAGACCTTTATATTGTTTAGGGGAAATTTTATATGGTTTTATTACATATACCTCTCAATTTTCATGTTCTAATGTCATATCACAATGTAAATGCTTCTATATGTTGTCATTATCAAATAGGAGAAATTGTAAATCTCATATTAATTATTTTATAGTTTATTAATGATTCTGATGATGACTTGTATGCAAATTATGTATGAATATTTGTAGGAATACAAATCAACTCTATTGGATTTAAAGATCTCTATGATCCTCAAATTGAAGTTGTTCAACTTGTTTAAGAAGAGATCTAGTTGTTTTATAAATTTTTGCCTCCAAGTACATAGGCTTATTTAGTTTATCTCTTGTTGTACCTAGACTTAGATTTGATTTCCTTGAAAAAGATTTTTGATCCTTGAACAAACATATTTTTAAATATTTTTTTAATGTATTCTTTAAAGGAAAATAGAGGAGTTTAGCTTACAATTGTATTTRTGACTTTAAATTGGAGAATCCAAAGTACATTCTAAGTATCTAATTGTAAGTTGAAAGTCCTTCAGTGAAATCGTACCTTGAGTTCGACCATCTAAGGTCTCAAGCACTACATCCAAACGTAGTTTGAACTCAAAACTTGTGCTTGACTTGGCCGTTYGAAGCTGGTTGATGTCAAGTTCGAATGCTCTCTAGTGGGGCCTTGGATGATGTTTGATGTTACATTAGACATTTGGATACCTCTTGATTATTCGTCGAAAAGACAGTTGGGATGCACTATTTGAACTTTTGAATTATTTTGTAGTTGAGTCTAATATTCCTTTAGTGCGGGTTTAGATGATGCTTCCGACGCACTCCTATTCTAGTTTTGGCGGTCCAAGCAAGATGGATTTTTCAGGAAAATGGTTCCTTTTTTTTTTTWACCATTACTCATGGGAGTATTTAGAAGACTTTGGGACTCTTTTGAAAATACCAACTCTAAGATTCAAAGAGAATTACTTGAGAGAACATCTTGAAAGCTTGCTTTGATTATTCTATTCCAAAAAGTGTAAGGAATCTCTTAGCTTATCTTTTGAATCAAATTTCAAGATCTTCATTATCATATCCTCACTCCAAAGAGTGAAAGAGTTTAACAAAACTTTATCTACTTTTGAAAAAAAAAAAAAAAAAGAAGATTCCAAGGTTGTCTATGATTTAAAACCTTTGTTGAAAAGTGAACATTGAGGAAATAAAAGGATTGATGTGTTGTAAAATACTTTTGTGGGTGAACCGTTTGTGGTGTAAAAAGTTTTTGTGACTTTTGTTAGTGGATTTGAAAATTCTAAGGTTGTTATCCTAGGAAGTGGATGTAGATTTCGAGGGGAATCGAACCACTATAAACCTTGTGTCTCTTGTTGTTGTTTGTGCTTTCCTTTGTCATTTACTCGTTTCTATCTTGGTTGGTTATAGCTTTAATACAATTAGCATTTACTTACTTACTAAGTGTATGATTATTTTACGTAAAAGGTGAACAAGTTTGTTGGAAAAAAAATTTAAAAATCCAATTCACCCCCCTCTTAGGTACATTTTATTTATCGCAATAAATTACAATTAAAATCTCATAATAAGTCATGAGAAATCATGAGAAAAAGTTGATTGTCAAATTTGGATTGGCCAAATTAGCTTTTTCCTTATACTATAATTAGTGAAAGTATTTGTTTGCATCATTATATTGAGCATTTTTAGTGTTATTTTGGTTTTTTGTTACATAACATTTATTGTCATTAGTCCTACTCATTTTCTTGACTATGTTGTTGTCATTACTGCTATTATGAGTAGGGATAACCATGTTAAACCAAGCAAAATATTTCTAGTTACAACTTTATTTTCTTGTAAAGATTGTATAATAATGGTACTTACTATAAAAACTTGTAATAAATTATAACTCATAATAAATAATTCAAAGTAGTAACTAATCATATATATCACAATTAGGTGAGTACGACGTAACTATTCATTAATATACATTCATACTATTACCGGGTTAAAAAAATATATATAGATGGAGGAATTAAAGCTAGTATTTACAATGAGCACGGCTAAAATGCAACTGTAAATTAATATGAATGTTCTTGGAAATAAATTTATGAAGATTAAACTCAAACTTAAGGACATAATGCTCTAATTAAGCAAAAACATGGGCTTAAATTTGGATGTTCTCTTGGCATCCTTAAAATTTCATCATCCATAGATATAATTAGAAAAAGTCAACAAAATTAACTATTAAAAAGAATTAGGTAAAGAAGAGTGTGAAAGCAAATGAAGTAAAGAAAGAACTAGAAGAAAAAGTAACATGAGTTCCTCATTATGAAATGAGAGATATTTCTGGTTTAATACTCATAATATGGTACAGAACCTCCACACTATACTGAAAAAGAAAAAAAATAATCTAGAGTAGGATTGCTCAGAGTATGGAATATATAAAAAATGCAATATACATTTGTCCATAGAAGGGAAAGAAATAAAAATATGGATCCAAATCGATCTTAAGAATTTAGACTTCTAATAGATGTCATGCATCTAGAGTAATTTCCATGGAGCAAGATATTATATATCCAATTCAATAGCTTGATATATTAGCAATGCACTTGCAAAACCAATGCCAAACATAGCCGACTCAAAAGACACAAATTATGATGTTGTATGCAAGTAAGACAGAATGCAACAGTTTTCAGAGAGCATGACAATAAACCATCCATGATGAAGCAGAATAAGAAAAATTTGGAAGGAAGATTATCCCCCAAACATAATGAACCCCCAAGTAAACAGAAGATGGAACTTAATGCATATATCTGGAAATCAGAGCAGCATAACTCGCATGGGTTCTACCCCAACGTAGAAGGTCTTAGTCTGGAGTTTGTTTCTTTTAACAAAAATATAAATTGACTATACAAAAATGATAAATAGTCCATTAATTTCTCGGTCCACACTATAAGTGACACAATGAAGCTTCAAACTTGTACCACTATATTCCATTCATGAAGCAATAACGCCATTGTCTAGTTCTTCTCTCCCCCATAAGAATAAAGCAAGTTAAAATATGACAATATTAACATTAGAAACAAGAAATGTTGTTTTAAAGTGAAACAACGAACTGCATTAAGTATTATAGTCAAGAAATAGACAAAAACAAATTCTCTACAAATCATTTCTAATCTCTAGCTCTAACTAGATGCATGATTTTCTTTAATGAGGCTTTTTGTGAATCAGTCTACTCAACGATTCAAACCTAAATTTTTCTTTGCCCTATTAAATCAGCCTAGAAGTCATTGAGCATGAATTGAAATTGCATGTATTACAATCATGTCTAAAACTAAGCATTTTTCTAAAAGCAATGCCCTCTGCTTAAGTAGCAAAAATTAATACAAACAGAAAGTCCAGTTGGATGACAATTAATTAGCAAAGTACATATCAAAAATGTACCTGCATATATGAGAAAAATATTGATGGCGGAGAGGAGAATAGATGACTAAAGTTTGCTCTAACTACTACCTTCAGAACCAATATTAGGATGCACTGTTTATACCTAGTTTCATTTGTATTTATGTTCAATGGTTTTGTAAGTAAGGCAAGAAAGTGTAATTAGATAACTTTGATTTGTCTGAATCTTATCATTGCAAGGTTTGGCAAACGGATCGAAAATGAGTTGAAAGTAAGTTTTAAGAAGAATCAAAAGCCAAAGTTTTGATTAAGGTCTTGTTTGAAACTAAAGTTGTACTGGGATTTTGATCCTCCAAATCAATATCCAAGGAATTAAAATTCTTAAGATTCATTTATATTATTTAAGGCAAATGAGTATAAATGGGAAGGGAATTTATATTTGTATCAAATTGTCTAAATTAGGCTCGTGAGTGAATATAATAATTTGAATGCCAATGAAGTCCTTAGACTAAGTAATATTAAACTATTATTTGTCATATCATTAAAATATGACAAATCAAACATAGGTTTATTTTCATTAAGTAAATAATCTACCTCTTTAATTTATTTCATAATTCTATTAGACAATGAAACAAATATAAACAAAAGGAAAAAATTAACTTTCGGACAAATGAAGACATTTTGTATTTCGGTTCAAAATGTTAGTGTGAACATAAAAATCAAAATATAATCTCATATAATTAATATCTTAATTTCAAACATAAATGAAACTGAATCCTGAATTTGTTTACGATGCACTTTTATGTTTTAAGAAAATCCATTTAATAGGTTAAGTGGATTTACCCCATATGTTCAATTTATTAGTAATAAATCTAAACAAATCGCAAGAGGATTAATTTTTGTTGCAATATTTATCGATGCACACGGGTAGAGCATTTTTTGGAGAAGAATTTATTCATGGAGGAGAATAACAGGAGGAAGGAGTGGAGGAAAAAAAAAAAAAGAAGAAGATTATTAAACTTTAAAGCTTATTACGCTTATTTTTATTTCAAAATCCTTAGAAAAGTAATCAAAATAGTATTATTTGTTTGGGGATTGTGCAATTATTTTTCTTAATTTAAGAAATCTGATTTGTTTCCAACTATCAAAGTAATCCCCCAAATGTCGGAATATAACAATGAGGATTAGATTACTTTTCCAATTCAAAATTCTTGACATTCAAATAGGTCTAACTGCATTGGAAAAACCCTACTATTCCTAGAATTTTTGACAAATTTATTCCGCTTTCTAAAAATATTCTTCTTCTTCCCATTCAACTTTAATTTCTACACCACATGACCCTTCTGCAAACTTTTGCATCACCTTAAGGTCTAGTAGATCTAGGTGGTCCTTCTTATCTTACCGACAACGTGTGTAATTCTCTTGTTCATCATGTCTTCGCTATTTCTGATTCTACTTAAGTTCCTTTTCCATCAACCCCTAGGGAATTATTTTTTGAATAAATCTACGAGGATAATTAAGAGCTAAACATACAAATTTCATCCAAAGGAGCAGCTATAATTGTGAAATATGGAGTTTCTCTTAAATCAATTACCAAGCTATTTCTCGTTAAACAAGCAAGCTTTTACCATAAGAAGTTTAGTAATTAATTAGATAGTTACAAATCAAGATCACTACAAGAAAACCTTCATTTCCAAATAAAATTTGGGAGGGACAAAATTTGTCCCTAATTTGGGACGGATTTGGGACTGAAACACAAATCCATCTCTAAAATAGTAAGTGGAATACTGTCCATTATCCATTCCAAAATTAGGAATGGATCTAATCGTTCCCTAATTTGGGATGGAAAATGGCAAAAAATGAAAGACCATATTATCCGCACATAATATGTCCCTAGGGAGGGATGTAGCCAATCCCAAATTCATCCCTAATTTGGGACCAATTAGGACTAATTTTACCAGATAAATTTTAAAATTTTTTTATAGAAAACCTTCTAAAAGTCCCTCCCAACTTTGTACCTAATTTTGGGAAGGATTATATCCCTCTCAAATTGCTCTTGAGTTAGGGAATTGATTAGGGACTGAAAAAATTAAAGAAAATAAAAAAGATTTAGGAACTGTCCCTCCCTAATTCGTCGCAAATTGCTACCAAATTAGGAACGGATCTGTCCCTAATTTTGGGGCATAGTATATCCCTCTCAAATTGGTCCCAAATTAGGGATATATATAGATAAAAGAAAAAAGAATAATGCAAAAACTTTAGAAACCAAAATAGCCCCTAATTCCTTACTAAACTAGTAATTTTGCACCATTGATTTTTTAATTTAGAATTTGATTAATCCGATGAATGGGTTAATGTATTTAGATTGTATACAAATTTTAACTTGTATATTTTAAACTATTTTATAAATTAAATGAACGGAGTGATCATTGTATGGATTACTATATACACATGAATTATATCTATGATGAAATGTCTAATTAAGTTAGATGAATTTCAAATTTTAGATCTTGACTTTTCTCAAATTAAAAAATAAATCAAACAGTTGGATTCTTAATACGGTGCAAAAACTATGACTTATGTGTAATTGAATTATTCATTATAGATATGTGTAATTTCACATTGTACAGGTTAAATGATTAGAAAGTAGATATTGAATCCTTGTGAAGTTGGAACAAATTAATCCAAAAATTATAAAGGAATGGATGATATTGTTTGTTTTATAATAAATTAATTATTGTAGTTTTCATTTATTCTCCTTAATCAGACAAGATAGACTTTTAACCATGTGAATTATGGGAACCTACCTTGACAAAAATTTTACATATATATATATATATATATGTATGTATGTATGTATGTATGTATGTATGTATATATGTGTGTATGTGTGTATATATATGTATGTATGTATGTGTATATATATATATATATATATATATATATATATATATTCCTAGTCTTGCTAGGGTTTCTCTCGTATCTCTTTTATGGTTTCCCTCTTACTGCTAGGGTTTGTCGGATCCTATAGCTGCAATTGACCCTGATCTAGCTTCATGCTTCCAATCCTTTACATTATCCAACCAGGAAGCTTTTTCTTATTCATGTTGATTTGACTGATGTATGTGCTCAATCTATTGAATTCTAGCAAAGCATGTATGCTTCTTTCCTAATATCTCTGATCTTAATCATGAAGGGCTTCAAAGAGGAGATGGGGCGATCATGGAAATGTGGTAGTTTCTAGATTCAAAAAATCAAAAATGGCTTCTATCAATTCTTCTTCAAAAATGATGAAACAGTCAAATACATCCTCCATAATGGTCCCTGAATTTTAAAAATCACCCAATTATGTTCAAAGCTCGGCAAGCTAATTATGATACTGTTGCAGAGAACTTCTCCATGGAGCCTTATTGAGTTCAAGTAGTAGGCTTCCTATGCCAATGCTATACCTTAGAGGTTGCTACAAAGATTGGCTGCTGTTGTGCAGATTGCTATAAAATCCAAGCTAGACTTCGAGGGTGGGAAGTTCTTTTGCTTACAAGTGTTTCTGGATGTCACTAAGCCTCTTCGAGTTTTTGTGCTACTGTGATTGCTAAATATGGGTATAATTCTGGCTGGTATAAAGTAAGAACTCCCTCAATTGTGCTTTGCATGTGGCATTGGCCATCCCTTTTGGCAATGAACTCCATCCCATAACATTATGCTTCAAGGCAATCTTCATTATGGGCAATGGATAGAGGGTGTAGACGAAATCCATAGCTGCATAGTAATTAGCCACTTGGTCCTTTCACCGATACCCACTCCATTTTCAAGTAACATGCATCCAAATTACTCTCCCTGTGACTCTAATGACACTAAAATCATGGCTGAAACCCCAAGTCGCACCCTATCAACCCCACATAAACACTATGCAACAAACCCTACAATCACCATGCCAAACCCTACCACCGCACCAGCAAACCCTAATGAGGTAATTCCTCAACCTCCATGATAATCTCAAACCTCATAAACTACACTCCTACTCCGGCTCTCCGTAGCTGTGTGCCTCCATCTAATAGCCATACGTACATGAATGCTCTTTCTATCTACGCCCTATGATACCTTCAACAAGCCTAGCTTCAATGAGGTTCTCCAGTTTATGAGGAAAGCCTCTATTACTGTGCAATTGGTCTGTCAAACCAAAACATCTCAGGCATTGTAGTCTTGCCAAGATCCAATAGAAGGGAATGCCCAGAACAAAACTAGGGTTTTCAAAAGGTCAATGGTAGATGATATTGTTAATAAGCAAATAACAAATAAAAAACTTTTTTCAAACTAATTTTCCAATGGTCGAGGCTGTTTTATAGCCACGTCAAGATCAATGAATACCTTGTGCTTGAACTATCGGGGATTGGCGACCCCCATAGTAGTTCATTATCTAGGCAGCCTTTTTTTGTGTTGCACAACCACGTATAATTTTTCTATTAGAAACATTATTTACTACACCTATAATGAAATAAAGTGTAACACCYCCATATCAAAAACTACCCTAATCAAGGAATGTTACCAACTTAATTCTCATATATTTAAAATTTCAACGGAAGCTCTTGACAATAAAGGAATAAAATTTAAACGTTCAATAAGTTCATAAATAAATAAAAAATTTAATCAACGGAATGACTTTTGGGTATCAAAGCCTGCTCYCAAACGATCTGCACGCACCATCTGGTTAATCATCACCTGAAAAGTAAAATAAGGAAATAAGGAGTGAGCTACTAAGCTCAGTAAGCAAATCCCATGCATGAATGCATGAATAATGCCCTATATGTCATAAGTTATAAAATTTCACTTTCTCAATAAAAGTTTTCTAAACATTTCCATTTCATAAACTTTCTCATAAAAACTTTCCTTTCAAAATATAAGAACTTTTCAAATATTTTCTTTCCTTTAAAGTCGTGAGCTCACTTGGTATAATGCCTAGTCTTTAAGCTTATTCTTTTGAACCCGATCACATTTTCTACCGATAGAACCGTATAGCGGTTAACATTACTTTAACTTTTCCTAAACATCACCACATAAAAGGTGAATAATACATGAATTTTCCACCCTACAAGAGGGCTAGGTCGGATGCGTCGGTTCCCCACGCYCCATTTTCTATTTAYATCTTTCATGCTTAGGCTTTACACCCCTTTTTCAAAATCCTTAACATTTGGAATATAATTTATTCATAAAATCCCATTTCCTTTTCCAACTTCATTCCTTAAAACTTCACATTCTAAATGCACGAGTGACTCATGCCATGAATAATGTAAACCACTATAACTACATGCCCATGACACGAACTACATAAATCTAAATTTAAACTACCTAACATGTTAACGGTAAAAACATATCACATAAAATAATCCAATTATAATCACTAGACATATCACACAAAACAATCCAATTATAATCACAAGATATATCACACCAGACAATTCAATTATAATMACAGGATATATCACACAAAACAAGCCAATTATAACCACGAAATATATCATGCAAATAATCCAATTATAGCCACAAAATATGTCACATATGGAATACGATTAATGAGTATAGGGGATTTACTTACATAGAACTCAGATTCAATACCCATGCAATTCACCTAAGAGCAATTAAATTATAGTAAAAATACATATGCGTTAATGAGAATGTGAGAATTTATTTACTTGTAGCCCTTAGTAAAGTTTTACTTTAAGTTGTTAGCAAGGTGCCTTGGTTGCCCACAACGTCAATGTGCCACAGTATTCTAATATTAATTATACAAAGAATATTCATCTGAGACTTGTTTAACCAAACATATTCATTTAATATAGGTGTTTACCGTTAATACCTTTATCTTTTTTCCTATGGTGACCTTAACCAATAATTTCCTAAAATTAATTTCAATGTCAATAAAAATCAAACTACTAATAGTATAATTTAATTTCATGACTCCTAATTTGTTCTTAAAATAACAATAATAATCATAATCATAATATACATTATTTTATATACAATCCTAAATTTCACCCTAAATTATATTCCAATATATTTCTAGAATTATATCCTCATTTTACTTAATTGTACTAACTTAAATTTTAATTAAACATATTCCATATATTTCCTTAATTATTATTACATAATACAAAACCTAGGCCATTCGGTTAATTTAAATGAAGAAACTAAGGATTTACCTCGAATCCTGAACCCTTGTGTGGTATCGAGTCTAAGATGTAATGGCGTCAATTATGCTCGGGAAAGAAAAACGCTCCAATCGTGCAAATAGTGGTCCTGGTCTCGCACATGCTGCACGTGTGCAATTGGTTCAAGCGGACGGCCCACGGTTCCCGGTCGCCTGGTCCCCTGGGCGCCTAGTCATCGGGTCGCCTGGTCGCCTGGTTGCCTGGCTAGTGACGAGAATGGAGGAGATAGAGTGGCATTCGACATCGGTAGAGAAAAGGGGAGAGAGAGAGAGTGGGAAGGCTAATATCGGTGAGGGCAGAAGGAGGAGGCAGTGGTGGTGAGGGGATTAGGTTTTATGTTTAAGGAAGAAGATGAAGAGTCATCTTTATATATTTATTTATTTATTTTTTTGAAAGCTAACTTAACAATAATTAAAATTCCTTCGTGGGTCATTTTTATTACTTAACCAACTAAGCCTAATTAAATTAAAATCTATTAGTGTTTATTTAYCCACTGTCAAACGAGAGCGAATGACAACTTCATGTGGATGTGATGTCAAGAATGGTTCTTCGACAATTAACAAAATGACCCCTTGGAGGCCTATTGAAATTGCAAAAATAATCAACCGGAGAGGTATATGAGCCTATAGGTGTAGTGGGTGTTTGAGGACTGGCCACAATCAGAGTACTTGCAGAAATCCTTTACCTGACAATTGAAGACATCTTAATTTTCTTATTTATTTAATTTTTAATTTAAATGTAATATATGACATGGATAATGGGATATCTTAAACATTTTTCTTTGTTTTATCAAATGTAACTAAAGAAGTTAATGATGATTTAATATGTTTAAGGAAGGTCATATTATTTTACATGGTTATCATCTCCTTGTCGCACTTTTGTACTTTTGATCATTATTCAAGTTCATTCTTCTTTAATTATATGAAATTTTGACTCACAATTTGGTTATTATGAAGGTTATAACGTGGTTATCATAATAATGGCATTATATGGTACAATATTTGTTAGGRTTGAGTGCCTAATCACAATTGACTCATATTTTGACAATAACAAAATATTGGAAGTCACTAATGATCTTTGTGAATTAATGTTGTATATAGGAAGTTCAATAACTACATTGGACTTCATATCATTCGTTTCAGAAGGAAGAATTAAAGACCCTCAAGTCATAGGCTGATTGAAGATTCAACAACTTTTGAAGACTTCAAGGACATTAGATTAGTCACTAGATAGCTAAGGTCTAATGCTTCTTTCATTATTGTTACTAATCACTTTAAGTAACTATTTTAAGGTTATAAAGCTCTTAAAAATGTTTTYAAAACTCTTTACAAATCTACCTCACATTACAAATAAGTTTTGGCAAAGACTAGCCCTTTATACCATGGCATTGTGTTCCTTTTTTAGCTCATATTTATCACTTTAATGGCCTAGGATGCATACTATGGATGGTGTGCATGGTCCTTAGCCAATGCGGATCCATGGACGATAGCCCAGCGTCTGTGGCTGCACAGAAGGTTGCAAAACCTCAAGGACGGTACCACGAACGGTTGTAAGGACGTTACAGTACGTCCGCACATTCGAGATTCTCAAAAGAATGTGTCTAACTGCTAGTTCAACAGCTCTTTTAATTATATCTTATTTTTACAATATATATATTGTTTTTAGAAGCCTTAAAAAGCAAAGGAACTAGGTTATTAATTGTTGAGCAAATATTTTGAGTTATTCATCTCAAAAACATCATCTATTGAGCAAACACTTTGATTTCCACTAGTTTCATACTCTGACTATGTTTCACTTATTCAAGTTATCTCAAAGGACTGATTAGAGCTTCAAGATGTAATATCTACCCAACAAGAGATTGAGTTTCGAGCTATCATTGTAAGAGTTATCCAACATAGGTTAGTTATTGTTTGGCTTATCATCTTTTAGCATTGTTGAGAGGTTTGTTTGGTAAAACCTTAGGTTGGGTTCTCCTCTCCAAGTGTTGAGATTGGTTAGGCCGTGTGATACCAATTGGTATTGTGTAATCTTTGTGAATAGAAACAAGTATAGTGAAAAGTTGAAATCCTAAGAGGATCCTAGGTAGTAGATGTAGACTTGTTGAAGTTGAACCAATATAAATCGTGTGCCTTGCCTCTTGTTATTTATACTTCATAGTGCTTATCCTTATTGTGATTCAATTTCATATTAATCTTATTGCATAAATTCCATCATCTTGAATAATGAGTTCTCAAGCTACGCCTTAGTTAAAGTATYCGGATTGCTGAAACTTGTTTAATATTACATTGCCTTGAAGTCATCATTGTCATAGCTAGTCACCTCATTTCTCATCATCTCTATTATTGAAATTTTGGGATTGGTTTGGTTAGCCTAATTTTGAATAAAGGGTAGAAATTATTGTTTAGTCCTAATTCACCCCCTTCATGGGCATTTCAATTGGTATAAGAGCTAGTGTTTCTTTTAGAGGTTTAATCACCTAAAAGTTAAAGATCTATTGAAAGTCAACTCGATTTATCCTACATGGAAGGTTCATCTACCAAATAGGCCACTTTTCTTCAAGAGAACAAACTACAACTTTTGGAAGACTAGAATGAAAATTTAATTTTTTTCATAAATATTGATTTGTGGAGTGATTATTGGACTTTATCTCCCTCCTAAAGAAGTTGATGGAATTAGAATTTCTAAGACATTGAAGCAGTTCAATGAGGTAGACAATAGGAAGATGTCCTTAAATTTCCAAGCTATGAACATTCATAGTTATTCCCCAGATGCTGATAAGTACAATAGAGTTTGTGGTTGTGATTCCTGTCCTTAAAAGTGGACATTGTTGGATGTGACTCATGAAGGTACAAACAAAGTAAAGGAATCTAAGATGGGAATGCTAGTGAGGGATTATGAACTCTTTAAGATGAATCCAAATGAGACCGTCTCTAATATGTTCACTAGATTCACCAACATCATAAATGGGCTTAAGGCTTATGATAGAACCTATACTCTTAAGGAGCTAAACAACAATATTCTCTTTGCTCTACCTAGATCATGACAACCTAAGACTTTAGTGATTGAAGAAGCTAAGGATCTAGAAAGCTCGTCAGTTGAAGAACTCACAGGATCTCTACTTATTCATGGGATGAAGTTGAAAAGATAGAGGAATAGCTCTTAAGATCAGTGAGAGGGATAGCAAGGATTCTACTCGTAAAGAAGAAAGTGTTGATGATGAAGAAATGGCTATGATTTTGAGGAAATTTAAGAAAAGCTTTAGGAAAGAGAACTTTAGAAAGAACAAATTTAGGAAGAACCCTTATACTAACTCCTTTCCAAGGTTGTGTTATGAATGCAAGGGAGATGATCATATTGCGACAGATTGTCCAAATGCAAAGGAAGGAAATCAAGCAAAGAAGCCAAAAAGATTTATGAAATTCAAGAAAGGCAAGGGTTTTATTAGTGCTTGAGATCAAGAAAGTCAAGATGAGGATGACAACTTAAATGATGAAAAAGCAAACATTTGCTTTATGGAAATTGGACATGAGGTAACCCCTTCAACATCTACTTTGAACCTATTTGATGAACTTGATGTTGATGATGATCCAAGTAAATTTCTTGTAGAAATGTATGATGAATTGAAAACGATGTCTAGGAGAATCAAGGACATGAAATTGAAAGTAGAGCAATTATTGAACGAAARTTCTACTTTGAGAAAAGAGAATAGTGACTTGATATATTTCCTTGAATAGCATGAAATGTGACAACAATTKGCAACTTGACAAAATTGTTGAATTATCTTTGGAATAACAAGGGATCACATGAGAAAATCAAAATTTTTGATGCATAAAAAATAAGGTGAATGAGCTTAATGCATGTGAATTAAAGTTTACAAATCATCAAAATAATTTGAACGAATTGCTTGGTGGTCGGCGTTATCACTATGATAGAAATGGCATAGGTTACGTGCATATACAAAAGCATACACCAAACTTCTTTTGTGAGAGCTTCAACATCTTATATGCCTAATATGCCTTATATTTATTATGGAAAAAATGGACATAAGAGTCACATAATTCTTTGTGAAAAGAAAGATTAAATATGGAGCAAAATCCATTTCGGGAGTTAAGGCAAATATTTCTAACCATAAAGGACTCAAAACTATGTGGGCGCGAAACTCCTTATCAATATTTGTTGTAGGTTTGCAAGAAGACAAAACCTCAAAAGAACTAAATGGTCCCTTCATAGTGGATGCTCAAGGCACATGATGATAGATGCTCACTTATCACGGATTTACAGCCCTTGAATGAAAGATTTGTTACATTTGGTGATAAGAAGAAATGAAGGATACTTGGAGTAGGAAATGTAGGTAAAAAACCCTTTCCCRTTATTAAATAAGTTCTTCTTATTGATSATTTAAAGTATAACTTGCTTAGCATTAGTCAATTTTGGTTGCTATATGGAAATCGAAAAAGACGTGTGTTCTATCCTTGATAAATTAAGTAATGATGTTATCTTATTGCTAAAAGAGTCGGAAATTTTTATGTGATGTATTTTGATCATCTTGTTTGCCAAAATGTGAAATCTCTTGTTGTGAATGAAGATGATGGTTATCTATGGCATAGGAGACTAGTACATGTGAGTATGGACTTCTTGAATGATTTATCCAAGCATGATGTAGTGAGAGGCTTGCCAAAAATTAAATTTGGGAAAAGTCATTTATGTGATGCATGCCAGTATGGAAAACAAATCAAAAGCTCTTTCTAACATAAGAAAATGGTTTCCACTTCTAAACCACTAGAACTAGTACACATGGATTTACTTGGACCTATGAGGACCACTAGTCTAGGAGGAAAAATATATGTTTTTGTTATTGTTGATGATTTCTCTAGATTTACATGGGTTTTATTTGCACAAAAATATGAAGCCTTCAAGAAATTCAAAAATATTTTTAGAAAATTACAAAACTCTCTTGATTACAAATTGTTAACTATTAGAAGTGATAGTGGAAGGAAATTTCCAACAAGAGTTTTACAAACTTATGTGAAGCCATAAATATCGCTTGCTATGTAATGAATCATGTTTTGCCAAGAACTATTCTTAGAAAGACTCCTTATGAATTGATATTTTATAGAATCTCCTCTATATCTTATTTTAAGGTTTTTGGTTGCAAGTGCTCTATGTTGAATGATAGAGATAATCTTCTTAAGTTTGATAAAAGTCAGATAAAGGTATTTTTCTTTGTTATTATTCAAACAAAAAGGCATATAGAATTTATAACAAAAGAACACTTGTTGTTGAAGAATTTATGCATGCTGTATTTGATAAATCTAACATTTTTGAAATGAAAAGAGATAAAAAAGATGATGTAGGAACTTCAATGGATATCTATGAACAAATCAAGATCAATGCTTGGACAAAAATCCTGAAGAGCAAAATTCTGAAACTCCAACTATGAAGAATAACAATAAGGATGATGAGAAGGATTAAAATGAAGGGCAAACTTGCCTAAATAATAGAGGTATATACCTAATCGTTCGAAGGATTATGTTACTGGTGATCTATCTCAAGCTATTAGAGCTAGAAGATTATTTATAGACAATTTTGCTTTACTTCCTCAAATTGAACTTAGCACTATCGATGATGCCTTATGTGAAAATGTTTGGATTGTTGCTATGCAAGAAGAATTGAACCAATTTGAAAGGAACAAAGCATAGRAATTAGTTGATAGACCTCATGATTATACTATTATAGGAAAGAAATGGGTATTTAGAAATAAACTTGATGAGAATGGTGTCATTATTAGAAATAAGGCTAGACTTGTTGCTAAGGGATTTAAAAGAAGATGGAATAACTATAATGAGACTTATGCCCTGTAGCATAGACTTCAAATGGATGTAAAAGTGCTTTCTTGAATGGCTTTATCAATGAAGAAGTTTATTTGGAACAACCTCCGAGTTTTATTCATGAGAAATTTTCAAACCATGTTTTCAAATTGACCAAAGCTTTATATGGTTTAAAATAAACCCTAGGGCTTGGTATGAGAGACTTAGTGGATTTCTATTAGAAAAGGGTTTACCTAGAGGGAAAGAGACTACCTTGTTTATTAAAACACATGACAATAATGATCTTCTACTTGTGCAAATCTATGTGGATGACATTATATTTGGAGCTACAAAAGAATGCTTAAGTGTGAGTTTTCTGAAATTATGCAAAATGAATCTGAGATGAGCATGATGGGTAAACTTAACTTCTTTTTAGGCTTGCAAATCAAACAAAGTAATGAAGGCATTTTTATAAATCAATCTAAGTATGCTAAAGAATTGCTTAAGAGATTTGGTATGCTAGATGCTAAAAAGATAGGTACTCTTTGTAACATGATAGACAAAACAGGATATGCAATAAAGCTTCACTCATGCAAGTATACATGGTCCGCAAATAATGCAGAGTGACTAAGAATATCGTCCCACGAGAATTGTTGGTTCAAAAGTGATGGATTAAGTTCATAGTAAAATCAAATCGTTGTTGATGTTTGTCATGAAAATAAAGTAAAATTATCTAATATCTAAGTACAAGGATTTCAAATAAAAAAATCCAYGACAATTGCACATACYAGATGATTAAGAGCTCAAAAGTAAGTAGAGTTAAGAATCCCCAGTATACTAATGTCCAAGAAGTCAAAACTTTCTATAGACAAGCTATAGCAATGGCATGGCTACTAAGCACAATGCTGCAGCAAAGGCTTAGCTAGAAATGCAAATCGAGATAAAAAATGACCCTACCCTTTCAATTGTCCTTGTTCCTACTATACTAAGTTGTTCTACCTGTGGGAGTTAGTTAGCTTAAGAAACACGAATAAAAGTTCAAGTCTCATATGATTTTATTGGTTGAATATAGATGTCTCCAATATTCAATGGCATTCCTAAGATATTAAACCTTATCTTAAGATAACCAAACCCACATCTCTCAAGTTTTCCACTTTTTTGCTACATTTCGGAGTTCAAGAAGCTCACACAAATACTATTCATGGCCACAAAATAGTGTATGTAAACAATAAATATCCTTGAGTAAAGCATTTATAAAGAGCAAACCTTGCTCAAACTATTCAAATAAACATTGAGTACATTCATTCATCAAAACTCTAACTTCTAAGAAGTTAGTTCATGCTCTTAGATGTAAGAAATACATAATGTGAAAGCTTAACATCTTAAAGTGAATCTCAAAATAATCACTAAGAGAAGGAGAAACAAAGTCTAAAGAGGATGATGAAGCTCAATGGTGAATTCCTCCTTGAGTTCTTCTTCTTCCAAGCTTCTCCTCTTTTTGCTCCCTTTCTCTATCCTTTTTTTCTCAGCTTTCTCTCTCTGTCTCTCTGTCTCTCTCTCTCTCTTTTCATCGTTTTGTGATGTCCACTGACTTCCTCTGTCCTTCGCCTTCTTTCTTTTTTTTTTTTTTTTTCTATTGAAGCTTACCTTGGAAGTTTGACAAAATGGTGTCATAGAAAGGTATGGGGCCCTCTTCCTACTCTTGTCAACACCCACTTGTTCTTTTTAATTTTTAACTTTTCTTCTTTTCTTTTTGGCTTCAGACGTGGCTTGTTCTCTTTCCAATGATGACTCTGTTTTTCCTTGACTTTATTTCTTCAAATATCAAATGCATTTCTGTTCATGTTGTTATTGCTGCTCCATCACATTTATACACCATTACACTATTGTTGCAGCATCATACAAGTCTTCACTTCTTCATCAACTAACCTTCTATTTCATTTATAGAATTCTTTTTCTTCCTACAAAATAGGGCATTTTACCTTAGTAATATCACATGAATTCTATAAATTCACACTATTGCATTGATTGATAAGCAATGTTCAAGGCAAAAGAGTATAAAGTAATACTTTATCATATTCAAAAAGGGTGAAAATATGCACATATTTCTAGTAAAATCAATGGATTTTCACCTCATCATAACACCACTTTGAAACTTGATAAAAATGAAAGGGATAAATCTTTAAATGAATCTTATAGAGGCATGATTGGTAGTTTACTATATTTGGCAGCTAATAGACCAGATATTATGTTTGTCATATGTTTGTGTACTCGATTTCAATATTGTCCTAAAGAATCTCCTACCGTTAAACGTATTCTTAGATATTTGAATGGCACTTGTAATTTTGGGTTATGGTATCATAGAACTGAGACTTTAGAATTGTTAGGATACACCAATGCCGACTATGCCAGATGTAAAGTTGAACGTAAAAGTAATAGTGGCAATTGTCATTTCCTAGGATGCTTACTCGTTCCGTGGTATAGTAAGAAACAAGCTTGTACTTCTCTTTCAATGGTGGAAGCCAATTATATTGCAGTGAGTAGTTGTTGTGCCCAAATTTTTTGGATGAAACATACCTTTCTTGACTTTAGTCTAAAGTTCAAAGACATACCTATTATTTGTGATAACACTAGTGCTATCAATCTTACCAAAAATCATATCCAACACTCTAAAACCAAACATATTGAGATCAAACATGATTTTCATAGAGATCATGTGGAAAATGGAGATATACATTGAGAGTTTATTAGCACAAACGATCAAATTGCCGAAATCTTTACCAAACCATTAGTCGAGGAGAGGTTTTGCTATCTTAGACATTTGTTGGGAATTACTCGATTTCAAGATTGAGCCTTGATTGCTTAATTATTTATCTCTATGTAAAGTTCCTTAATTGATGAAATTAATTGCCATTGGTTGATGCACTATGTGTGAATGTGGTTTGCRTATTGTTAGTGGTGGAAAGGACCTCATTCTTCTAAGAAAAAAGACTCACGAAAGCAACACAGAGGGTTAACGGACACTAAGTACCGTCTGTAGGTACCATTCATGATCAGGCAATAATACACTAATGTAGCGTGCATAAGTAGGGTGTAATTTTAGCCATGGGTTCAATTTTAAAATCCTAGTCCATCCACCCCAAACTCTTTTTTCTTCTAACTCTCATAAAACTCTCTCAAACTCAAAACCCTTCTCCTAATACTTCAATTTTTAACCAATCTTTGTCATTCATACTCCTTCTACTCAATTCCCACATCATCAAACTCTCAATGGAAAAGACAAAGACTCCTTGAAGAGGTGCAAGAGCACCCAACACTAGAAAAGAGGAAGAGAAAAAGGAAAAGGCCAAGGCAGAGGTCAAGCCAATGAAGAGGAAGGAGATCCTATCTTTATCAATGAGGAGGCCAAAACACTCTACACCAGAATCATAGTTAAACCTAGAATCATTGCCATGGCAAAAGCATTATTCTTGAAGACATTAAAGGCTTTGAATGGGCAATTTATAGGCTTAGGAATCAAGGTTAGATGGACATTATTACTTTGCAAACACCAATTTATCCCTTTTTGATTTGTTCTATGCTAATGCGTCCTTCAATATTACTTATGCTAGATTGACCACTAGGGTAAATGGTAGAACTGCAAATCACTCCAAATGTCATCAAAGGCCATTCTAGATGTTCTTAATAGAGGTGCAYGCTATCGATTACATAACAATGGTTGYACCAAAGATGATTATGATTGAAGGAGGTTTTGTGAAATATTTCTAAGAGGTGACTGATTAGCAATTCCCCAGGGGCTTTAGCTAGTCAATTTCTGAATCCTCATGGGTCCTTACTCAATTCTTAAGAATTGTATTCATATATCTCATGTTCATGGGACTCCATTCACCTATAGTGGCATTCATTGCTTACAATATTGTCATAGACAATCAAATCAACCTTGGGGATACTATATGGTAGAAGATGAAACAAGCTAAGGATAGAGGTCATAGATATCTTTCTTATGGGTGCATTTTATCTCGGATCTTCAATTATTCTGATATATCTTTAGACACCATCCCTTATCCCCTTCCATTGAAGTCCTTCGATGTTCAAATTGTGATACCCGAAATTTCTTTTTATTAATTTTTATTTGATCGTGTGAATTTACRTGCCAACTAGGGTTGGGTAATGTTCTATGTGGTTATTGTTTAATTATACATTTAATAAGTGCGAAATTATCATATTTGTCGGATTAGAACCCTTGGTCGGTTAGAGGCTCAACTTATTGGGCTTATTCGTTTTCATTCGAAAAATTAGATTTTATCGAAAGAAAGGCCCGTTAAATTAATTTAATGAATTGGATTAGTTACGAATGGGAAGACCCAAAAATTTGGGTTAGGGCCCAAGTTAAAAAAAGAAAAAAAGAAAAATAAAATAAGAAAAATAGAAGAAACCCTAAACCATCTTCTTCTTCCTCCCCATAGCCGCCGCTGCCCAAACCCTAACCCACCCTACCCGTCGCTATTGCTTCTTTGCCTACCCGACGCCCTCATCATGGCCTTTTCTTTCTCTTTCTCCTCTCTCCCTCTTCTCTCCCCTCTCCCACTATTGAGCTCGTGACGAAGCGCTTCGCCCAGATCAGCCTTCATCTTCTTTTCCTTCTTCTCTGCTCGACCAGAGTTGCCATAGCCGCGCTCAGAATCGTGACTGGTCGGCGAAGCCTTGCCGCACACCGCTCGCCACTTGACTATCACCGCTGCTACCTATCTTGCTACTGCGACTCGCCAGATCTGCCGAGCGACCAATCTGGACTAGAAGTGGAGGTTTTAGAAAGCGATCGCAGTGTCGTCTTCCTCGCTTGCCACCGCTGWTGTTGCTGCAATAGGTTGCCGCACGCCAGAGGCCCGCGATCGCCACCGAAGTTTGYCATAGCCGCTCGGGACGAAGTGGCTCGCCACCGRAATCTGCCATCTCTTCCCTCTTCTTCTTCCCTTGCGAGCTTGTCTGGACRTCCGCTTTGCTGCACCACTTGCTCGACTTGCGAGTTGCTATGCATCGTCCATCCGCGGTAGCTCGCTACCTTCGTTACGCCCTGAGGGGCTGCTCAGACTGGCGACAACTCGGGGGCTAGACTCTGGCTGGCTGTTTGCCGGGGCCCAGCAACCACTAGGCACCCAGCAAACACCAGGCGCCTAGCAACTACCCGGTGCCCAGCAATATTAGGCACCCAGTAGCACTAGGTGCGCAGCAAGCATCAGGCTCCCAGCAACCACTCAGGAGCCTAGTGCCCAGCGCCCAAACACCCAGGACTGTTGCGGGCGTGCCGCTTGAGCGCACACTCGAGAAGCCATTACCATTCCCGAGACACTTAGACTTTGTGGACGTAAAAGGTGAAAACATTATTCATTAATATTTAAATTTATGACCTATGAAATTATGTCCTAAAGTAAAATTGTGGGAGAACAGTTTAATACCCGAGTGAAGGAGTTTAAATTGTACCCTTAAAAGGCATGATAATTGGTATTATGAGTACTAAGTATGGATTAATAATTGGCAAATGACATTGTTGGAATACACCTTGAATATCTAAGTGGCGACAATCATACTAAATAGACTATCTTTCTGTAATCAAAATTGGGTTGTTTCGAGTGCCTTCACATTGAGAACAGTSAAGGGATTTCACTTCGCAATTTAAATAAGAACCCTGTAACGTAAAGGACTCCGAGTAAGTAAATTCTCCCATTTCATTAACGCATATGATYGGATGTATYTRAATTCCTTTAAGTACATTAATGTATTGGATAGGAGATTTCTATTGTAACAACCYAAGATTAGGAACTGTCCTAAGCCGAGAATATTACGTCACTCCAYTCGCAAATAATCAAACTATCCATTTAAAACTCAACAATACCCAAAAGAGTGTGAAAATGTGTTTTAACAAATCCTCACTATCCCAACATTTATTCAAAACAAAAATCGCGGAAACCTCAAGAATTTAAACCATTCAAAAAAATAATTATCTTATTACATAAAATTGATTTGAAACATATTCCCAGGTATCATAGCTCACCCACAAGCGACCTCCTCGGCCTATCTGGCTACACATCATCTGAAATATAAATAAAAGAAAAGGAATGAGCTAAAAACCCAGTAAGTAAATCTCATGCGTGAATGCATAAACATATCCTACATGTCATGAAATTATGAAATTCCGCCTTTAAGATGAAAACTTTCCAAACATTCCCTTTTCGAAAACTCTTTACAAAACCTTTCCTTCAAAATTTACTTACAGTAAAACATTCTATTTCCTTTCATTTGTGAGCTCACTAGCGTGTAACGCCTAGCCACTAAGCTCTGCAGTGGGCCATCTTATTTGGAATCCAACTCCATTCTTACCGGTAGAACCGCAAAGCGGTTAAAATTACATTTCTTTTCCTTTCATACTTTCACCTCCAAGGAGGTGAACACTGCATTCTTCCCTACCCTCTAGGCTGCGCTGGTCCCCTACGCCCCATTTCCCACTCACATCTTTCGTGGCTAGGTTTAATCTCCTTTCCAAAACCTCTAACATTTTCAAAACTTTAACATTTTCCTTCAAAATTCCATTCCCTAAACCATTCACTTTCTAAATGTGTGAATGGCTCATGTCAGAAGTGATGTAAAATTCCTAACTACATGCCCATGACATGAAATGCATACAACTATATATAACATATCATTCGACAAACAGTACAAGATATGAAATAGCATATAACATATCATTCGACATAAAATTAATACAGGATATGAACACATGTAACATTCCACAAAATTTACACATGTCAACATACAATCCCATACACAAMWTATTAGACCAACTAAAAGAGTTCAATTACATTCATTCATAACATTAATGAGATGTGAGGATTTACTTACCCAAAGTCCTTTACGTTAATGGGTTCCTACTTAAATCGTGATGTGAACTCCTTCAACCGTTCTCAACGTAAGGCCTTGAAATGACCTAATTGTGATTATAGAAAGAAAATCTACTTAGTTCGATCGTCCCAACTTAGATATTATGTGTTTAATCCAATGTCCTTTATTAATTTATAAATCCATGTTTAGCTCCATMTTATCGAATATCACATTTTTAGGGGTACAATTCGACTCCTTAACTCGGGTATAAACCTAAACTATGTTCTCCTACTAATTCACTTCAGGGCATAACTATGTACAAGTCATAAATTTCAATGTCAAGTGTTAACATTTTCACCTTTAAATTCACGATATCCAAGTGTTGCGGGAGTGGTATTGGATTCCTGGGCGTGCGCTCAAGTGGCGTGCACGATAGCGTCTGGGCGCCTAGGCGCTTGGCACTGGCACTGGCCTCCTAGTGCTGCTGGGCGCCCGATGCCTGCTCGCCTGGTGCTTGGCATTGGCGCTGAACACTGCTAGGTGGTGCACTAGGTGCTGCTCCTTGATGCACAACCAGAGCACCTATTGGCACCGGACATTGCTGGGCAAGCTCTGACACTGCTCCGGCAAATCTGTTTCTGATCAAGCTTTCGATGACTGGTTGACGACAAGAGACTACAAATCTGAAACTGGCTACCCGAGCAGCAAGGACAAAGAGCAAAGTACGACCAGCTGCAAAAGATCTAGCTTCAGTCGAAGAGAAAAACTATTGAGCAGAGAAGGAGAAGAAGATGACGGCGGCAGATCTGGCAAATGATGTCATGCAGAGAAGGAGAGAAGACGACGGCKGCAGATCTGGCTAATGGTGCCGTGCAGATCCTGTCACGCAGAGAAGGAGAGAGGATGACGAAGGCAGATCTGGTGAATGGTGTCGCACARAGAGGAAGAAGAAGAAGATGGCTTACCAGATCTGGAGGCGCGGATTGCGTGCCTCTGGCCGACGTTTTGGTCGGTGATGGCATGGATCATAGATACTTGATCCGAGCCCGAGAGTTAGAGAGGGAAGTCAGAGAAGAGACCTGGAGCGGTCTGTTTGGCTCAACAGGACTGGACGATCTCCCGACGTGCGCCTCTCTGCGACTTTAGCAAGTGATCAACCTTGGCGACACACGCTGCGAGTGGCATCCTTCGTGCACCGGCGTGGTCTGTCCAATGAGCAACCCGCTAATCGCGAACCGCGACGAGCAGCGGCCACTTCAAGCGTCGACAGTGGGAGAAGGAGAGAGAAGAGAGGGAGAGAGGAAGAAGCAAGGAAGGGCCATGACAAGCGACGTCGGTTAGGCAGAGGGTAAATGGCAGCGGTGGTGGCGGGGGKTTACAGGAGGAAGAAGATGAAGGGTKTTCTTCAGGTTTTTCTTTTTCTTTTCTTTTCTTTTTTTCTTTCTTTTTATTTTTTTATATATTTTCTTCTCCTTTTTTTAATTTATATTTTGGGCCGTAACYCAAACCCTTCGGGCCTTCCCAACCAAGTCTAACCCAAAATCCTTAAATTAAATATAATGGGATTCCTTTAAATGAAAAGCCCAACTCCCGACTAAGAAATAAATAGGTCCACGAGTCAAGCCTTTAACTAACCAATAACTCTTATTCGACTCAGATAATATTCTGTACCTATTAAACGTGCGATTTCAAGATGTTAATCACATATAAAATTTGCAACCCTAGTCGGCACATAATTTCACATAAAATCAAACAAAATTAATAAAGAAAAAATTTCGAGTATTACATCTATGTAAGTAAACTCTCATAGTCTCATTAACGTATGTTTGTGATTGTTATTGAATCTGAGTTCTAGATAAGTAAATTCTCACATCTCATTAATGCTTATGAATGGATGTAATTGAATTCTTTTAGATAGTTTAATATGTTGTATACGGATTTTATGCACGTAAACCCCCATACTGCCTATCTCTTTTGTTATGTGTTATGTGGTGGCAGTATTGGATTGTATTATGAGGTGTGTAATTGTGTGGAATGATTTATGTATTTCATATCCTGTACTGTTTTTATGTCGAATGGCATGTTAATTACGGTTGTATGCATTTCATGTCATGGGCATGTAGTTAGTGTTCTACATCATTCCTGGCATGAGCCATTCATACATTAAGAAAGAGAATGGTTTAGAAAATGAAATTTTGAAAAAGAATGCATCTTATAAATTGTAACTTGTTCAGAAAAATGTTAAAGTTTTTGAAAAAGGGGTGCAAAACGGCCAAGGCGGCTGTACGGTACAGCAGAGAAAAATGTTAAAGTTTTTGAAAAAGGGGTGCAAAACGTAGCCATGAAAGATGTGAGTGGGAAATGGGGCATGGGGGACTGGTGCACCTGACCCTACCCTCTTGGAGGATAGGGAAGAATGTAATGTTCACCTCTTTGGAGGTGAAAAGATGAAAGGAAAAGCAAAAAAATGTTAAACGCTTTGCGGTACTACCAGTAGGAATGTAATCGGGTTCCAAATAACTATGGCCCACTGTAGAGTTTAGTGGCTAGGCGTTACACTTAGTGAGCTCACGAATGTAATGAAAGGAAATGTTTTACAAGTTATACATCTTGAAAGGAAAGATTTTATGTAAAGGTTACACAACAAAATGTTTTCAAAGGTTTTCATTGAGAAAATGAGATTTTATAACTCATGACATGTAGGGCATGTTCATACATTCATGCATGAGATTTACTTACTGGGCTTTATAGCTCATTCCATTTCTCTTATTTTGCATTTCAGGTGATGTGTAGCCAGATAGTGCTAGGAGGTCGCTTGTGGGCAAACTAAGATACCCTGAAGTTATTTTGAATGAATATTATGGATTAAGATGGTTGTTGATTAGAATGGTTTTTGTTTATTATTAAGTATATCTTATTTGGTTTTAATTCTTTTGAGCTTCTGCAAATTCGTGTCAGTGAGTAAACAGGGACATTCTTGGGTTAGAATAAAGTTCCTAATCTGGGGATGTTACACAAATTTTGTTGAAGATGGGAGTTCTGCCAAATTTTGTTGAATAATCGGATTCGAGCGAAGACCTAAATGAAGATGATGGGATGGATACTCAAGAAAAAACTTCCCTACGACATGATGATACTCAAGGCCAAGAGATACAAAGCAGATATCAAAATGATGAAAGTACATTGAGGCACATTGGTACATCCCTCAACTTACTCCATCAACACCGCACCTAGATAAGACCATCCGTGTGTTCAATCAATAGTAGGTGGATGGCTTTGGCAAAAAAATCTTGCTCAAGCCCTCCTCTACGAGATGGTGATGAGGATGATAATGAGTAGATTAGGAATGATTTTATAACGAACATGATTTGATGGATTTCTCTTGTAACAAACATGATGATTATGCTTGTTTATGGATTTCGATGTTCTTTGATTTATACTTCAYGGATTTTAGTTTATAGATTATAAATCTATGATATTATGTTATGCCTTGATTTATTAAATTTTTTGCTTTATTATTGCAAGGATAACCTTTACTTAATGGGTTGAGTACCCTTTCCCAAGACTTATTTGATGATTATAAAAAGGGGGAGAAGAAGCCTATTGGTTATTGCTATATACTATCTTATTATTGCCATTTATTATAGGCTTCTTACTGACTGAGACAATCCACCCTCCCCTAGGTTCGACTAGGGTTGTATGGGCATCGCCTACCTCTAGATAGTCAATACAGTTGAATATTTGAAGCAACTAAATCCATAAACATAATATGAACATCTCATTAATTACATAATTTTATAATGCACATAACTTTAGTTATACAAAACTAAACTTCACTATACAATCTACCAAAATATATAAAAGTACAACTCTCAGTTGACAGTACTAATATTCTAATCATTATTAATGATTAGAGGTCTCTAGACTCCACAAAATGTATATGCAAAATAACTTTTCTAGAGCAGAAGTCGTTCGACTTCACTAAGCATATGTACATGTCACTAAAACATGTGAAAATTAAGTGAGTTAGGCTCAGTGAGTCCCATGTGTGTGTGCTAGTCTACAATTTTAATAGTAATTATTCAAAAATATGGTTCTTCAATTTAAATAAGAAAAGATCAAACTATTATTTGAAAACCAATATTTTTGAAGAAATAGTTTGTAAGAACTCAATGCTAGAATGGAATAAACACGCAAAGTTTAAGAAAACCTTTCATGGCTAAGTATGAAATCAAGAAAATCAAACCTTAATTGTAAGAGATTTACTCTATGGGGTCAAGATAAACTAGCCTTATTTCTCCATGTATACATGGGATATAAAACCGAACCCCATGCACAATAATAAATTAGCCAGCTAGCCACAGCTATAAGAGTCGATCGTCCCCGGGTTTTACCTCCTAATGAAGGGTATGAGCATCTAATATATGMTGTGGGTACAATATAGTGCAACTGTCCACCCGAATAGATTCTGCCCGCCATATGTATGATACACAGGTTTTGGCCATTCTGCAACTCCTAAAGCACTATTGTCCAAGTGACTGAAGAGGTCATTGTGCTGGGGACCAGCTAAGCACAGTACTTTATCCGGTGAACTAGTACTTAGAGTCACCAACTAAGTACTCAATAATTACAATATACCCACATTCCAAGTCCGCAATATCAAGTTTGATGCGTCAGTAAATCAATAAATTCATGAAATTCATGATTAATTCCATGTCAATTGTAAAACAATCATTCGATATCTAAATTCAAATTTTCATGTCAACCTCGTAAATATGTTGTTTGATAAGTTGTGAATTTGATAAGTCATGCTGATATAAAATCTACGATGCATAAAAGCCTGTAGAAACAACATGAACAATAGTTCTCTAAAAAAGTTAAAGAATATTAATATTTAGAACATTCAGAAGTTCTTGAAAATATCCTTTTAGAGTATGATTTGCAAAACCACATATATTTGGAGAAATTTTGTCTTCTGAGTCTTGTTTAAAATTATATTAGCACTCATGAGTTTTTAGTCTTGAGGCTCTCAATTTTTATTTGTATTTTTTATAACTTTGGATAGCCATTGAGAGTTCTTTTCCATATGCAATGAACATCAAGATCATAAAAGATAATGACGCCATTCTACTACTGAATATTTTGTTGTCTTTGCTATAACGCATTAGAATGGTGAACTTAGTTGTTCCTCTTGCAGTTAAGTTGTGATAAACTTGGTAGCTTATTTCTTGTAGCCAAGTCAGTTCCCGTTAGAGATTTGAAGAAAAAGATTCAAAAACTCTTTAATTTCAATGTCCTGACTGCAGAAGTCTGAACAATATGGCCATGTACCCTAGCTTGAGTTTAACGGAAATTCATTTCTAATGGGAATAGTACCAAAAGAATCATCTTAAACTTGATGAAACAACATTATCAAATGGCGGTCAATCTTCGAAGTTTAATAAGCTCAAGAGACACAGTATTAATAAAAATTAATTTTTGTGTTCAGTGAAATTGATAATGTGTTTCTTTGATGGAATTGTTTTTATCATGTGCAATAGATCACAACTGCAAAAGAGACTAGATAGTAAGGGGAATTATATTCATGGAGAGCTTTTCATTCCTTATGTCCTAATCCTTTATACCCGTGATTACCTTATTTTGATTTATATTTCATAATGATACTCTTTTCCTAACTCAATGTTTTGTCATCATAAAAAAGGGAGAGATTGTTAGGTTCAGTGCCTAATCAAAATCGACTCATATTTTGACAATAACCAAACATTTCAAGTCACTAATGATCTTTGTGATTTAATCTTATGTTTAGGAAGTTCAACAACTACATTGAACTTCATATCATTTGTTTYACAAGGAAGAATTAAATATCCTCAAGTCATATGCTGATTGAAGATTCAACAACTTTTGAATACTTGAACGACACTAGATTAGTCACTAGATAGCTAGGTTTTAGTATTTCTTTCATTATTTTGACTAATCCCTTTGAGTAACTGTTCTAAGGTTATAAAGCTCTCAAAAACATTTTCAAAACTCTTTACAAATCTATTTCACATTACAAACAAATTTTGAAAAAGATGTCTAGGATGCATGCTACGGATGGTGTGCACTGTCCTGAGCCAATCCTGAGCCACGGATGGTAGGTAGGTCCTTGACCACCCAGAAGTTTGAAAAACCTCATKTATGGTACCACAGATGGTTCTAAGGATGTTGCAGTGTGTCCGTATGTTCAGGATTTCAAAACAATTTGTCTAACAGTTAGTTCAATGGCTCTTTTGATTAATTCTTATTTTTACACTATATATACTGCTTTTAGAAGCCTTAAAAAGCAATGAAACTAAGCTATTAATCGCTGAGAAAACATTCTAAGTTAATCATCTCAAAAAACATCATTTATTGAGCAAAAACTTTGATTTCTACTAGTTTCATATTCACTTATTCAAATTATCTCAAATGACTGGTTAGAACTTCAAGTTGTAACATCTATCCTACAAGGGATTGAATTTTGAGCTATTATTATAGGACTCATCCAACTTAGGTAAGTTATTTTTTGGCTTATCATCTTTTATCATTATTGAGAGGTTTGTTTGGTAAAACCCTAGCTGGGTTGCTTCTCTCTAAGTGTTGAATTGGTTGGGCTGTGTGATACCAACATGTATTTTGTAATTTTTTTGAATTTACACAAGTATACTGAAAGTTTGAAATCATAAGGAGGATCTTAGGTAGTGGACCTAGACTTGTTGAAGTCAAACCACTATAAATCGTGTGTCTTGGCTCTTGTTATCTTTTCACTTCATATTTCTTATCCTTATTGTGATTCACTTTCATCTTAACCTTATTGCTTAATTTGAATCATCTTGAATAGTGAGTTCTCAAGCTAAGGCTTAGTTAAAGTATCTAGATTTTTTAAACTTGCTTATTATCACATTGCCTTGAGTTGATCATTGTCATAGATCATCACTTATTGCTCATCGTTTCTATTGTTGATATTTTGGAATTGGTTTGGTTAGCCTAATTTTGAATTAAGGATAGAAATTATTGTTTAGTCATAATTCAACCCCCTAGGCATTTAAATATTTTCATTCTATATTCATATCATGGTCAATTTATGTTTACTCAATGAGTGAGACACCTAAGTGGCCATTTCATTACCTTTTATACATAACAATAAAGGGTCTATTATTGTGAGCTGAATGAGCTTAATACCCCGTAATGTTCCTCTACACCAATTTATTGCAATCTTTCTACCCATCTATTTTCCTTGCTAGAATTACATATTCAATGGAATAAAGGACTTACTATGAGCTTAATACACCGTTATGGTCTTCTGCACCAATTCGCTGCAATCTTTTTACCCAAACATCTGTCTTCCTTGTTAGAATTACATATTTGGTGGAATAAAGGACTTAGTTGTGATCTAAGCATCTCAACATTGGAATTTATATATATCATTACCATGGATAATACATATGTGAACTAATGTGTTATGATTAAGTAATAGTTCTTATACAAATACAAATCAAAAGTTTTTTTCCTAACATTATAGGGGTTCCTAAGCACTAACAAACCCCTGTAATCATTCCTCATTGACATATGTAGTAAGAAGTAAGAAGCAATGTTCACAAATAGATAATCGTAGGTTTACAGTTTTCTTCTCTCGTAGTTTGGAAATTAGAAGAAATGTTCAGAAAATCGATAACTAAATGAGAAACATAAATAGTACATACATCTATAAAGTGATAGAAAAAAGTTTGAGAAGCCAAATACAAAAGAAAGGGGGAAATGTCGACAATGTTGATGGGTAGGCTGAAATTTGAATAAAAGATGAATTTCTTCTTTTCATAATTTTAGGTTATTGTATATGAGTCCTTCAAGTTCGTTATTCTAAATTTGTCCTTACGTACAAATGATATATATAATATGAATAATGAAATATAATATCAATATATGCAGTTTGGTTTGATGCAGTTTGAGAATTTTTTGAAACCACATCAAATCTGTCGTTTCAACCCAACCCAAATCAAAACCTAACCAATTCAATCCCATAACCATAAAATCAGTTTGGTTTGGTTTCGATTTATGCAATTTCAATTTTTCTTGAACATCCTTAATCATGATAATGGTGTTACAAGGGGTATATTTGCATCATACCTTTATATTCATGGTTGATTGATGTTTTGAGAGGCCTAAGTGGTCATTCCATTGCCTTTTTATACATAACGGTATGTCTCTTGTGATTGTGAGTATTACGGGATTAAACTCTAGTATGGTCTTCTACATCAATTCATTGCAAAGGCTATTTAATGTAGCAATCAAGTTTTTTAGCTCTCCAGGGATCCTTGGTGTGGACACACTTAAGTAGTAAAATGGATAACTCGCTAGCTATTAGAAATTGGTAAAAAACGGGCACGAGGAGTGAAATCCAATCATTGGACTTTGGTGTGAGGTCTTATGAGACTGTGAAGAAGACAAGACGCAAGACATAACTAAAGAATACGTTAGATAGACTATTTAAAAGGTTATCCCCATAAGCGAGATTCAAAGAGTAGAGTATAGATATGCGAAGAGGAGACACCTCCATTAAAAGGTTAATGGTGAAAGATGAATGAGAATTCTATACAAGAATGACAATAGAGATATTGAAGAGGTAAGTAGAGAAAGGATCAAGTGCCTTTATGATCAATATCTTGTACTAGTAAATGTTATGGCAAGGAATCTTATCTGATCTTGTAGATTGGTCTCAATTCTTCGAAAGATTCCTTCTTTTTTTTCAAAAATTTCTTATATTTACTAGAATAATAAATACAAATCTAATATTATATACAATTTTAGATACAAATCTAATGGTCAAAATGTTGATCAAAGATTTTAGATGTCATCTTCTCCAACCACATCACTATTTGCTCTGTATAAATTAGTCGCAAGTCTAATCTTGCTATGGATAATTAAATATCTTTATCGTGAAAATGCCATAATTAGAGCTACACATTCAATATAAAGCTAAAATGTTAGTCTTTGAACAACTTAATATATAACAAGTAGTTTCAACGGTTGAAGAAAAACATACTCATTTAATTGCCAAAGAAGTTGTTTGAGGAGGCCAGACATTTTGGAGACACTATCTATATGGTGCTAGATGTGAGATATACACTAACAACAAAAATCTCAAGTACTTTTTCACTCAAAATGAACTAAACATGAGACAAAATCGATGGCTAGATCTTGTGAAGGATTATAATTGTATGATAAACTATCACCTTGGCAAGGCAAATATGGTAGTTGATGCACTTAGTAGAAAGAGCCATAGGTTAATGGCTGCTCTGGAAGTGTCACAATAGTCATCATTGACGGACATTYAGAAGCTGGAGTTAGATATTGTTACTGGAGAACTATCATATTATCTAGCAAACTTGACTCTTAAACCTATTCTTCTTGAGAGAATAAAAATTTTGCAAGAGAAGGATACTCAAGTGTTGAAGAGGGAAATGGATGTTACCACCGAGAAGCATTCAAACTTTTTGAGTTCAGCTGACTGAGCTCTCAAGTACAATGACAAAACGTTGAAGAAAAAGATTATGAAGGAATTTCTTGATACCCCTTATTCAATTCATCTTGGGAGTACAAAGATGTATAGAGATTTGAGAAAACATTTTTGGTGGGTTGGCATGAGTCAAGATGTAGCAAATTTTGTTCAACGTTACCTTACTTGCCAACAGATTAAGGCCAAATACCAACGGCTTTCTGGCCTTTAACAGCCTCTTATGATTCCAAAGTAGAAATGGGAACGAGTTGGCATGGACTTTGTTGTTGGTTCACAGAGGACAAGGAAAGACTATAATTCTATTTAGGTGATTCTTGACTGCTAACCTTAGAAAATATCCTATTTTGAACCCCTATTTTTGTTCGTTTCTACACAAGTTCTTTACTCTCCTATGCTCTTAATTGTGGCATGTGAACTCATTTTTGACATATTAAGGATCAGCATATTCACAGAATATTTTAACCAAAAACGTGCTTAGATAAGTCTAAAAAGCTTGATCTTTGAGGAGGTTTGTAGAGAGCAAAGAAGAAGCACAAATCTCGAGCATTTATTGAAGAATTAGGTTAAAAACAACATAAAGAAAAATATTGGAGTTGACTTCAAGTTATTCCCTAAAATGCTGAAGTAGAAGAAAAGCCGTTACTAGAAATAGGCACCACAATCCGAATGTTGGCCGAGTCAGCAGTCAACTTCAAAATCTGAAACCTACAACATCGCCAACTCAGCAACATTCTGGGCCTATATAAGAATTAGTTGATCAGCAAGAAGGAGAGTGGGAGTTCATAGTTGCTAGTTCTTAAAGTTTAGAACAGATAGTTAGGGTTCTYTTTGACAAAAGGAACCATAATAGTTAGAATTATCTTACTTTAAACTTAGATTAGAAAAGGATAACAAAAACTCCTCCTTATTAGTTGTACTCTTTTCGCTATTTAGTCTTCAAAGTTTTCGAGTTATTCAAGTTTGTTAGAAGTTTTAAGTGAGTTTCTGTTCATCTTTGATTCTATCTTTTCAAAGTTCTTAGCTGTAGGMAAAGTTTGAAGAAGTATTTTTTCCATGGTTAGAGGCTTATTTTATTGAGTAAACCCCTTTTTTAGACACAAAAAGGATCCGTGAAGGCTTGAGGAACTACGAGCTTAACTCACCTTTCTTGGAACTCAATGGAAATCAAAAAATAGCTAAGAGTTATTGCCATAAATATATGGTTAATGCTCTAAGTGAAATCTGCAAGAGTGGTAAGGGCTTAGGAACAACAGTTTTTGAGCCCTGTAAAGCTCTTTGGAGAGCAATCTAAGTACACAATATGGATAAGGAGACTTACTCTAGTATGAAAATGTGTACTCTAACGAGACATTGTCATAAGGAGTCCCATAGATATATGGTGTAATCATCTTATATGTCCAACAGTTGCACAACAGGAGGCTTCGTATGAGACATCACTCGAAACCTGTCTGCCTATGCTACAACATACATATTGACTCTAGCTTTACTTTCTTGTCACTAACATAAATTTTAATATTTCACTATTTTACTTCCAATTTAATCTCTCCATTTTTACTTTAGTTATTTACTTTCAGTATTTACCTTATATTGCACTTTATTGTTGGATATTGCCAATGCTACATCATAACTATTTTCTATACTCAAAGTTTGACACATTTTGCCTTTCATTAAACTATCCTCATGGGATTGATGCTCTACTTAGTACATTTGGGTTGCGTACACTTGTGAGTGTGTTTGTTTAATCACAATTAGATTAGACCCCAACAGTTTTTTGGCACCATTACTGAGGATAGGTGTTAATGATACCAAATTGTGTAAACTTTCTTGCTTTAATATTTGTTAATCTTTTCCAGCTCTCATTTGGACACAGGAATGCTAGTGTATGAGAACCATAGCACAAGCTAAGTTGCAAGCATGTGCATCCGTCCTTGCAACTAACCTGAAAAATTTATCAAGAAAAAAAAAAGAAAAAAATTAAGGATCGAAGCCCAGCAAGTAAATGGGGCAGAACAATGCAATAATAACACTCCTAGGTTAATGCTGTAGCATTACTCGATGGAAAAAATCATGCTACACGAGAATATGCCATACTAGTCTTGCAGGATCTGAATCCTGGCATTATCAAACCTGAAATTCAAGCCCAACAATTTGAACTCAAACCAATCATGTTTCAAATGCTTAAACAATGGAATAGTTTAGTAGAATTGCATTTGAAGATCCATACCTACATCTACGATTCTTTATGGAATTAAGTGACTCCTTCCAACTTTAAGCGTTCCAAAGAAAGTTCTTAGAATAAAGTTATCCCCTTCTCCTTGAGAGATAGAGTAAGAGAATGCCTGAACTAGTTGCCCCCAAATTCAGTGACATCTTGGACTTATTTGGSAAAAATTTTGTTGATGAAATACTTTCCACCAACAAAAAATGTGAATTTAATAAATGAAATCACTTCATTCAAGCAATCTTGCACGAAGCATGGGAAAGATTCAATGAGCTCCTTAGAAAATTCCCATACCATGGCATCCAGCATTGGATCGAAATGGAAAATTTCTGTAATGGACTTAATGCTCAGATAAGGATTGTGGTTGGTGCTTTAGCAAATGGAGCATTGTTGTAAAAATCTTACAATGAGGCATTCAACATCCTGGAGACCATAGCAAGCAATAACTATTAGTGGACAAGAAGAATAGAGATAGTAAAGAAGGTCTAAGGAATTCATGATGCTGATGCTGTCACAGCACTTTTAGCAAAAGTAGCATCTTTGACCAATATGCTGTAAAACACGAAGTTATTCACTATACAACAAATGCCATAGCAATCTACTATAACTTGTGTCTTGTGAAGATCCACACACTTTTGGTAACTGCCTATCTAATCCAGAATCTGTGTGCTATATTGGTAATTTCAACAAAAGTAAATAATCCTTTCTCAAATACCTACAACCTTAGATAAAGGCAGCATTCAAATTTTTCGTGGAGTAACCATGGAGGAAATGCAGTAGCAAATCAACCTACAAAAGTGGAAAGGACTTGAAAGATCTAGTGAAATCAACAAAGGAGTTAACACCTACTATAAAAAATAATAGTCCAGAAGTCAGTCAGAAGATAATTCCACAACCAGAAAAAGAGCTAGATGCTGCAATAACCATGTCAAGCAACACTACTGATAAACCACCACCATTATTTACACAAAGGCTTATCATGAAGGAGCAAGACAAGTAGTTCAATAATTTTTTGGAGATCCTCAAACAATTGCACATCAACATACCTTTTGTTGAAGCATTGGGACAAATGCCGAATTATGTCAAATTCAAGAAAGGAAATCTTATCAAAGAAGCAAGGTTGAGATAGTTTGAAATAGTGGCATTAACTAAGTAATGTACCTTAATTCTTCAAAATAAACTTCCTCCAAAACTGAAGGATCCCGGAAGTTTCACCTATACCTTGTTCAATTGAAATTCTTATTGTGGCAAAGAACTTTATGATCTCAGTTCAAGCATTAACCTCATGCCTATGTCTATTTTTAAGCAACTAGGGATTGGAGAAGCAAGACAAATCAAGGTCACTTTCAATTAGCATATCACAYTTATGTGTATCCTGAAGGCAAGATTGATGATATGTTATTTCAAGTCGAAAAATTCATTTGTCCAGCTCATTTCATAATCTTGGACTATGAGGCTGATGAAGATGTTTCCATTATTTTGGGACAACCATAGCTGTTTACTGGAAAAAACAGTTATTGATGTCCAAACAGGAGAATTAACTACGACGGTGGATGACCAATAAGTCACTTTTAACATTTTCAATTCATTGGATTTTTCGTGATAAACAAGAAGAATTTTCCACATTTGAAATATTTTGAGCCAATGGATGCCAAGCAAATTGAAGAATGCTACAACATTATATACTCAGATGAAGAAGAAGCTGATTATGCTGAGAGTGAATGTTTAGATAATGATGCAGCATTGGCATAGAGAAACTCTTAGCAAACATTTAAAGGAGTTGGCTGAAGATTTGGATCATTGGATTTATCTAAAAAGAGTGTGCAACCATTCAAACCTTCCATTGCAAATCTACAATGATTGGAAGAGAAATCATTACCATCACACTTAAGTACACTTAGTAGGATGAAGAAAAGAAGCTACCAGTAATCATTTCTATAGCATCAGGAGATCAAAAGAAGAATAAACTCCTTTCTAGTTCTAATGAGTCATAAGAATGCTTTTGGATGGACAATGGCCGAAGTAAAAGGAATCAGCCCTACAACACGCATACAAAAGATTATTTTGGAGGATGGTTGTAGCAATTTTGTGCAGGCACAAAAGAGACYCAATCCCATCACGAAGGAAGTTGTTAAAAAAATCATCAAATAGTTGGATTCTAGAATAAGTTATCCAATATCCGACAGCCAATGGCTGAGCTGAGTTTAGTGTGTCACAAAGAAGGTAGAAGTGACAGTGGTAAGAAATGAGAAAAATGAGATGATCCCAAAAAGAACTGTAATTGGTTGGTGAATATGCATGGACTACTGAAAACTCAAAAGCTACAAGGAAAAATCATTTCCCTCTATCCTTTATTGATCAAATATTGGATAGACTCTCAGGAAAAGATTATTATTATTTTCTTAATGGCTACTCTATGTATAATCAGATTGCTATAGCACCCGAAGACCAAGAGAAAACCACATTTATTTGTCTATATGAAACTTTTGCATTTCAAAGGATGCCATTTAGACTCTACAATGCACCAACAACATTTCAAAGGTGCATGATGGCAATTTTTTCTAATATGGTGGAAACGATATTGGAAGTTTTCTTAGACAATTTTTCATTTTTCAAAGAAACATTTGATGACTACTTAGACAACCTAGAAGAGCATTGAAAAGATGCAAGGAAACTAACCTAGTGTTAAATTAGAAAAAGTGTCATTTCATGGTAGAAGAAGGCACCATGTTGGAACACAAAAGAATGGAAGTAGATAAGGACTATATTGAAGTCATTCAAAAGCTATCCCCTTAAGAGTTTTCTTGGCCAGGCTAGTTTTTACAGAAGATTAATCAAAGATTTCAAAGTCTTTATGTTATCTTCTATAGCATAGCACTCCATTCATCTTTAATAAATATTGTAGCAAGGCATTTGCAACTCAAACAGGCACTGGTATCAACTCCTCTTATCATAGCACCAGACTAGACATTATCATTTTGATATAATGTGCGATACAAGTCATTATGCAGTAGGTGCCATTCTTGACCAAATAAGGAAGAAGTTATTTTATCCTATTTATTATGCAAGCAAAACTCTGAATGAGACACAGAAAAACTACATCACCACCAAGAAAGAATTGCTTGCATTGGTATTTGCATTTGAAAAGTTTTGAGCTTATCTAGTAGAACAAAGGTGATTATGTTCACTGACCACTCAACAATTAAATATCTCATCTGGAAGAATGATGCTAAACCAAGGACGATAAGGTTATACTATTGCTACAAGAGTTTAATTTGGAAATTAAAGATAAGAAAGGGACTTAGAACTAAGTGGCTAATTACTTATCCAGACAGGAGAAGGCAGATAAGGACCCTCAGGTGCAAATTGTTGAATCATTCCCTGGTAAACAAATCCTGACTATCTCAAATGGTACAACACCTTGGTATGCCGACATTGTCAATTAGTTGATCAGTGTGATAAAACCTCATGGACTAAGTAGACAATAGTTAAAGAAATTTGCATGACACAAAGTTCTATTATTGGGATGAGCCCTTCCTTTACAAACTTTGTGYTGATCAAATTTTGAGAAGATTTGTTGTTAATAAAGAGATTCAGAGTTTGTTATAGCATTGTCACATTGCACCATAAGGAGGACATTTTGGAGGAACACGCACTATAGCAAGGTACTTCAAATTGGTTATTACTAGCCAACATTGTTTAAGGATGCTTATGATTTTGTTAAGAGTTGTGATAGATGCTAGCAAATGGGAAACATTTTGGAGGTTGAACTTTTTGATGTATACGTAATTGACTTTAGGAGACCATTTCCAACTCTTTTGGAAAMATTCATATTTTGGTTGTTGTGGATTATGAGTCCAAATGGATTGAAGCTATAGCATTTCCCACCAATGATGCTAAGCCAATGGTTAAGTTTCTTCAAAAAAAATTTTTTTTCTAGATTACACCTAGGGCACTGATCAACGATAAATGAACACATTTTTTCAGTAAACTCATGGAGAAGGTCCTTGCTAAATATGGGGTGAGACATAAAATTTCTATGGTATATCATTCCCATGACTAGTGGACAAACAGAAATATCGAACCTAGAGATGAAAAGAATTTTAGATAAAATTGTAATCACAAACAGGAAGGATTGGTCTTTAAGGTTAGATAAAGCATTATGGGCAGACAACATTTAAAACACCATTAGGAATGCCTCCTTTTAGATTGATCTATGGAAAGGCTCGTCATTTACCATTTGAATTGGAGCATAAGGCACAATGGGCAATCAAGGCATTAAATCTCGACTTAAAGTTGGCTGGTCAACATAGAATGCCATAGCTTAATGAGATTCATGAATTTAGAAATGTTGCTTATGAGAATGCAAGAATGTATAAGGAAAAGACCAAGAGATGACATGATCAGAAAATTTTGAAAAGGGAATTCAAGAAAGGTCAAAAAGTATTACCGTTCAACTCTAGGCTCAAATTGTTCCTCGAAAATTTAAATCTAGATGGTCATGTCCATTTGAGTTCATCAAGTACATCTTTATAGAGTAGTGGAATTCAGGGATAAGAAGAATGGAAGTACATTTCAAATGACTGGTCAGAGATTAAAGCACTATCAGATTGAAGAACAAAAGGAAGGAAATACCTCATTAACACTCAACGAGCACAACAATTTTATAGCAAAATCAGCCTGACTACTATAAACCAAACGTTATAGGGAGGCAGCCCTTGGGTAACAATTTCTTTCATTATAACTTTATTTTATTTCCTCTACTTTATTCTGATTGACTTTAAATTCACTGGCATCTGAAAGGTAGAATCCTAGTGTACACCATATCCTTGTCTCTTGTATAGAAAATGTGATCAGCCAAATCAATAGGAGGTACAAGTCAGGAAAGCTATAGTAGAAGCTGAGTCAAAGAGAAAATCTGAGGCAGCAATTAGAGATTGGGGAAAAGGCACGTCAATAGATATCCTACCTCAACAGAACGTGAAACAAATGGTATCGTTTCATTTGATGGCTATAAATAAAGTTCACTTCAACAATCAAAGCAGTCGTTGCTGTCCGCAAGAACCCAAAAGCTATGATAAATGATAAAGTAACCCTTGGACTCTGAACATCAAGTCCCTTCTAGAGAAGTACCTCTCGAATCCAAATAAGAATTCAAAATCTGCAAGAGGACTTCTCATAATAATCAACAGTCAAAATAAGGAGAGAAGTAGCAAAACTGCAAAAATGGTGAGAAAGCTTTTTACCACACAAAAAAAATATGGCACCTATGCCAAGTTTATCTCTAATCAAATAGAAAAAAGTTCGAAAGAGAACGTTAAGAAGAAGAGCTTATTGTTGGAGAAAGGGTTCCACTTCATGAAGGAATCAATAGAACTAATTAAGAGTGTGAAGAAAGGCATTGCGCATCAAAAATGGGAAAAGTTCTCACAGCACCCAGACAATCTAGTCCTCAACTTGGTGATGGAGTTCCACGCCAACCTATGTGACATCAAAGATGACACAATCACAGTAAGAGGTGTAGCAGTTAAGATTAGGTGCGAAGCAATCAACAAAGTGTATAGGCTTCCAGATGGCAAGTCCGACCATGAAAAGTTTGTGTTAAAAGTGGACAATGACATCAATAAGGAGATCGTCAAAATCCTGACTATGGAAAGAACATGTGGACTATTTTATCTACCAGTTCAAAGATGATCTTGAGGTCCTCACTTATCCCTCTAGCCAAAATCTGATACCATCTTCTTAAGTCCTGAATGCTTCCCAATACACATGACTATAGAATACCTCATGAAAGAACGATGTTGCTTTATTCCATTCTTACTGGTAAGTTTATGAATGTTGGCYACTTAATCTTTGTTGAGATTCGTGCATGCAGTGAGAAGAAAAACGAAAAATTTCCATTCCTTATCTTGTAACCCTTTTGTGCCAGCAAGTTGGAGTTATTGTCAACCTAGATGAAGAAATAGTAATGAATACGACACCAATCAACGAGTATGCTATAGCCCAAATCTACAAAGAACCTGGAGAACTATCTACACCGGCCACTAGAAAACACAAGCCAGGATAATAAAATTGATGATGGAGGAATTAGATGAAAAGAAAGAAGTAGAGGAAGTGGAATACGTGGAGAAAGGAGATGATATTGAGAAAAAAGAAGCTGATGAGAAGAGATAGAGGTGGAACAAGAAGATGCAGCAGTAGCGAAACCCAAATTAAGGAAATGTTGTCAAAGCTACAGCAATCCTAGGCCCTCTTGTAGGAACAAATGACTAAGTTTTGGGATTACATGGACAAAAGGGATGTGGTTGATTGGTTGAACATAGCAAAAGTGCTGAAGGTAAAGAACATACGTGCCCATCCAACTGTCTCCATAGAAGCTGAGAATGATAACATGGAGGAGGATGCTACGATAGAATAGTCGAGTAAGGCTAGGGATTGAAACTCTGCAGGCTGGTACAGCCTTTAGAGCTATGTGAGCCCTTTCTAAATCTAATGAATATTAGTGATAAAGAAACAATGATATTTTGCTGATTGTGTGTTCTTGTTATTTTCATATGATTTTCTCTTATTTTTAGTATGTTTCGTGAATATTCAGTAGTATGCTTTAGTTGTTTTGGTTATTTTGAAATCGCACTATGTTTCTGCTTTGTAATAGCATAAATTGACTTCCTTAGTTTATTTTGAACTGGATAAATGATGCTAACATGTTTAAGGTAGTATAGCACTTTGAAAAATCACAAAAAATAGTGCAGGTTTCTTCGTTCCCACCGTGCACCAAAATAAAAATTTCTGTTAAGACCTCATTTTTTTATGATTAATTAGAAAAGGGCTTGAACGATGAATGTAGACTTGGGAATTTTATTTAGGATTTCATTTGCTATGGTTCATTTTTTTTCCTTATGAGAAAAGAGATCTTTTCAAATAAATTTGGGCAAAGGAARAGAAAATGCATAATAAAAACTACTCCAATGTTTCCAGTACCTAAGTAACTAGAGGCATGCATGTTATCCATGTTTGCTTTTGCGTCAAAAGGGCAGCAAAATATGAGTATGCTACAGTAATTCATAAGTTGTGACATGTGCTGAGTAACCCGGCACGTTCATGTAACCCATGTATGTTGTTGCATCAAAAAGCACTAGTGACACAAGAGAATTAACAGTAAAAAGCCTAAGTTTTGTACTATATCAAAACCCCCTTGCTTTTAATTTTGAATTATCTTGATCAAATCCTTGTCTTTATGTATCGAAGCCCTTGCCCTAAAATTTCATGAGATAAAATCTTTGCTATTGCAAGCCTAATGAATTTAAAAATTACAAAAATATGGTTTGATTTAGTTTTATTCCTCACTTAGCACAAGCACCTTTTACTTGACTCGTTTGATCACCACTCTTGCTATAACCTGGTTTCTTTTGATACGTGACAAACCCAAGGAAAATGACTAAATATAAATCAATTGCTATAGCATTGCTTGAGGACTATCAATTGCGCAACATTGCAACACAAGTTTATTACTCTTCTATGCTCATAATTGTAGCATTTGACCTCATTTTTGACATATTAAAGATCAGCATATTCATGGAACATTTTAACCAAAAAAGTGCTTAGATAAGTCTAAAATGCTTGATCTTTGAGGAAGTTTGCAGAATAGAGAAGATTGCTACAACATACTAGCCTATGAGGCAAGGGCATGAAAAGCAAAGAACAAGAAGTACAAATCATCAGGCATTTACTGAAGAATTAAGTTGAAAATAACATAAAGGAAAATGTCGGAGTTGACTTCAAGTTATTTCTTTTGAAAGCTATAGCTCACCAACTCAGTAACAGTATAGGACTATATATAGATTAGCTGATTAACAAGAAAGAGAGTGAGATTTCACAGTTGTAGTTCTTAAAGTTTAGAATAGACAGTTAGGGTTCTCTTCGACGGAAGGAACCACAATTAGTTAGAATTATCTTGCTTTCAAATTAAATTAGGAAAGGATAAGACGAAAGTCCTTCTTACTTATTGGTACTCTACAAAGTTTCCAAATTATTCAAATTTGTTAAAAGTTTCAATTCAGTTCATCTTCGATTCTATTTTCTCAAAGTTCTAAGCTGTAGATGAAGCTTTAAGAAGCTATTTTTCCATGGGTAGAGGTTTGTATTATTGAGTTAACCCCTTTTTAGACATAAAAAGGATCCTTCAAGGATTGAGGAAGCTACAAGCTTAACTCACCTTTTCTGGAACTCAATAGAAATCAGAAAGCAGCTAAAATTTATAGGCATAAATATATGGATAATGCTCTAAGTGAAATCTACAACAGTTATAAGGGTTTAAGGATGAACAATTTTTGAGCTGTGCAAAGCTTTTTGAGAGAGCAATCTAAGTACTTAGTAGGGATAAGGAGACTTACTCTGCTAAGGAAAATATATATATCAATGAGACTTTCCATAGATATATGGTGTAATCATCTTATATGTCCAACAATTGCACAATAGGAGGCTTTGAGTGAGATATTACTCAAAACCTGCCTACCTATGCTACAACATACGTATTGACTCTAACTTTTACTTTCTTGTCACTGATCTAACTTTTAATTTTTTCAATCTGTTGCTTCTAATTCAAGCTTTTTGTTTTAACTTCAGTTATTTACTTTCAGTATTTACTTTACATCACTTTTTATTATTAGATATTGTTGATGCTACATCATAGCTGTTTCTTTACTCAAAGTTTGGCATATTTTGCCTTCCATTAAACTATTCTCATGGGATCAACGCTCTACTCATACTTAGCACATTTGGGCCGCGTAAACTTACGCATATGTTAGTTTAATTGCAATCAGATTAGACCTCAACATTGACCATTTCACTATATCAGCACATTTTCTTCCAGTGAAGACTACTTACAATAGAAAGAAGTATGTCGAATTGTATGTGAGGGAGATTTTTAGACTTCATAGGGTGTCCCTATCCATTGTGTATAATTGTGATTTGAAGTTTACTTCCACGCTCTGGAAGAGTTTATATACGGCTATGAGCACCAAACTGAAATTCAACATAGCTTTTCATCCCTGATCATCGATCAGGGAAAGAGAACAATTTAGATTCTTGAAAATATCTTAAGAGCTTGCATTATCAATTTTTGAGGTACATAGGATAAATTTCTTCCCTTGGTTGAATTCCTCTCACCACAGTAGTTATTAGGCTACTATTAGCATGACCCTCGCATGACCTCTTATGAGGTACTATATGGGAGAAAGTGCAGAATTCATTGGGATGAGGTTGGAAAAATGAAGTTGTTGGTTCCAAAGATAGTCCAACATACTCATTAAACTGCCAAGGAAATTCAATAACTGCCAAGAAAGTTTTTTTCCGCTTATGAGTGAACTTCTTATTATTGCAATTTTATTAACTTTGCCTCGCACGAGCAATGGTATCGTGATCTTCAAGAGCTGACTGTAATAATTTTTCTAGTTCTTTTATGGATTATATGAGATTTAATTTATTTCGCTGTTAATTGTGGTTGTTGACTGACCGATTTTGTGTTAATTTTCCTTTAATTAATGGAATTTGAAATGTTATGAAAATTCAGTTTTTACTCCCCTGGGTAATTTAGGATGAGCTAATAGAACCCTATATATATATATATATAACCTATATATATAATATCGTATATATTATACTATATATAAGTACTAATATATATAATATATAGGCTAATAGAACCCAACAAAATAATATATATATATATAACATATACGAGAACAGAGAGAGAGAGAGAGAGAGAAGAGAATATGCGAGTTACGTCAACGCGTTTGTATTAGTTGAGGCCCAGATAGATTAAGCTAGGGAATTGGATTTATGTTGGGCTTAGCTTGATCCACGATCCACGGATACACCGTCCATTACACCTAAAATTAGTCTTACATTAAAATAACTCATGCTAACCCTATATGCCATTTTCGAAGTTGAGGAAGGAAAGAAGAGAAKRTAGGAAGGGAAATTCGTGTTGGGTAACCTTGAAAATCATTAGAAATGTAATCTCTATGACTAAAAGTAAACCTTACACTGATTTAATGATAGTTAATGCGTTCCTTAGAGTAAATTGACTACCTTTTGTGTTAAAACCATGTTTTTTGTGGGGATTTCATCAATTATTGTTAGAGGAAAAATGTTATTCCAAGTATGATTGATGTATACATATAATGAATGATATAGAGTGGAATGAACATAGGTAATCAAAGGGAGGCTGAGATTCTATGACTTACTACTCTTTGTACTATCAATGCTTTTATTTTTGAGTTTTTGTGCCTGCACAAACAAAATCATGGATGAAARGGACTATCCATGGCTCGTCCATGGCAAATAGGTTGCTTCCTAGATGCTCACGGACGAAATATACTGTTCGTATGCAGGGATGGTGCCAAGGATGGTGCAACTGTCCGTGACCTCTGTTCGTGACATTTTCTAAACTCTTTAGATAGGCATAGATGTATGCACGAATGGACCTTACCCTTCATGGCCACYGAGTTCTAGAAAATATTAGCTTTTTTAGGGACTTACTTGGTAAGAATGTTTTCCTAAGAGGTTCTTAATCAGTGATTGATGTTTTCAGTGAAACTTCATATATTGCTTTTCATAGCATACATGTCTAAAGTATAATAGCATATATTAGCTAACATATGAAGTTACAGAAAATTTCTTGAAAATTGTGATGTAGAGGGCTTAAACGGGATATACTACTTGTATGTAACCTTAAACATTTGATTCCTGTTTTCAACCAAACTTCATATATTGCTTGTCATTGCATACATAATTAAAGTATAATAGTATATACGAGCTAATGTAGGAAGTTATGGAACATTTCTTGAAAACTGTGATGTAGAGGTATAAACAGCATATCACTATTTCTTGTGACCTTAAACAATAAATGCTTGGTCGGGCCAAACTTCATATATTGCCTATCATTGCATACAAATTTGATTCTATATTTTCTTTTTTGCAAACATGGAGTACATTGTAAATCCAGCTGAAAATTTTAGGGTTAGTATAACTAGTCATTGCAAATTGCACGTGATCAATCATGTAACTAGCGGTTTAGAAGTTGATCATAGGAAATGTCATCCGGCTCTATCTTCAGCATCCTGAGAAGGATTGATGATATGAATGTTAGAATCCAACTGATTCATGYAATTTTTAGGAGKTGTTTGAACACAGAGAAAGCTTTTGAAGTTGGGTTTAAATTTGGGAATAAGAAGTGTAGATTTGGCTTGGAAGAGTTCATTCTAATCACAGGCTTACCAATTGTTAAATTCCATGACAAAGAGGATCCTAGGAAAAGTCAATAGAGTACTATTTACAATAAGTACTTCTGCAAGAGTAAGGAAAAGATAAATAGGACAGACTTACTTTTTAAGTTCGATAAATGTAAAGATCAAAGAGATAAGTACAAGCTTCGCCTTTTAGTAATTTGGACACATGTTCTGGTTTCAACGAAGAAGCTACATCTCTTAATTTGTGGATTTTCTACATACTGGATGATTTGGAAAGATTTAGCAATATGAATCGGGAAGGCAATCATATTTGCAAACTGTTGAATTATTCAAGCGTGATCACTCTAAAAAAGTGGTCCAATATAGAGGAAAAATATATTCAATTAGCTACTAGGGATTTTCTCCATCCATAATAGTAATAGCTTATGAATTTTCAGCTTTGTATTATTTTCCAATTCAAAATCATTGTAACATGTGTAGCACTCTACAAAAATTGTTCTTTTTTCTTTCTATAGATTTAGGCCTTCGAAGCCATTCCAAGCTGGTATTCGAATTCATCGAATGTTGTGGAGACAAAATCCCAAGAATGGCTAAGTAGATCTTGAGTGAAGAACACCCGGATTGAGGTAGAGACTTTGATATTAAGGAGTTGGTCCCTTCATCATCGAACACAAAGGAAGAATTTTTGAAGGGGTTCAGTGCTTTTGATGATGTCTCAAACATAGTATGCACAATGAGACGGATTCTAGTGAACCTGAGTCTTCCCCAAATACTCATCCTTCTAATCCTGTAGGAAATGAGGCAGATTCTACATCCTCGATTGCTTCGCTTCATGCATCCCCTCTCACTTATCCCCATCTCTCTTACCCTCCTTTCAAAATGTGATCTAATCAAGAGGATGAGGCAGTAGTTGAGAGGAGGATTGATTGAGTTCACCAACAGCTAAGTGATTAACTAAATAGGTTAAAGGCTAGCTTGTCCAAGTTGATTATAAGGTTAAACAAGGGAGGTGGGGAAGAAACTGAAGACGGGATGTATGTGGCACTCTACTTGTATAAGCGGAACAAAAACTTTCTCATCAGTTAAATATGTATGATTTTCCTTCTTCCTTGCAAACAATATAGTTATATATTTGTTATATTGAAGGACTAACATTTTAAATGAATATGTAGCTTTCATTGTGGCATGCCTACATTGAAGTTTATTGAATTTTCCCTTGCCAGATTAGACTTGATGAATGTTGGTCCCGAGAAGATACCAGAATGGAAGATTAAGATGGTAGCAAAATTATTTACTCTAGAATTTGACCATAGATAGGATTTGTATACAGTACAAGTGTACAGTATCTGTAATAGTTTTGACTTGTACAATTCTTAGAATGTTCCCAAGGTTCTTAGAATTATAAAAATTTATTTTCCTTATAATTAATGTTTATAAGTAAAACAAGTTAATTTGGATAAACCTCTTACATTGTTATGTTATATATGTTCTTAATGGTGTAAATCTATTAAGACATGTATATAACAGGCAATCTAAGTTAGTATGAAAATCCCACATACTATTTGAATTATTTTCCTTTTAATTAATGTTTATAAGTAAAAAAAAATTATTTGGCTAAACCTCTTGAATAGTTATGCAATATATGTGCAGAATGGTGTAAATAYGTTAAGACATGTACATAACAGGCAATCCCTGTTAGTATAAAAAGCTCATACTATTTGAACTATCTTTCTTTTAATTAATGTTTATAAGTAAAACAAGTTATTTGGATAAACCTCTTGCATTGTTATGTTGTATATGCGCATATGGTGTAAATTTGTTAAGACATGTAGAAAACAGTCAATCCCTATTAGTGTAAAAAGGTGATACTCTTTGAACTATCTTCCTTTTAATTAATGTTCATAAGTTTTACAAGTCATTTGGCTAAAGCTCTTACATTGTTATGCTTTCTATGTGCATAGCGGTGTTGATCTATTAAGACATGTACATAACCGTCAGTACCTGTTAGTGTAAAATGCTCATACTCTTTGACTTAGTTCCCTTTAAATTAATTTTCTAATTAAAACAAGTTATTTGGCTAAACTGATTGCATGCATTATATGTGCATAATAGTATAAATCTGTTAAGACATACACATAACTATTAAGAGCTGCTAGTATAAGAAGCTCATTCTATTTGAACTATTTTCCTTTTAATTATGTTTGTAAAGTAACACAAGTTATTTAGCTAAACCTCTTGAATTGTTATGCAATATATATGCATGACGGTGTAAATCTGTTAAGACATGTACATCACAAGCAATCATTGCTAGTATAATCAGCTCATACTATTTGAACTATTTTCATTTTAATTAATGTTTATAAGTAAAACAAGTTATTTGGATAAACCTCTTGCATTGTTATGCTGTATATGTGTATAACGGTGTAAATTTATTAAGACATGTACATAACAGTCAATCCCTGTCAATGTAAAAAGCTCATACTCTTTGAACTATCTTCCTTTTCATTAATTTTCATAAGTTTTACAAGTTATTTGGATAAACCTCTTGCATTGTTATGCTTTATATGTGCATAATGGTGTTGATCTGTTAAGACATGGAAATAACAGTCAATACCTATTAGTGTAAAAAGCTAATACTCCTTCACTTACTTCCATTTTAATTAATTTCTATTAGTAAAAACAGTTATTTGGCTAAACTACTTGCATTGTTATGCAATATATGTACATAACACTGTAAATCTGCTAAGACATGTATATAACTATTAAGAGCTATTATGAGTACAATATATTTGAGGATCATTATTCATTAGTACTTTTAGTGATTAACAACCTTTTAGTGTTCCAAAAGGATGTTAGAATGTTCAACTTTGTACTTGTATAGCAATTGTTACTTGAACCATAGAAAAATATTAATTCGCTTTCCACTATTGAGCATATAAGTGATATGCATTTTTTTCAATGCTATAGGTGTTACAAATAGTGCCATATTCCATCATAAATGTAACTCTTATAACCAAAAAACTTGTTTAGCTGAACCTCTTGCTTTGTTATGTTGTATTTGTGCATAATGGTGTTGACCTATTAAAATCTGTATATAACAATCAATCTCGGTTTGTATGAAAAGCTCATACATTATGACCTATTTTCCTTTTAGTTAATTTTTACAAGTAAAACAAGTTACTTGGCTAAACTGCTTGCATTATTATGCTATACATGTGCATGATGGAGTAAATTTGTTTTGACATGTATACAGTCAATTGTTGTAAGAATAAACAGCTCATACAATTTGAACTATCTTACTTTTAAGTAATGGTTATAAGTAAATCTAGTTATTTGGCTAAACGTCTTTCATTTTTATGTTGTATATGTGCGTAAGAGTATCTATTATGACATGTATATAAACAATCAATCACTATTAAGATGAAAAGCTCATACACATTAACCTATTTTCCTTTTAGTTAATGGATATAAGTAAAACAAGTTATTTGGATAAACCTTAAGCATTGTTATGTTGTATATGTGCATAAAGGAGGATCATTGTTGGCTCATGTAAATAAAACTAAATAGATGTTATGAGTAAAATATATTTGAGAATCATTATTTATTATTATTATTAATGATTAAGAATCTTTTAATATATAGGTAGCATGTCATACACAATAGAAAAATGAACAAGGGGATGATAACGATGGAGGATCATATTCTACTTTAAATTAATTTGATAAAACAACGCAAAAAGTTTAAGATATCATATTATCCTAGTTATTTATTACATTTAAATTCTAACATAAGAAAATATAAAAAGATGTTTTCGTTTCTTAGGCAAAGGGTTTGTACAAGTATTCCAGCTGTGGCTAGTCTTCAAAAACCGACTACACTTATGGGGCTTGCGTACATCTCYGGTTGATTTTTTTCATACTTTTGGCGAGGGTCAAGTAGGTCGTTTTGTTAGTGGTCAAAGGACCACCTTTGAACTAACTTCCACAGGGAGTTGCCATTCCATCTCATTCTGCAGTGGATGAAGAAACTCAAAATATGTAGCTCCTCATCAACAAGTGGTATAAAAAGGAGAGCAAAGAATATAAGTGTCTTTACCATCTTATCTTGAAGCAGCAATTGCATGTGGGCAAGGAAATTTATCAAAATCAAATTGCGTACAAGTGTACGTACACTTTTTCAAGTTAATAACATATGATTTCAACTTTCTGACAATTGAAATTCAGTCGGTGATATCCTAATGGCGTTCTACCCATTTGCCTCTTGATAGTTCAATCACATATTTTCCTCCAAGTAAAGAGAGGTGGCTAGTGTAATATCAGCCCACCTCACTTCTTTCATAATATTATTTTTGCAACAACTATCTAATGTACTAAATTAGACAAATTAGACAAACTATATAGAGGGAAATATTGAGCCTCTTTCAATGTGGAGTTCATAAATTTTACATTTTTTATTATCATTATATTGTATCAAGTCCTTCTAAAAATGTGTTGTACTCCAATAATCAAAATCGAAAGATTCTAAGTACTCTCCGACCCCCATGTTTTTTCCTGCAAAGTGTTGTCATGCAGTCCCCAAGAACTATTAAAGTATAAGCCTCTGCCGTCTTTTTGAACAATGAGGACAAATTAGCCCTTGAAAATTTAACCTTCAAGTTATTGTTCAATTTCCAAATGCAATTCCCATGATATGCCAACAAGTAGACATTCTAAATGCAATAGGAATGCCTTTGCCACGGTCAGAATAATCGTTAGTTCCTCTATGTCACCCATTATTTTCTGCAAATCACGAAAGAACCAAGTCCATAACACTTCACCCTTTGAATCAACTACACCCCATGCAAATGGATAAATTTGGTTGTTCGCATCTTGATAAGTGGCAACAAGTAGAGTTCCTCGATATCTAGATAACATGAATATGTTGTCTACACAAATGGCACATCTCATTGGTATCCACTTATACTTTGTCCCAATGCCATGAAAAGGTACCTGAAATAAAAATGTGTGCCAATCAAGAATGGGAAGGCCATAATACAAGAAGTCATGACAATACAAGAGATGTACCTGTAATGCATACTATCGTCAATTTCAATGGACATCATTGCGCCAAGATTTGTTTGTTCTAAAACATGACAATACGATGACAGCTTGGCATAACTATCCTGGTGTTCCTCGAACGAGTCCATAGCTAAAATACTTATCCAAATATGCATTACTATAGGTTATAATTATGCTAAACTCTTCAAGAACATCATTGGTGACGTTTCTCGATTTGTAAATCATTCTAGCATCTTTAAACTTAGAGGCAATGTGAGTTCCAAACTAATGAATAGGTAGCAGGTCTATGATCTCAACAGTTAACACTCACAGAGCATGCGCTACCTATGGCAAGTCCGAACTTCAAACATTTCAAACTCATTCAACTTTGCAACTCACAAATGTCACTTACATCTCTTATCAAGACAAAAAAATAGATGTATTTAACTTCTTAACCTTAAACTTAAAGTGACACCTTGCTGCAAGCAAGTAGAACTTTGATGTCAACACGTTTTTTTTGGGGAACAATTGTTTCCTTTGCAAATCTTTACATTTTGGGATCCTCAGTAATGGTCCATAGGGAGTTGAACCTAAATCTGCTATTAATTCCTCTATGTTCCCACCCACCACGTGAACATCTTTGGGAAGATCTTGTCTTTTCATATCCATATCATCCCAATCTGTTTCCATTTCACATAATGTTGCAACAAGTGCTTCATTCAAACAATCATTTGAAATAGGTGCTGCTTGTTCTTTGTTCTCATCTAAACCATCATCTTTTTCATTCTCCTCAACGTCTTTCTCCGAAAGAGTAACATAAAGAGGAAATTCTTAAGAAAGCGAGAGATACCCATTTCACATTGTAATCAAAATCAATCTTCATTAGTGATATTAGAAAGTTAGAATTCCCAGGTACCATACTTGTCATCCCTATATCACTTACCCAGAATCTACCCCTACTACCCCTAGAACCATTTCACACAACTCAAAATGGGTAATGTTTTTTGAAACAAGGAMACGAGTCACTTTTATTGGACCATTATACCTCCATCTCCACCCACTATCGCCTTATTTCTCTAGAAGCCACCAAAGTAATAAACAGATATGCTCATTATTCGAGGAAACCATAACTGCAATTCAATAACAAATACTTCTAGTTTATAAACAAATACTGATTTCAAGCTAATGTAATATAATGAGCTGAAATTATCATTTACAAAAATTTATAAATTGTGAGACACTGTTATGTCTCACATCATAACAGATGTCCTGTTTATGCCCTCTATACCATAGTTTTGTGAGAAATGTTTGGAACTTCGTATATTAGCTCAGTATATGYTGTAAGAATTAAATTATGTATGCAATGTCAAGAAATATATATTAAATTTGCTTCAAAACATAAGGACACTGTTATAGATCACATAATAACAGTCAATCAACGTGTATGCCCTCTACACGACAGTTTGGAAGAAATGTTAAGTATATGCTAATCAAACTAAGGTAGCTCAGTAAATGCTATTTTAGACTTAAGTTATGCATGCAACGAAAAGAAATATATGAAGTTTGGCTCATAAGAGAGGAACTTGTTATAGGTCACATCATAATAGTGATTGCCAGTGTATGCCCTCTACACCACAATTTGCACATTATATGCTATTAGAACTAAGTTACCTCAGTACATCCTATTTTAGTCTTACGCTATTTATGCAATGACAATAAATAATGAAGTTTTGCTGATAACTCAACAACACTGTTACAGGTCATATCATAGCAGTTAGGTCTTGTTTATGCCTTCTACACCATATTGTTGCGAGAAATGTAGGGAAATTCCTATGTTAGCTCAGTATATACTATTATACTTAAGTTATATATGCAATGACAAGCAATATATCAATTTTGATTCATAATAGGACTTCACTGTTTAAGGTCACATAATAACAGTGATATCCTTTTTTTAAAAAATGTTTCAGTTTATAATCAAATAAACGAATTTCAAGCTTGTAAGAAGCTGAAATTAGCATTTACAAAAATTGGTAAACTAATTTGTACTATAACTGTGCATGACTATGTTCCTCTTCACCATAGTGAACAATTTTATGATAGCTATAGTTTATCCATACTTATAAACGAAAAGAGAGGACTTAATTCGTGTAATTTAGTATATTGAAGAAATAGATCAACATGAATACATGTTTCAAAATTCAAAACAATATAGTATATACATGTTTAGAAATTTGCATATGGTGATAGAAATTTCACATTTTATGTTAGCTTCTTCTTTCTTTGGTCTCAACGGTGATGAGTAAAATGGGGAAAAGTTTCTCAATTTCAAAGCTATCAAATGAGTAAAATGGCGCACACCTGTTTTACTGAGATTCACGGTGAACAAGAGAGAACGTTTTGGCGCATTTTGGCGTTGCTTAGTTGAGTAGCCTATAAATAGGTATTTTGGTCATTCAATAATACATTTTACAATTTATTTGATATATTAGACCTTTTAATAAATATTATTTAAATGATTGGTTGACTAGGGTTAGTACTAAAGAATCCGAATCTTTTAAATTCCTTTTATTTTTCTTATTTTGACTAAGAGCCTTTTGCTCAAATATTTGTTAAGGGTGGGCCTTTTCCCTATATTCCTCTTTTTTAAGTCATGCCTAATGTAAATAATCACATAAAACTTTGTTCATTGTAAATTTCCAACATTTAGTGGTCGCCGACTAAAAGGAGATGTCATCCCAAATATATAGCCTATGAAATGAAGAGCAAAGAAAAGCTTCCAAATTGAGCTTATGTCGAAAGGTCATTCATCCTAGCACATTCATCATTTGACCTCATCAAATAATTATATCCAACCACACCACTAATGTTTGATCCCTTTAACTTCCCCTAACGTCAAAGAGCTTTGAATCAAATTCAAGTTACAAAAGTAGATTAAAATTGCATAAAGAAGATCACATGCACACGCACAAATGCCCACATCAGTGTTCTTGTTGCTTCAATTCAATTTTCAGCATATTTTACTAATTTTAATGCATCAAATTCTCTCCAAAATAATCTAACTACATGCTATGTTGAATTTCTTCAGCAATCCATGCTTCCAGAATAGAAACAATACAAAAATGCAGAACACACGCACAAGCACACCATTTTCTGCTAAAAATGATTCAGCTTCAAAAGAATTCACTTGCATGCATCATCTAGTCATTTCCATCCACTCAATTCAATTTCTATCCAACCAGGAACAAATTGGATAATCATTAAAATTCATAAAACAGTTGATGTTCATAGTTTCCATGGATTATATGAGATAGCTTTGCTGTAGTTGATCTTTCCATACAGTCTCAAAAAATATACGAGTATGACTCTTTCAGAAAACAAGGAAAAGAAATGACCAAACTAGAGCCACATCTTAGAGCTATTCACCCTCCATTATGCTACACTTTTATAAGCTAGTCTCGATGTTAAATCTATGGTAACTGGCAAATGACCTATCAAACCTAGTTTGTTTACTACTCATTAGAGACCTATTTAGAGGCATGTATTTAGACATTTAAGGCACTTATTTTTCGGTTAAACGTAGCAATCAATGGCTAAGTCTAGCAATATGAAATTTCAATTATTCAATTATATATAAAAAAATTCTTTAATAACTATCAAAGTCTTATTCGCTCTACACTTTTTTTTTCCTCTCAAACCCTCTCAACTCCTATACTCTAATTTTAAATTTTGAAGCTAGAATTGTAACTTTTTTATGAAATCTCTCCAATTAAAGATTAGTATTCGTCCCGATGTATCTAAAGATGTGTTTTTTCTCCAAAACATTGTAAGTTTAAACCTAAAAAATCTAACTTTTTTATTTGGAGAGCTGCTGCCACCTACGAGAGTCACGCCAATTGCCGATAGGGACTCCAAAAGTGGTCATCTAGCACATGGCGAGACTCCTAGGTGAGTCCGTTTACGTGTTGGGCAGGATTCCATTAGGTGTCTCTACACAGACTTGGCGAGAGGCTTTCGGGTTTGACTTGCATGTAGACCCGAGTTCATTGTTGGTTAACCTAATTTAACCAGCAATTTTTTATTTTTTGTATTTTTACTTACTTTATTTTCTTTTATGATTTTAATTTATAATCCTAATTTTTTAATTCTTAATTTTTTTTACTCCTGATTAATTTAATTTTTATTATTTTTTAGTTTAATTTTTATTTAATTTTTTATTTCTTCAAATCATGTATCTAAAATTGTATGCATTGTCTTTACTTTACCTAATTTGTCAGGTTTATTTATGTTTACTTTATAGAATTTCCCATATTTAAATTATATTTAGTTATTTATATTTATATTATGTTTAGTTTAAATTCATTAAAAATATATTACTTCAGAATGTATTTTTTATTTATTTAATTATTTATTTAGTTTGTAACAAATGACAGATAGAGATAAAGCCCAGCGTAGCCCTTGCGAGACTTGTTATATTCTAACATGTTTACATAGAAGTCGGTGATTGCATTTTTCAGAYGTCATATGTCCGAGCTTGGTCATCTGGCACCAGATTCATATAATGAAGATTTTCAATTTCTGGATATAGTCGCCATAGACCTAGCGATAGGCAGTCCGATCATGTATGAGGGTGAGTATGATTCTATGCATTAGGGTGAAGGTGATACTAAGAGTGAGGATGATACTTATCATCTCTCATCTCTACTCATGGTTAGGAGACATGGGGTTGGGAAGAGGAGTATGGTAAATCCTAGTGGTTCATGTCCAATTTCTCATGGGATTGAGAAATTAAATCCCATTCATCCTCCAAGTTCAATATTTGAGCCTCAAAGTTCACGTTCTGCTAGACCATCTCTTGCATATCTGCAAGTGTCATATAGAGTATTGTGGATGGCATGGATGAGGAGATGGTACGTGCAAGTTACCTACTCAGACATGATGGGACATATTGGTGGATGCTTCTTGACCCAACTTCTAGAGGGCCTGACTGACCATAATGCACTACTCGGTTCGATGGACACGTCGCTTCAAGAGTATGGGCTGGTGAGGAGCGAGACATTATGACTTGTCATACTCGATATGGTACAATGGCTCCGTGGTTGCCATCCACTTGCCAGTAGAGGCGTAAGCACTTGTTGACCAATCTGGAATCAATCATCTCCATTCATGCACATCTAATCACCTGAATAGTGCTCTATTGTCGACATTTGTTGAGTGATGACATCCTAAGATGACCAGTTTCCACATGCCTTTCGACGAGATGACTATCATGTTTCACAATGTGCAGTTGATTTTAGGAATACCGACCAAGGGACTCCCTTTATTTTTCGGGTCAGAGCATGTTCACATTATTACCTCCCTTGTCTAAGTATTAGGCGCACCTATCACAAAGTTAGAGAGACAGTGAAATCAAGGTGGAGGAAGGTTTTTATACGAATAGCGGTCGTGTGATATACCCAGATGCACTACCGAGGACGTCGCTTGCGCTTATTTGACGCATCTACTTGACTAGACACTATTCATGGATAAGTCTCATTCATCCATCCAAATTGCTAGATTTTGGATTGGTTTWGATGCTATTACCCATGCCTACTCTTTTTTATTGGGATAGGACACTTTAGCCTTATTATACCGAGAGCTCAAGATTGCATTTAGGAGTAGGTCCAAACAACTATTTGGTTGTACTTCTTTGTTGCAGGTTAGTATAATAGTTTGTTTAATTACTGCCATCTAAACTGTTCTTTGTCCAAAATATCAAATTAACATTCACACTTGATTTTGCTACCAGACATGGATTTTTTTAATATTTCCCTATGTTTTCTCCACTTATCCAGCATTATTAGGATTAGAAACGTCCCAAGATTTAGAGGTGGATCTATGAGCATGTTTATCCGAAATCCACCACTATCTTGTGGTAATATAGGATGCAATTAGATAATATGACTCATTTAGAGGTAAATATTGCAAATTTCACCAAAATTTCTATAATAAACATATATTATAAAGATGTATTTACTAATTTGCCTCCTATAGGTCATCTGAACTCTCTATACTGGGATCGATGTTTGTGAGATGTTGATGAATTTATATCACAGCACCATCAGTATAGGATGTACAGTGGAACCATTAGAGCCGTCAAAATGGATTGGGTGCTTGAGCCAACCCAGCCTGCCTTGAAAAAAGAGTAGTTTTCCCAACTCATTTAAAGTCGAACTTCTGCAAGCTGACCCTATTGGGTCGCGGTCGAGTCGGGTTACGAGCCTACATGCCATATTTGTTTAAAAAATAAAAATAAACTACAAAATCAAACAAAAYTTAATTGCAACCTAATTCCTAAATTGTAGAGTCCAAATTCACCTCAACCACACACGCACAGACACATCGGTCAGCCTTCCCTCAAACTCCTCCGGCCGTCATTCTTCCCTTCTTGTTGTTTTCTGCTGATTATCTGTCTCTAGCTCACCTTTATGCCCTTCCTCTCGTAAATCTCCTATTGTGACGTTATCTCTGGAGTCCTTTGTGTAAGTCGATTTTCTACTTTTTCTTAATATTTTGTTCTGATTTGTCTGCTTGCTGCTGCTATTTTGTGTCATCAATCATTCACGGCATTAAATTTTTCTGTTATTTGTGCTCGGCGTAGTCTAGATTATTTGCTATTTCTTCTGGTGTTGACAACTTATTGTCTTAAATTTTTTCTTATGGTGAATTTTTTCGTTATTTCTTTATTTGTGCCTTGGCATAGTCTGGTGAATTTTTCTACTATTTGTGCTTAGGAATGTCTTCCTTTGAAGATTAAGAAGGGTACAAGTCGAGAAGACGTGGCAGTAAGGATTAATGATTTTATTTAGTTAGAAAGAGAGATGACATAAAAACTCTTACAGAACTTCAATATCCATGTTTCTTTGTTAGCTTAGCTTTCTTCAATTGATGCCCATTCTTCATTCAATGGCTGAGAAAAAAGAAAATTAAAAGAAAGGTAAATCCAAGCACACCCGATATGAAGCTAGCTAAGGTAATAACGTAAGAAGGCAAAGCAGCAACAAAGTAGTTCCTACAAAATAAACTAGTCTATAAAATGTCAAACCCAGTTTCTTACTGCTACAGAAAAATTCATAACCTAAAAACAAAAGAATGTGTGAGGAAGATTGTGAAAGTTATTTATTGCCCAGCTTCGGAGATGAAGCAAGTAGTTTGTGGTCTGCATGCACTAGTGAAGGTTACATTTGTTTGACTAACCATTTTGTTGACAAAGATTGGAAATTGAACAATAAAATACTTAGTTTTGCTCATATGCGTCCTCCGCATTCTGGAGCTGCTGAAAAAATTGTTTGAATTCTTGAAGGAAGGGGGAATCGAGAAAAATGTTCTCTTTGGCATTGGATAATGTATCTAGTAATGATAATCTATGAGTTYACTTGAAAGACCATCTCTCTTTGCATGATAACTTATTGTGTGAAGGTGATTTTTTTCATGTTCGTTTTTGTATTGGATATCATTCTCCAAGAAGGTTTAAAAGTGGCTATTATAGCTTTATATAAGATTAGAGAATCAGACAAGTATGTGAAGGTTTGAAACTTACGATGAAAATTTTTGAATAATGTGTGAGAGCAGTTTGTAATTTAAAACTAGTATTGGCTTGAGATTGAATGTATCACCCCATTGAAATTAAGCATATTTAATGATAGATAATGTTATCAAATATATGAAGGCTTTTGCTTCTCTTCCATTCAATGATAAGAATTATAAGAATTCTCTTTCAATTGAAGAGTAGAAAAGGTGAGATAAAATATGTAAGTTCCTCTAGCCATACTATTACACTACCAACTTGATCTCTGGTTCTTCTTACCTTACATCAAATTTGTACTTTATGCAAGTTTGGAAGATCAAAGTTTTGTTAGAGGAAAAATTGTTTAACGAAGATCAAGTGATAAGTGATATGCAGAAGGATAAAAGAGAAGTTTGAAAAGTATTTGACTGAATATTGCATGTTCTTTGCATTTTGGGCTATTCTTGATCCAAGAATAGAACTTTCAAGGTTGGAGTTTTTTATTCTAAGGTTGAGAGTGACCCTATTACATGCCAAGAGAAGATGTCACTTATGAAGACAAAATTGTATAAACGTTTTGATCGATATTCTAATACCRACATACAAGAGCATCACAAATCACAATCTTCTTCTATCATAAGTACACCTCGACAAAGTGTACGAGTCGTCAAAGGAAAAGGCAACCGTATCTTTGATGTAATGTGCTAATACTTTCTTATTTCATTGTATTATCTAAATAGTTTATATTTTATTGTGGTAACATGCGTCCATTAACATAGGAAATAATAGTTCAAGCACTGGAAAATCTCAATTGGATCTCTCTTTGGAGGACCTCAAACTTGAATTCGCATATTATAAGGATTTGGATGTTTTGGAGGATTGTTGGGATCACAAGCATCACTATCCAATCATTTCCTTTATGGCATGTAATGTAGACATTCCTATTAGACTGTTACATTAGATTCAGCTTTTTTCGTTGGTACTCATGTGCTCACAAAGTATAGACCCTTTCGAAAAATGTGCAAATTCTTATTTGCACTCGAAATTGGTTACATGGTTATGTTCATGGTAATTTCTTTTAAAAGTTTTTATATTATGTCTCCACTTAGTTTATATAATGGATTATTGTGATTTTAATCTTTGTATATTTAGTATGCAGATAATGAGAAGAATCCAAGTATTAAACAACTTTGTCCAATCATGGATCAATGTTTTAGAGGATATTGAAGAAGATAAAAGGAGAAGATGAGGAAGGATTTCTTATGAATGATTGATGAATGATGTAGTATTATTGATAAATTTAAAAAAACATTATATTATTTAGTTCAAAGACTTTATTACTTATTGTTACTGATGAATTCTATGATGAATGATATTTTAATAAACTTTATAATTAATTATGGAATATGGTGAATTAATATTACAATCATTAAAATGTTTTGTTATGAATTTTTTTAGGAATTTTTAGGAGTTCCTTATTTTATTTTGTTTTAGATTTTATAGATTTTCATTTTTAAAAATTTTTTATAAGTTGGGTCGGGTTGAGTTGGGGGTTTCCCAACTCACCTAAATAAAGGGTTGTTCGTGGGCCAACCAAGTCATACATGCCAAGTYAGGTATAGGTTCAGGTAATCCCTCATTATCCTATAGGGCCCATTGACTGCTACSGCCCAACTGAGCCTGAGAAGTGATTACGCATGTKAAGTACATGATTATGCATTCATTCACACATCKTGCTTTGAAGCTCCCGGCATTGCATAGGATTTAGTGGATAGTCTAGGAGAATTAGTGAACAATGCCCTCGCTGGTCTTCTCCTAATTATCTTGGTACGTACTACGGACTTATCCCATAACACAGAACTCCACCAATCCACACCAAGCATTCGACTATATCGTCCCGCCCCTCCCCCACCCCCACTTCATCCACTGACCTAGACGTAGACTTGATATGTTAATAAATGAATTTATTTTTAAATTTAATTTCTGTACAATAATTAAAATTCATATTTATATTTCATTTGTTGACACAGGAAATAGAACAAATATATTATCATTTGACATCCATATGTCGAGGTTCGGGAGCAACACTCACTCCAAGCACAGTTACAGTATAGTACTAGCACTTCAACACCCGATGTTGCTCTAAACAACAACCCTATATCCCGATCATTCTGACGTGGGAGAGACGAGTTATATCATATCAGAGAGTCAGTTCATGGTAATCTTCACTGCTGTAAAATCTTAATCAAAATATTTCTAACTCTAGAAATCAACTCATGTGTCTCCTCAACAGTGTGAGTCTGTAAAGCGTCATAGAGTCAGGGTAGTCTGCATGCTAGATCCCTACGGTGAAAATATCATGGTGAAATGTTAATAAAAGCTACGTAAAACGAAATTGAATACAAATAGAAAATATAGGAAATACAACATCAAATGAAGTATAAATATTACAACATACAAAATTAGAACATCATGAAAATACATGCATCAGAACACTAACACCAATAATCTCTTGAGCCCTTGTATCGATCGCCATGCACAGGACATGATAACAGTGGGCTAAGACCCCCAATCCCCACCCATGAATGCCTAACTTATCCAAATCTTCTAATAGAATGAGGGATCGCATACGGACCTTGTTCCCCCAGTGATGGATAAAAATCATACCACCCATGAGGATGAGGAACAAGATAGGCGATGAGCCTTTTGCATGAAGAACCTCATTAGCATCCCATCCAATGGAGCCACAACATGTGCTTGAAGCTCGGTTGTAAACAGCTTATTAGTCTTAATCTCACTCAGAAGAGACCAATAACCCAACAATCACTAACATATGCCTTGCCATTCCTCTCTCTCGTAGTCCATGGAGGGGCTATAATAGCATGCCCCTCCATGGACAAACCTAACAAGATGGCCACATCATCCATAGTGATAATAGTTTCGCCAATTCTCAACTAGTCCAATTATCAATGCGTGATCTACCAGGATCCTCCCTAGCCGTGCGAGCTTCCAAACCTAGTGACATTAATATAATCTCTAACTCTAAAAGAGTCAACTAAATATCCATCGAATAAAGGCCCATCATTATGCCTAACATTCAAAGGCGACTCCCGTCTAACATCATTGTCCCTCTGCTAGATACGGGAAGAMTGGTGCTCCATCCGCCCCCTGATGAGCACAGAAAGGTCCAAGAGGCCAGGATAAATATCCGCTGGAATACGATCTATCTATAAGAATTGAATATGAATCAAAAGATTGATTTTATGAATGTTTTGATACAAATGAATATTGAAGACGTGTATATATATAAATGGATTAAGGTCAAATTTCTATGAAGACGACAAAAAATGATTGGATTACCACTAGCTCGATTTGATCTTGTTAAGTGTTATTTTTTTTTTTTTTTTGGTTATCTAAAGAAATAAATAGACAAGGATTTCTTGATTAGACAAGGTAGAGCATACATATAAAATTAATAACTCATATTAAGCCTCTTAACTATTCGTTGGTCTTCTTTGAATAATATAATGTAATCAATGATACTTTTTATTTCATCAAAAGAAAATGKTAACTCACTTACTTAAAATATTAAATTAAATCTTAAATATTTACTAACTACAAACAACTATTTAATTACTAAATTATTGAATAAAATGTTTTGAATGTGGTCATGTTTCTGATGTAAAGTGCCCCAGAATTAGATATATTACTTGTACGAAGAATATATTGAACGCATGGAGTAAGGTTGTTTAAGGCTTGTTCTATAGTGTAAAAGAAATTTCAAGGTTCAGTCTTCTTACTAACCCAATATAAGACCACCAAAATGGAAATTTAATTTCTAACGAAGGACAAACATTCAAAGATCAAGTGATCGATCAATTTAGATGTATATTTCCATTCAGTGTAACTGTTTCTGGTCGTATTTTCTTCACCAACGTGAGAAGGGGTTTCCCTGTTTTGCTAATATTCTGTCTGCTCTGACCTCAGAATATTATGAAATTTTCATTAGAAGATAAGACAACAATGGCTACAAGCCCATCCTAAAATTCTTCACTACTGTAATCAAATGGAAATTATATGCTTTATTTTCGAAACCTAAAGTCATTCTTAACTCTTAAGTATATCGTTATTATCTTTCATAATAAACTTTGAATAAACCAAATGATGTTCCAGTCTCAGAAGCAAATGCTCAATACTAGCTTAGAGACTGGTGAAAGTCTTTGGCAAGTACGATTATACTGTTCAGAGTTTAGGGCTTACTGAATAAAATAGGATGAAATAACAGTAGAAAAAAGGAATCAAATTTAAACCGTAAACAAACTTTTACATGCATTATATCTATTCCTTCTCAGATGAATAAACCTTCAACTTTTACATGCATTATATATAACTCAAACTCAGATCAACGTTAACAGTAAAACAAATAATAGTGAAATTTCAATAGGCACAACATTTAAATTCAAATCGAATGCATAGAACAATAACAGTAAACAAACTTTTAACAATTTTCCTTCTCAGATGAATAAATCAAAAATTTGAAGAATAACAATAATAGTAAACAAAGGGAAAACCTACAATAAAACCGGGCCGACAAAGGAACCTGGATGAGATTTAAGTGAAGTTTGGGGTAATCTTTTATTCACAGCAGATGAATAGAAACCGAATTTGCGGTAATTTGCAATTTAGAGCAGAGGCAATTACTTGAGATGAAAACGATGAATCAGGGTAAATTTTGCCCTAGATTACTACGAAGACGCTAGGAGGAAAGGCGCTAAATCTTCGATAAAAATGCCACACTAAGCAGCATCTTCCAATATTTTACCATTTAAATACCACATTGAATCTCGAAAAAAGAGTCAATCAGAGAAAAGACCCATCCTTAAGGTGTCCAACCGATCGCCTAGCGGGACTCTTAAGGGGTCCCGCCAACCGACTGGTGGGAATGCACCCAAATTTAAAATTGAAATTTTCTTCTGCGCTTGGTAAAAGTTCACTGCATTTAGCAACCCCTTATTTAATAACTATTATTTCTTTTTCCTTATATAAGCCGAGGGARCCTATTTAATTTGTACCCGCCCTGAGCTTATTACTGATACTAACACTGCAATAAGCCAAAGTTGTAAACTTTGCAGATCATCTTTAACATATCCACAAGTAATGGACAAAAAAGAAATTTAAGTTTTTTGTTCCTCACATTATTGGCAGTCGATGCTAGTCCCAGCTCGATCTACTTCATGTTGTTATTTTACTAAAATGTGAGCACCAGTAAGACTACTAAACGACAGAATTAAAGATGGAGATTATAGGCATCTTTACCAAGTAGCAACAGAGTCCAGCCCGATGACAGGATTGGCGAGGAGACCTTGTATGAAGTGAAATATAACATCCTAAGGAAAAGTGTAATACCTGAGATTTCTTTTTATGGATTTTTATTTGATCGTGCGAATTTGTGAGCTAACTAAGGTTGGATAAATTTCTATGTGGTTGTTATTTCAATAAGTAAGGCTCGACTAGTGAGCCTATTCGTTTCTCAGTCGAAAGCTAGACTTTTATTGAAAGAAAATCCATTGAATTTAATTTAATGAATTGTATTAGTTACAAATAGGAAAACTCGAAAAAAATTTGAGTTAGGGCCCAAGTTAAAAAAAAAAAAAAAAGGAAAGAAAAGAAACCCCAACTCTTCTTCTTCCTCCCCATTGTGCTGCCGCCGAAAACCCTAACCCATCCTACCCGCCGCTTCCCATTCCCGAAATTCCCCCCCGTTGCACATACACCGTCTCTTTCTCCCTCTACCGACACCACCGATCATCGCCGTCCTTTCCTTTCCTTCTCTCTGGCAACCACTGTGTTTCTTCTTTTCCCTCTACCTGCTCGACGCCGCTCGTCGTGGTTTTTCCTTGCTCTTTCTCCCTCTTCTCTTTCCTTCTCCCACTGCCGGCGCTTAAAGTGGCCGCTGCTTATCGCTGCCTGCGATCGGCAGGCCTCTCGTTGCATCGGAGTCCCTCGCCAGATCCGAACCAGTCTTCATCATCCAATTCGTATCAACCACCATATCTACCATTTGGAGGCTGCTGCGTGACGCCGCCACCCACTCTCGACCAAAACGAGGCAGGACGCCTGGTCTCGCCGAGAGCTAACCARGTCCACGCGTCCTATTGTCAGACTCCATTGCAGACGGCGACATTGACCCGATCGCGCTCTCCGAAATGCTGAGYGACCGATCCAAACCAGAAGCAGAGGTTCTGGAAAGTGATCGCTGTGTCACCTTCCTCGTTTATCGCCGCTGTTGATGCTACAGCGAGTTACTGCACGCCAGAGGTGCGAGATCGGGTTCCAAAGAAACAAATGGCCCACAGCAGCTTAATGGCTAGGCGTTACACTCAGAGAGCTCACGAATGTAATGAAGGAAATGTTTTACAAGTTATACATTTTGAAAGAAAAGATTTTGTAAAAAGGTTACGAAAAGGAAATGTTTTGAAGTTTTCATTGAGAAAATTAGATTTTATAATTCATGACATGTAGGGCATGTTCATGCATTCATGCATGAGATTTACTTACTGGGCTTTATAGCTCATTCCATTTCTCTCGTTTGCATTTCAAATGATGTGTAGCCAGTTGGTGCGAGGAGGTCGCTTATGGGCAAACCAAGATACCCTGAAGTTATTTTAAATGAATGTTATGGATTAAGATGGTTATTGACTAGAATGGTTTTTTGTTTGTTATTAAGTATTTCTTAGTTGGTTTAAATTCTTTTAGGTTTTTGCAAATTCGTGTTAGTGAGTAAATGGTGACATTCTCGGGTTAGGATAAAGTTTCTTAATTTGGGGGTGTTACAGTTATGGTATCAGAGCTTAGGGTTTTAAAAACGATTCTATAGACTTCATAAGAAAATAATTTTTGAATTTTTGAAAAGTATATRGGTATCGAGCCATGCCACAAGCTTCCTTTCCTGGACCATCTAGTAAGTTTGTGTTTTGATTTAATTCTCGAATGAGGTTAACATTAGGGTTATTGCATATTGTCCATATWTCTATTTAACTTTGGGGATGATGTATAACGTTTGGAAATTTGACGATTCATTTAGACAAGAGGCATTACGTTCCATTTGTAATATCTAAATGGGATCATAAATGTCGTTTCTTACCTATCCATGGAATGAAATTAAAATTGTCAAGAATATAAATTTGATGCCAAATTTAGGGGAAAAATGTTTGTAGAGTAAAGTCTCCGAAGGAAATCTTTTTTGCTAGGAAGGTGATACTTAAGGTGTTTGTAGAATAAAGTCTTTGAAAGAAATCTTTTGTTAGAAACTGTGATACTGAATCTATGTTAAAGTACCATTTGAATGCTTAAGATGAGAGACTGTCTTGTTATGTAAATGTTGAGCAATTATAAGGTGATTGATTAGCTCGGGTGGATAAACTTTGATAAGTAAGATATTGAATTTCTTTTGACAATGCTCAAGGAGTTTTTGGTCGATTTGAATAGGTTTAACTTTGATTAGGATAGTTCTTTAAACAAAGTATTTTTCCATAAGGAGAGGTAAACGGCATGTAGTTTTGATCTTAAGATGCTGAAAGGAATTAAGAACAAATTTATGATTTGATTTCGGACTATAAGGCTTCGATTTTTACTTTTGATGAGAAGAACATTGAGTTGAATTTCTAATTTGTTTGGAGATTGTTACAATTTCTTCTTTAAAAAGTCGATCTGATTTTAATTGTAATTGAGGAGATTAAGATGTTTTGAGAAAAGGAATTAGAATTCATAGGAATAAATATGGTAGGTTGGATCTAGCGCAATTTAAGAAGTGATGATGTTTGTAAGCTTATCAATATATAAAATAGGGTTTATGGATCTTCTAGAATTATAAAAGGCCAAAATGTGATTTATTGCGGAAAAAGTTAAAATACCACTGGGTATCTAGTGTCCTTTTAATATTTCAAGAATATTTTTGAGGTTTAGTTGGAAAACTAGTCCTACTAATAGAATTAACAATCATGTACCTAGTTTTCACCAYGGGTTGCACATGTGTTGTTCATGAAGAAGAATGATGGATCTATGAGGTTATGTATAGATTATATAGAATTGGACGAGGTGACGATAACAAATTGGCACCCATTATCTAGGATTGATGATTCGTTGATCAACTCCAAGTGCTAGATATTTTCTAAGATTGATCTGTGATCAGGCTACTATTGATATGGCCCCTTAAGAGGCAACATAGRAAAGAAACAAATGAGATACGTACTAAGTACCCACAACTTTTTAGTGAACTCTAAATTTCGAGGACGAAATTTATTTTATGGGCTAGGGTATTGTAATACCCGAGATTTCTATTTCTGGATTTTTTTTGATTGTGCGAATTTGTGAGCCAACTAAGGTTGGATAAATTTCTATGTGGTTGTTATTTCAGTAAGTACGAAATTTTCGTATTTGTCGGATTAAGGTCCTTAGTTAGTTAGCGGCTCAACTAGTGGGCCTATTCGTCTCTCAGTCAGAAGCTAGACTTTTATCGAAAGAAAACCCGTTGAATTTCATTTAATGAATTGGATTAGTTAAGGATGGAAAGGCCCGAAAAAAATTTGGGTTAGGGCCCAATTTTTTTTTTAAAAAAAAAACCTAAGTCTTTTTCTTCCTCCCCATAATGCTGCTACCGAAAACCCTAACCCGCCTTACCCTCCGTCGCCCATTCCCGAAATTCCTCCCTGCCACACCTGCCGTCTCTTTCTCCCTCTACCGATACCACCAACTATCGCCGTCCTTCCCTTTCCTTCTCTCTGGCAACCGCTGTGTTTCTTCTTCTTCTCTGCCTGCCCAACGCCGCTCGTCGTGGCCTTTCCTTGCCCTTTCTCCTCTTTCCCTCTTCTCTACCCTTCTCCCACTACCGATGCTTAAAGTGGCTGCTACTCGTCGCTGCTTGCGATCAGCAGGCCGGTCATCGCACCGGAGTCTCTANGCCACACCTGCCGTCTCTTTCTCCCTCTACCGATACCACCAACTATCGCCGTCCTTCCCTTTCCTTCTCTCTGGCAACTGCTGTGTTTCTTCTTCTTCTCTGCCTGCCCAACGCCGCTCGTCGTGGCCTTTCCTTGCTCTTTCTCCTCTTTCCCTCTTCTCTACCCTTCTCCCACTACCGGTGCCTAAAGTGGCTGCTACTCATCGCTGCTTGTGATCAGCAGGCCGGTCATCGCGCCGGAGTCTCTAGGGATGCCTRGTCTCGTCGGGAGCTAACTAGATCCGGGCGTCTTGTTGTCGGACTCTACTACAGACGACGACATCGACCTAGTCGCACTCTTCGAAACGTCGAGCGACCGATCCAGACCAGAAGCAGAGGTTCTGGAAAGCAATCGCTGTGTTGTCTTCCTCGCTTGCCGCAGTTGGCTGCACACCAAAGGCGCGCGATCACGATCGAAGTTTATCATAGCCACTCTGAACGAAGCGGTCCGCTCAAATCTGCCTTCATCTTCTTCTTCTTCTTCTCTATTCGACCAGCATYGCCATAGCTGTGCCAAGTTCTGATCCGTACATCAGAACTGCAATTGCTCGGGGCCGCGCACCGCTGGCCGCTTGGCTGTCACCTCTGCTCTCGGTCATTGCTGCTAGACTGTTGTTGCCGGTGGCCTACTATTTTGGCCGGTTAGCTGAGTTTCGGCCAGGAACAAGGGGCAATAACAGGTGCAGGCATTCAGCCAGTGCCCGTACCTAACGCCTAGTGCTAGCGCTAGTGCCGGCACCCAATGCCAGTGCCCAACGCCCAGCGCCCAGTGCCTAGAGCCTAGGCGCCCAGATGCCTAGGGCAGTTACGCGCACCGCTTGAGCGCGTGCCCGAGAATTCAATACCACTTTTGAGACACTTGGACTTTGTGAACTTAAAAGGTGAAAATGTTATTAATTAATATTGAAATTTATAACCTATAAAATTATATCCTAAAGTGAAATTATGAGAGAACATAGATTAGGTTTAATACCCGAGCTAAGGAGTTTAAATTATACCCTTAAAAGGCGTGATAATTGGTAATGGGGGAACTAAGCATGGATTAATAATTGGCAAATGACATTYTTGGAATAAACACTGAATATCTAAATTGGGACAATCGTACTAAATAGACCTTTTTTTTTGTAATCACAATTAGGTCATTTCGAGTGCCTTAACRTTGAGAACAGTCGAAGAATTTCACTTTGCGATTTAAACAGGAACCCTGTAACGTAAAGGACTCCAGATAAGTAAACTCTCACATTCTCATTAACATATATGTGTTGTTGTTATTGAATCTGCATTCTATGTAAGTAAACTCTCACATTTTTATCAACGTATATGTGTTGTTGTTATTGAATCTGAGTTCTATGTAAGTAAATTCTCACATTTCATTAATGTATATGAATGTATCTGAATTTCTTTAGGTGGATTGATGTGTTGGATATGAGATTTCTATGCAAGTAATCTCCCATACCTGCTTATCTCTTTTGTTGTATGTTATGTGCTAGCGGTATGGGATTATGTTATGAAATGTGTTGATTGTGTAGAATATTTTTAYGTGTTTCATATCTTGTACCATTATTATGTCGAATGGCATGTTAATTACGGTTGTATACATTTCATGTCATTCATACATTTAGTTASTRTTCTACATCAKTCCTGACATGAGCCATTCATACATTTAAAAAGTGAATGGTTTAGGAAATGAAATTTTGAAAGGGAATGTATTTTATAAATTGTAGCGTGTTCAGGGAAATGTTAAAGTTTTTGAAAAAGAGTGTAAACCTAGCCATGAAAGATGTGAGTGAAAAATGGGGCATGGGAGACCGACGCACCTGAACCGACCCTCTGGGAGGGAGGTAATGATTCACCTCAGGGAGATGAAGAGATGAAAGAATGTTAACCGCTTTGCGGTTCTACCGGTCGATATGTAATCGGGTTCTAAAGAACAAATGGCCCASTGCAGCTTAATGGCTAGGCGTTACACTCAGTGAGCTCACAAATGTAATAAAAGAAAATGTTTTACAAGTTATACATTTTGAAAGAAAGATTTTGTAAAAAGGTTATGAAAAGGAAATGTTTTGAAGTTTTCATTGCGAAAATGAGATTTTATAATTCATGACATGTAGGGCATGTTCATGCATTCATGCATGAGATTTACTCATTGGGCTTTATAGCTCATTCCATTTCTCTCATTTGCATTTCAGATGATGTGTGGCCAGATGGTGCGAGGAGGTCGCTTGTGGGCAAACTAAGATACCCTAAAGTTATTTTAAATGAATGTTATGGATTAAGATGGTTGTTGACTAGAATGGTTTTTTGTTTGTTATTAAGTATTTCTTMGTTGGTTTAAATTCTTTTGGATTTTTGCAAATTCGTATTAGTGAGTAAATAGTGACATTCCTAAGTTATGATAAAGTTTCTTAATCTGAGAGTGCTACAAAAAGGATAGAGCCTACGTTCCCATATCTATTTAATGATCAAAAGAAAAGATAATTCGAGATAATAATTTGATTCTAGTCCCTGCGAAATAACCCTCTCATTTTGTTTCCCCAACATAAATTAGATTCGCTCGGTATGTTCTTAAAAAGTGCCTAACTGACAAGCTTTACAATAGACAAAAATAGTAAAATGCTGCCCTAAGTATCCGAAATTTCTATTATGGGTAGTATTCTAGGTAACAAATCTATTAGGTTAGTCATCGGTGGCAACAAGCAAACTGATTAAAGAGAAAAAAAAGAAAAATGTTATGGCAGTCCTCATGATTGTTTATAAAGTAAACATATTAATCAGTGGATATTTCTACAGTAACAAATTACGGCTCCCGGACATGCATAGGAACATCAAATCATTGTTGGCTCAATTCCCTTATAGTTATTCAACCTAATGTAACTACGGAATGCTTATCAAAATGGAATAAAGTAATTACTTTGGGTTCTGCAATATGGAAACATGGAGAAATAAAGTATCATGTTTGCTTCTAATTAGCATTTTCATAAGAGTTACATTATATAGCTCACCTGTAATAATTTCTGATGACAACCATGCTTAAAAAATGATATCATAAATTCACAGTGCCAAAGGCCACTAGAGAGGATCCATTGAAGGTTAATTGTTAACATTCTACTTTGTGGATGYTAACTAGAGTTCCATAGAAAAAWATAAAACATATAAATATGAATTCTTAATTTTTATTGCCAATTCATAACTCCCAAATTACAAATCGAAAYGATCCCCTGGAAAWTAACCTTTATAATTGTTCAAGACTATTAGAGTGACGCAAAGCATTGACATGGAAAATAACCATAGAAGAGTTTAGCAAAAAACCAAACTTGAGAGATGAATCAAAACATCCACCTTCGAAAGAAAGAAAAGGCCAAAAGCTAATTTCATAATACCAATTTTCTTTTATATGATCTCTCTCTGGGGAAGGAAATTTTTTGAAAAACCAAATTCTTTTATTATCATTTTTTGGATCATAAAATCATTTTCTTAATAAATCTTTATTAATCTGCCAATTATTACTTATAATCATGTTTAATGAAGGTGGTAAGTCAGATGCCATCTGACTACTAAAATCTGAAGTAGACTCTCTCATACTTTGTGATCTGTAAATTGGTTGTAGTATAATTCTATCAAAATCTACACTATGTAGTTTTGTTTTATCTTCTTTTACGGAAGTTATGGCTTCTGTAAATCTACTTGAAAATTGTCTTCCAGTAAAATTAATTTCTACTRATCCATTACGATATTATGTAATATTCGAAAGTCTTCCTGGTTCAATTCTATTTTCTGGTTTAACATTTCGATCTTGAATATTTTCTAAATTCCATTTAGACTCATTTTGTAATAATCCATTCCAATGTATCGTTCTAGATATAAAAGTATWTATATGTTCAGTATTTGATTAAAATAATAAAGATTCTCCGATTTTAGAAACTATTTTAGGTCTTGATGCTCAAGTATTTATTASTTTATAATAAACTCTATAAACTAATCATATTGATTTAGATCTATATAAAGATAAATTTTTTGTTTGTATATTTACTGTTAAAGTCTTTAATATATTTTCATCAGTTAAATTCACAGTAAAGTTTGGATAACAGTTACTATATACAGGACCATTAGCTACATTAGATTCTAATATAGCTAACAGAGAATGTTCAAATTTAGTATGTCTAGCGTCTCTTAACATAATTAATATAAGTATATCAAGGCCTAACCTTTGGTTTAAYTGCAATCTGTATTAATCCTATATGCAAAAATCTATATTMTTTTCTATGTTGTATTATATTTTGTTTAGACAGTAAATAAATAGTTTCACATTCATTTTTAATAGAAAAAGTATATTCAGRAGTCTTAATAGCATAATCAACAAATACATCAAAGGAACCYTTTTTATAAAAAGTAGAAACATTAATCTTAGGTATACTCCAATTATTCCAATCTTGTTCAATTTTGGCAATATTAAGTTCAACAGTATTAACTTTAGAAGTATCCTAAATTCTATTGTTTTCAGACATAAGTTCAGAATCATCTACTATTTTCCTTTAAACAATCCTAAAGCTTTTATATATTGCAACTTACTTAGAGTTTCTTAGAAGCCTTGCCGAGACCACGTCTTACTGTTGGGATCACCTCTCCTGAGCTGACCAACGGACTCACTGCGCTGACCAATGGTCTGCATCTTCATCAGAGACTCTGGCAATTCCAGTAAATAGTAACAATATAAAAACATATTTCAAACTGAGGATTTTTTAAGAAGAAAACAATAGATTTTTCTAAAAACTTGGCTCTGATACCATTTCGAAGAAGTTTTACACTCTAGATTAGCTGAATTCCCTTCTCTACCATCTACTTCAACTCCTTCAACTGATAGCCAAACTAAGCCTAGTGAATGGTATGAAAAACCCTATATACAAATTATTATCCTTGAAGAAGAACATGAAGATTTGAGCTTTAAAGATATCTTTTCCAAGTATTTATACACGTATTTCTACTACATCTCTACCAACCCTTTAAAAACAAAAGAGTGGTATGAATCCATCCTCCTTTTCACAAAATCTATAAAAACCTAACATGCTATGCAGCCAGATAGAGAAAAATCTGGTTGCCAGTATTTAGCTTACTCTAAAGTCAAGATACTACAAATCTTATCTCCAAAGACATGGAAGACATCTGCACTGACAACCCCAATAGCATTTCCTTCCTCACTAAATATGAAACCTTTAGCATTTACATATTTTGATTATATACTTGCATGGGAGGATAACTTCTTACTTATCAGACCTTACACCCATTCTTGGTTTATACAAATAAAAATAGATTTACCAGATCCAATTCCAAGATGGTTTTATTCTTCGCGGGAGAAATATGGAATTACTTCCAATATTCTACAACCTAAGATTTTAGACAGATATAACTCTTTTATGAAKATGCCCTCTAAGTTTACTTCTTTAATAGAAAAGCAAACGACTTTTTTCTTTAAAGKCAAATTTCCATGGATTTTGGTATGGCAATTTTGTAAATCAACTGACAAATATGGWCAAATAACTCCTGCTAGATCAGTACGMATCAAGTGGTGGATTCAATTTGATGAAACCAAGAGAAATGAACAGAAAACCTATACAAAGACTTCAACATCTTCACAGAAGAGTAAACAGGAAAGAAGAAAAGAGCTTGATGAAATGAAGAAAAATTTAGAAAAGATGTATCAAGACCTGATTAAAGACGATAAAGAGKATATTCCAGAGAATTCTGCAAAAAATGAATTTGACCCATTTGGTGGACCCAATGCACAGACACCTCCACAATATTTCTGACAAAACTTTAAAATCACTACTCATCTGATAAGAGCATGAGACATAAAGCGRAAGATGCTAAAGCACATTTGATAGAAAGATGAACAAAAGCGAACAACAAAAGCTGAAGATTCTAAAGCAAAAGAAAAAAGCTAATGATTCCCTTCAATAAAAGACRTGCAGTTGAATTATTGTACTTTAACTGATAGAAATCTACTTTAATTATTGTCTCTAAATTATTGTCTTCAGACCCTTTGTAAACTTATAAATATCAATCCCTGTCTCTAAAGTAATCATGTTTCCAAATATGTTTTTAATCAGAGAGAATTCCATCTTTCTTCAACAGATTTGTATTCATCAGATTTTTCTAAAAATAGATCTTGATTGTAATAAGGCACTATGTCTCATACACGTCTTATTGCTGGGACTACCATTCTTGAGCTGACCAACCGTCTTACTGCGCTAACCAACGACATACCATCTTCGTGCAGGCGGAGAAAATCGAACCTAAGTTGGCTCTGATACCATAAGGCACTGGAACCAACTATCCCAAAAGCTTAAACTGTTAGGATACGGCACTCCATTACTTATATGTCTCAGGATCACCCAAGTCTGTGGACCCGAGTAGGTAAGAGACTGAAAGGTGAGGTGAGGAGCTAGTCCAGCCGCGAAAGTGGGGTGGGACCTAGGAGAGGACCCACTACGAAAGCAGGGTGGACTTGGGGGATCATGAGACATATAAGTAATAGAATGCCGTCGCCTACTAGCGTTGGCTTTTGGGAGAGCTGGTTCTATTGCCTTATGTTTRRCAAAAGTGGATTTGGCCCTGGAATTAGGATAAGGCCTTTTCCTAGCCCATATGGTATCAAAGCCATGAGTTCTTCACTTCGCTTTTGGAGATCACAAGTTCGAAACCTCCCTAGCATTGATCAATGCAGTAAGGCCAAAAAAACAGGCAGTAAGACGTGGTCCCATCAGGCTTAAGTGGGGAGTCGGTAATCCAAACGTACTTGGTCCTGATGCGCCTGCAAAAGCGTGGTGGGAATAAATGGATCCCATAAGGCAATGGAACTAGCTCTCCCAAAAGTCAAGGCTAGTAGGGGACGGCACTCCATTACTTATATGTCTCAAGATCCCCAAAGTCCACTCCGCTTTCATAGTGGCTCCTCTCCTGGGTCCCACCCTGCTTCCGCAACTGGACTAGCTGCCCGCCTCACCTTTCGGCCTCTTCCCTACTCGGGTACATAGCTTCAGGAAGCCGATTACTCTTCCCTCTCCCTACTAAGCATCCCTGTGCTTTTCGAGTTTTAACGGTTTGAGGAAACTAGGCGAAGGAAAGCCACAACTTCTGTAAAAGAAGATAAAACAAAACCCAGGAGAGGACTCATTATAGAAGCGGAGTGGACTTGGGGGATCCAGAGACATATAAGTAATGGAGTTCCGTATCCTAACAGCTTAAGCTTTTGGGATAACTGGTTCTAGTGCCTTATGGTATCGAGCCAACCCAGGTCTGATGGCATTTTTCTAGCTCGTATGGTATCAGAGCCATGAGTTCTTCACTTCGTTTCTGGAGTTCACGGGTTCAAAACCTCCTTGGCATTGGTCAGTGCAGTAAGGCCCAGGCTTAAGTGGGGAGTAGGTAATTCAGACGTATTTGGTCCTAATGCGCCTACAAAAGTGTGGTGGGAATAGAATTAAGATATGGCCTTTTTCTAGCTCATATAGAGGACCCACTACGGAAGCGGGGTGGACTTGAGGGATCTTGAGACATATAAGTAATGGAGTGCCATCTTTTACTAGCCTTGGCTTTTGGGAGAGCTGGTTCCATTTGCCTTGTGGTATCAGAGCCAACCCAGGTTCGATTCCCTTCGCCTAGTTTCCTGAGCTAGGAAAAGGCCTTATCCTAATTTCGAGACCAAATCCACTTATTCCCGCCACGCTTTTGCAGGCACGTCAGGACTAAGTACGTCTGGATTACCTACTCCCCACTTAAGCCTGACGAGACCACGTCTTGCTGCCTCTTTTTTTGGCCTTACTGTGCTGACCAACGCTAAGGAGGTTTCGATCCTGAGACTTCTAGAAGCGAAGTGAAGAACTCATGGCTCTGATACCATATGAGTTAGGAAAAGGCCTTATCCCAATATCAGGATCTATTGCAATCAGGATCTATTTTTAGAAAAATCTGATAAATATAAATCTATTGAAGAAAGACAAACTTCTTTCTGATTAAACACATATTTGAAAAATGCTTACTTTAGAGACAGGGATTGTTCAAAGAAAAGAAGAGTCAGGTTTTAGGCCCTGCTCTCTTTGTTCATTTCATTCATATTTATAGGCTTACAATGGGTCTGAAGACAATAATTTAGATACAATAATTAAAGTAGATTTCTATTAGTTGAAGTACAATAATTCAACTGCATGTTTTTTATTGAAGGGAATCATCAGCTTTTTTCTTTTGCTTCAGAATCTTCAGCTTTTGTTGTCCACTTCTGTCCATCTTTCTATCAAATCTGCTTTAGCATCTTCCGCTTTATGTCTCATGCTCTTATCGGATGAGTAGTGTTTTCAAAGTTTTGTCAGAAATATTACGGAGGTGTCTATGCATTGGGTCCACCAAATGGGTCAAATTCATCTGTTGCAGAATTCTCTGAAGTATCCTCTTTGTCGTCTTTAATCAGGTCTTGATACATCTTTTCTAAATTTTTCTTCATTTCATCAAGCTCTTTTCTTCTTTCGTCTTTACTCTTCTGTGAAGATGTTGAAGTCTTTGTATAGGTTTTCTGTTCATTTCTCTTGGTTTCATCAAATTGAATCCACCAGTTGATRCATACTGATCTAGCCAGAGTTATTTGTCCATATTTGTCAGTTGATTTACAAAATTGCTATACCAAAATCCATGAAAATTTGACTTTAAAGAAAAAAGTCGTTTGCTTTTCTGTTAAAGAAGTAAACTTAGAGGGCATCTTCATAAAAGAGTTATATCTGTCCAAAATCTCAGGTGGTAGAATATTGGAAGAAATTTCATATTTCTCCTACCAAGAATAAAACCATCTTGGAATTGGATCTAGTAAATATATTTTTATTTGTATAAACCAAGAATGGGTGTAAGGTCTGATAAGTAAGAAGTTATCCCATGCACGTATATAATCAAAATATGTAAATGCTGAAGGTTTCATGTTTAGTGAGGAAGGAAATGCTATTGGGATTGTCAGTGCAAATGTCTTCCATGTCTTTGGAGATAAGATTTGTAGTATCTTGACTTTAGAGTAAGCTAAACGCTCGCAACCGGATTTTTCTCTATCTGGCTGCATARCATGTTGGGATTCTATAGATTTTGTGAAAAGGAGGATGGATTCATACCACTCTTTTGTTTTTAAAGGGTTAGGAGAGATGTAGTAGAAATCTGTGTATAAATACTTGGAAAAGATATCTTTAAAGCTCAAATCTTCATGCTTTTCTTCAAGGGTAATAATTAGTATAGAAGGTTTTTCATACCATTCACCAAGCTTAGTTTAGCTATCAGTTGAAGGAGTTGAAGTAGAGCGTAGAGAAAGGAATTCAGCTAACCTAGAGTATAGGCATCTTTGAAATTTGTAGGAGGAGTAGTTTGTTCAAAAAGATTAATAGATCTATTAACAAATCTTGTTTGAGAAGAAGGCGTTGGAGGAGCTAGTACTAAAAACTTATTATGTTCTATGGGAGCTCTAGATCTTACTCCAGGACTACGACTCGTGCTTTTCCTGTAAAAATTCACGAGTTAGATAATCTGGTAAGAAATTATCTTTTCTTTTAATATATTCTATAGTAAAATCAAAAGCAGATAGAATTGCCTGCCATCTTGCAAAGATTTGTCTAGAAACTAGATTTTTAACGTCTTTTTCTCGAACATCTTTGGCTGATTTACAATCAATTCATAATAAAAAAAGGTTTATTTATCAAATCATCTTGAAATTTAGTAATACACAAAACTATAGATAAAATTTCCTTTTTAATAGTAGAATAATTTTTTTTGAGAAGAAATCCAAATACTTGATGGTACCTTACCAAATGTTCAGTAGTAGAATTAGACAATCTCTATTTTAGTATGCCACCATAGCCAAGCTCAGAGGCATCTGTTTCAACTATCATTAATGCATCCGGATGCATAATTCCCAYACAAGGCAAAGTCTTGATTAATTGTTTAATTCTTTTAACTGTATTAGTTTGTTCATTAGTCCAAGGAGATGAATTCTTTCTAAGTCTTTTATGTAATGGTTCAACTATAATTCTTAAATTTTTAGAATGTCTGATACATAATTCAAACACCCTAAAAATCTTTGTAATTGCTATTTATCTTTAATTTCATCAGAAAATTTATCAGCAAAATCTATTGCTCTACATATTGGTCTATAAATACCCTGACTCAGTTCACGACCCAAAAATCTACAAGTAGTTTGAAATAATTTCATTTTAGTTGCAGATAATACGAATCCATTTCTCTTTATTGTCTTATAAAATATATGCAAATGTACAAATTCAGATTTTAAATCAAATTTAGAATATAAATTTGATCCATAAGTTCTCTTTAATGAATCTCTTTTATTAGGTATAAGATACCTAATCCATTGTAAAATTTTATTTAAAGGCTTATAATTTATTACTAATCTAGGAGCACCACGTTCTTTTTCTGCTGCATTATAGACATAAAAAGTTGCACAACTCCATGGTGACTTAGAATGTCTAATCAATTTTTTATCTAACAAAATTTTTATCTCCTTTTTATAATATTTCAACAGTTCAAAATTCATTTGTATAGATTTAACTTTTGTAGGAATATTTTTATCAGTAAAACCTTTTTCATAGGGTAAATTAATTGATGCTTTTTTCTATCCCAAAATGCATTTGGTAAATCTGAACAAACTTCTTTATGTAATAATTCTTTAAAGTCTTTTATTTGTTTTTTAATTCTTTCTGTTTCTAATAATTATTTTATTTTTTATTTTTATTTCTTCTTGTAAACAAAATATTTGTTTACTTACAGAATTAATTCTTTTACTTATAGTAAAACCTTTTAAATCATTAATTTCTTTAGTAACAAGTCTAAAGGTAATATTTTCATCTAATATTTTAGTATGAACTCCATATCTATCTACTATAAAAGGATAAATCTATGTAAGAAAAAGTGTTTCTAATAGAATACTTTGTGTTAGATTTTTAACTAATATAAAATTATTTTTAAAACAAATCTGATTATTACAAATCATAGCATTAGATAATTTATAGTTTACTATCACCTTAGAACCATTGGCTAAATCTAAACTTTCTTTAGTTTTTTTCAAAATATTTAGTTAGAATTAATCCTTCTTATATACAGTTTTTATCAGCACCACTATCTAATAAAGCTATTTTATCTAACACAAATTTATTTTTAATTTATATATATATATATATATAATACTCATACTCTATATACACCACACACATACGCGGCGCTACATACATACATACATATAGCACATACATCTTTCGCATCACATCTTTACTTTCACTTATTCACACAGAAATATAATCTGTATTGCCTGACACATCTTCTATTATTCAGAGGATCTGTATTTTTCAATTTCCCTGTTCTATTATCCTTTTAACCTTTATTTTCTTTTTTCTACATTAGTTAATATTCCTACTTGGAATTTAATTCTTTTACTTCTTGTTTAAGTTCTTTTATTTCTTGTTGTAGATCAATTATAGTAATTTTATTTTCTTGTTTAAATCTAGAAGTTATCTTATTAAAACTAAAAGGTTTAATTTCTTGTTTATGAATATCAGTTAATACTAAATCTCATTATCTTGAATTTTATCTATTAATTTTAAGAAAAACTTTTTATCTGTAGAAGATATAACATAATACTACAATAGCATATTTCGATATTATTTATGCGATCTTCATCTAATTCACTATCTGTGGAATTGTATATTATTTTATTTATTTATTCATCTTTTTCAAATTCTTCAGAACTAATAATGTTTCGTTAGTTTCTTCTAAATCTAAAATCTCTAAAATCTGTTTTTTAATGGATTCATTCATTTCTAAACAACTAACTTTATCTCTTACTTTACAAATTTTTTAAAGTATGTCCAGGTTTTCCATATTTAAAACATTTAATATTAGGTGTAGATCCAGAATTAGTAGGTTTAAAAGATTTGGACGTATTCCTTTTAGTTAAACTATTCTTTGTCCTAGAAAAGGTTTTTTCTAGAGGGTAAAGAATATTTAGAATTTTTATATTCTTTATCTATCTTTGATTTCTTTTTAATTTTCTTTCTAATTTTATTGGATGGAGCACTTACTTTTTCTGTTGTAATTGCGAACTGTTCACAGAATCCTCCTGATTCTTTATGCTGCATTTTATAGGCTGTAACTATCTGTCCAGGTTGAGATGTAAATTCTTGTGCATTAGTTAAAATTTGTTTAGTGGTTCTCCTGATAGATAACCTATCATTTTCAGTTAAGATATTATCCTACCATCCTTTTAGCATTCCTGTGAATTCTGATATAATCATTTTTTCAACTTCATTATATGTTTTTTCTATTGATTTGTAAGCAGATATAACTATTCTCATTTCATATTTAATAAATTATATATCTAAAATTCAGTTAATCCATCTAAATTCCAATCATATAAAGTATTAAGATTATAATTTAATTTTTTTTTTTACTTCTCCAAATTGAATATTTGAAAACGAGGGTCTAATGTAATAGTTCTTTGTTTTGTGATAAGTTCTACTTGTAGTATATATACTTAATTCATTTTCATCATCAGTTTGATTATTTTCTTTTGTAATTACATTATTTATATTTTTTCCTTTATCTAAATTTAAATTTTCTAATTTTTTAATTATTTCTTTTAATAAAGCATTATCATTTTTTATTGTAAAAGTCTGAGGATTTTCTAGTTTAAATAAAAGTTGTTCAGAGTTAATCTTTTGAGGAGGCTTACTTATAGATGCACTAATTTATTAACCTATTCTGAAAGGCTAAATTTCTAATTAGTATAATTACTTTGTTAATAAATCTTATCTATATCTTTTAAAGTAAATTGTGGGTCTTCTTTTTTATTTTTAGGTACTATCTTAAAAGGACTTGCCATAATATTATTACCATCAACTTTTAATGTTATTTATTCTAAAGGAGGGTCGATCGAACTAACTAATTTCTCAAAAGTAGTAGTCCAATTTTGTAGCATATTAACTTCATTATGTTTTTTCTATTTTTCTTGATTTTTCAAATATCTATCTAGCCAACTGAAAGAAAGGAGAAAAAGAAAAAGAAAAAGAAAAAGAAAAAAAGAAACAAAAAGGATGGCCGCCAAAGTTTAAATCATATTCTTATCATAAGAAATGGACTAAACCATGGTTCCTGAATGGTTAGATATTGGACAGCTAAACTGTTACATTAGAGGCAATTAAACAGAAATTCGATTGGCTTGTTTTAGTAATATTATTAATTATTGGAATATGTGTTTAATAATTTCATATGTTAACTTCTTCGGATCTTTTACAACATTATGGCCACCAACCTTTCCAACATTCTATCATAAGGCTCTTTTCTTTTCCTCATCCTTTTTTATAGCCTTGCCTTATCAGATGATCTATCTACAAACATAGACTATGATAGAAATGTTCTAGATTATGGTGGAGAAAACATTATACTGGATTTGAATGGTATATCAGCAAAGGCCAAACATAAAATAGATGTATTAGTATGCCAATAACTAGTAACTATTTCCTTCTCCTCCTCCTGTTTGCGAGCCAAATAAAGCCTCTCCTTCGAATGACACAAAATGATTCGAATTTCTCTTGCTTTGAGACTGCTAAGTTGTCGGTCATGCCAGGGATAGAAGCCGTTAAGGATGTCCTTGGTACTTTTTCTTCATCAAGATTTCCTTTGAGTTCAGTTCACTACATTGAAGCTTGTGTAGCCTATTCAAAGAAAGCCCAAAGATGATGCAATATCGAGAATAATTCATTGGATGCATACCCTGGCATTGAGAAAGGGGATGCTTTCAACAGCTAAAAGCCGTGGAGATAAAAGTTAGAAGAAAACAAAGGCACTTTAAAGACTAGTAGCATCTGTCATCTACATCGAGCACCATACAGTCCTTGGCACTTCCAACCAACAATCAAGGCTAGTGGAGCTAGTGAAACACGACGGAGCACAGAAGCTATCCTTTCTAGATTGCAAGCACGACAGCTTGCTTATTATCCTAGTGGTAGTGTACATTAGCAAGCTATACTAAAGGCTAAACAGCACAAGGAGTTTGCAAATTTTAGTTTTTTCTAGAATAAATAATTAATTTGCAAAAGTTTAAAGGAAACAAAATGATCATATTCCAGTATAGAGATCTGAAATTATCACTTAGATATGGTAATCTATTGAAATCACCAATGCCGGAATTGAGTGTCATTGCCAATAAACTGAATCTCGAGTCTTTGCCATGTGACCTAGAAAAATAAGCATGAAATAAGAAACTTTTAACTTCTGAAATTATTAACTCGAAGTACTTGACGTTTTCAATTCAGATTGCACCCAAGGACACSATCAATTCAGATCTTTTTAAGATGTCATTCCCAATACTTAAGGGAAGCTATTGTACATGAAATAGCCCAAAATACCCAAGAATGAAAAACATAATAAAAACCAACTTTCGGAGAAAAGGAAAAAAAAAAAAAATGAAATAAGATGAGCGGAAACCAAATTAGATTGAGAAGAAGAAATTACCAAACGAGGAATCGAATGCTTCAGAGCCATAAAAGTCAAGCTGTAGAAGAGTTAGGCTACTGAAAATATTGGGCAATTTCGCTGCTGAAGATCAATTGTGAAGTCAGGATGAGGAGTGTAATAATTAAAAGTGCTCTGGACAACTTTTTGGGAGGAGGATTCTTGATTCTGAATGGTATCGGCCTCCGAAGTCCTAAATTAGATATGAAGAATGCATAAAACCGTAGAATGGTGGCAACAGCGCTAATAGCCGCACTCCGGCAGGCGGTGGATACCAGAGCTCTGTAGAGCTATGGTGCAGAAGAGGAGAGGATGAAGACAGAGAAAAGAGCATTTATATAAGGTCAAAAACAAGGAGGAAGGAAATTTATATCTAAAATCTTATATTTAAGTAAAAATTTTATGCTGTTGTAAGTATATATCAATCGACCCGTTTGGAGTCGTACAACAATAAATAAATAAGGAATAATATATTTTTTTAAAAAATTTAGGAGTTCTAGATTTAATTTTTATAAATAAAGAGATTTATTTCATATAAAAAATTGATTGATATCTCCAGAGTGGTGTCCCCCCTCATCCTGTATCCACGAGACTCCTTCCCTCTTTCTCTTCTCAAATTACCCTTACTCTTTAAGCTTAAAATATTTTCATCGAAAATATAAGTATGGATTAAAAGTTGGATTAAAGACAAACTCAAAAATTCTAATTAATTTTATTTTGAGATGTCGAATGAGGTAGGGAAGTACTTGAAATAAACATCTAAAATTCACTACTAATCAGGAAAGATTTCGAGACATGGTTCTTGCAATTTCTTATTTTTTTTCTTTTTTTTATCCTGCTATGCTTTGAATGCAAATTCCGTTGAATGACCTCCAACTATGATATTTAGACGATGTTTAATAAAATTGAATTATATACATAGTGTTTATTGGGCCATTATTATTTTTATGTGTTCTCGTCATCTTGACATCAATATTAATTGTTTCCTCTAAATTAGTGTATCATATTATTTGTATACGGTTGCATAATTTATTTTGCTTTGTTTGGTTATTGGATGACGGCTCTTTGTTGTTGAAAATAATAACCATACATGTATATTATAAATAAGCACATGTTTTTTTTTTTTTTTTCATGATGATATGTATCAATAGACATCAATGTTTTTTTCATTAGTTCTTTTGATTTATAAATTTTTATGCAAATAGTTTATTAATTATTATTTAATAATTATAATATAAATATTAAAGTATTGCCCTTGAAATAGTAATCATGTAGTTCTTGAGGAACGGGATATCATACTTCTTAAAAATATTAAACAATTACTGTAAATTAATGTTATTTATTTCGGAATAGTATGTCATAATATAATATTATTCAAAAATATCAAATTATTATTTCTGAAGTAACAATAGACTCTAAATTAACATTATTTGTTATTGAAGAATATTATATGGTGATCTCAATATTCCTGATGGATATTATATTTACCTGTGATAGGTATATTCCAATCTAAATATTCTTGAAAATATTAAACTATTGTTTTTAGAATAACAATAGRCTTAAACAATTATTATATTAATATATTATTATTGTACTCCTGAGGTAGAAAAGTTAAATACTTTTGATAATATAATATGTAATCCCTGAAGGAATGTGTATAATATATGTCACGTTTTTCTCGATTATTATGGTATGACTCTACATCATCGGGAACTATATTATCGCTTATTTTTATTGTAAAATTATATAAATGACAAATATCACCCCGTTTGAATTCATTGCATTTGAATTATTTGTCATCAGCCCTTAATGCTGATGTCCATCTTAAAGGGTCTAGCGGACAACAAAAGAAGGAAAAACAAATCAATAAACGATCGTCCAGAAAGTACTAATTTTTCTTCGCCATCATCCYTGCRATAACTTGAAGTAAAGCACGTACATTTTGTACTACCTATATATAATGGAGATTCACGTGGATGTCTTCTATTACTTTTTCAATCCAACAAGAAATATGGACCATTTAATTGGAGGTGGTAATGATGAAAGACTAGATCAATTTCTCCTTTTATGTAATTTTTATTTAAATTTTACATGGACTTTATTTAAGAATTCGTGGGCTTTCTTGATATTTTTTTTTATATAAGTTTTTAAATTACTTTACGTTAAAATATGTGTATAGATTTATAATGGATTGTTGAGATATTTGTATCTTTGATAGTGCAACGATACATACCATGCCCAAGTAAAAGAAATATTTCTTTCACTTGTGAATGAGACAAATAAATATAAATATTGTAAAGGATAGTGTAAAGATTTATTCTTCGAGAAGAACTACCATATTTTTCTGTCTAGAAATGGATAAAATTTATATGCAATATTCTTCTTCAAAGTTCCGAAGAAACTTGTTACGCCTTAAAGATATCAGTAGAAATTGTATCATATTGAGACAATGGGCAAAAAATGGATATATATCACAACTATAGTATCATTAATTTATATTGGAGAATCGAATTGTCTTTTTCCTCAAGATTTTATTATTCCAAGATTAATGCACTTGAAGTACATCCTCTGGTAAATCAAAAGTTTACTTGCAATATTATTTGAGACTAAGTCACACTGGAAATGAGATAAATAATTGAGATTTTACAAAATCACCCATTGAGAAGTCAAAAAGTGTTGAACTCAAATGAATTCCTACATGTTGCTTGTTTTCAATGGAAAATGATTATTAGACCATCACCAACAAGAGTAGGAGTTGAAAGTCCTACATCTCTAGAATATATTTTTTGTGATATATGCGGACTCATTTATCCATCATATGGTCACTTCAAATATTGTAAGGTCCTAACCAATGCATCGATTTGATGGCCACATGTGAGTTTATTATCTACTCCTAACCTGAAGTTTGCGAGATTACTTGATCATATAATTTGATTACGAGGATAATTGTAAACCATCTACTTAAAATATGTTTTTAGATAATGCTAGTATATGTCCATCCCACATTTTTGAGCTTATTTCATGTCATGTGGGATTATTGTTCAACATCTTATGGCTTACATTCATACACAAAATGGTTTAGTCAAATATTTTATTAAATAGCTGCAATAGATTGCTAGACTATTGCCAATTTAAACAAAACTTCCTACAAATGTTTGGAGATATCAGAACAAAACTTCCTGCAAATATTTAGAGATATGCTATTTTACATGAAGCAACAGTTGTACGTATAAGGCCAACTAGTTATCATACATTGTCTCTTTTGAAATTGGTGTTTTTGAAATTGGTGTTATGAGCTAATGAATTGGAAGTTCAAAAGATTATCAATTTGTAGAAAATAGCAAATTCATGTGCGTAATGATTGTACTTATCCAATAAAAATTACAAATTATCATTAATAATKGTTCTCATCCAAATGAAAGTTCCAACAAGACAAAATATTGATATACTAGGTATTAATTATAAAACGCATCTCAACATGATAAAATATTAATATACTAGCTAGTAATTATAAAATACACTAGAAGTCTGGTGTGGTAGTAATTCTAAGACATGTCAGAAGCATGGGAGTGATTCTGAGGCACGTAAGAAACAAGGCTCTTGATTCTAAAGCATGCCAAAAGTATAGCCAACCTCTTGGTTCTAAAGACAAACATCCTTGAAAGAAAGGGGGATTATATAATTAAAATGACCATATTTAGAAATCAAATAAAGATAGCCAAAAGATATTCACAGAGGGATTCAAATGCCTCAAAGTAATACAAAGAGCTCTCAATATTATAGATGATAATGAGGATCTTGAATCAAAATAAATTGAAAATATCGACATAGACATAATTGCTCAAGATGGAAAGATGTAATTGAATAATAACTAAGCTTACGTTCAAAACGTGAGGTTCTTGGACCTATAGTCTGAACACTACTAAGTGTAAGATCAGTTGATTATAAATGAGTATTTATATGTGAAAAAGAGGTGAAAATATCAAAGTTGTGATAAGTACAACTAAGGTTCAAGGTTTTTCATAAAGACAATGTATTAATTATATATACAAACAGATTCACCTATAATGACTGTAATTATGTTCAAATATTTTGTAAGCTTAGCAATATATGAAAACATTGATATGCGTTTGATGGATATAGTCACTTTTATTTATGTAAATCAATAAACCATGATAATTACATAAAAATTCCTAAAGGATTTGATTTGTTTGATACATTTATTCGAGAAAAATCATTCCATCAAATCGCAAATATCTTTGTATGGATTAAGATAATCTAGACGTCTAGATTATTAGTTGAATGAAGGATATAAAAATAACGATGTCTACTCTTTCTCTTCATAAAGGAAACATATATTAGATTCCTAATTGTCACAATTTATGTTGATTTAAATCTAACTGAGAATCGTAAAGAGCTAAACAAAACTCCCGATCACATAAAAAATGAATTTGAGATGAAAGATCTCGCAAAGATAAGAATTTGTCTCAATTTGCAAATTGAAGATTTCCCTAAAAGATTATTTGTTCATCAATTCAAGTATATAGAAAAAAGTACAAAATGATTTATATATTGTACATCCATCGGTATCACTTATGGTCGTTAAATCACTTGAAGTTGATAAAGCTCATTTTGCCTACTTAAAGATATGAAAAAGATTCTTAGTCCTGAAGTACCACGCTTTAGTATAATTGATGCTTTTTATAAATCTCTTTACAAGTTATTGTGCTTTAGAGAATATTATATCTTGGAGAATTGTTAAGCAAACTATAAGAGTTACATGCTCAAATCATTGAGAAATTATTGTAATTCATGACCTAGTATTGCACAACTCAAAGGAGATAGAACAAAGCACATTTCTCTAAAGTTCCTCTACAAGCACAAGCTTTAGAAATGTAAAACCCCCAGATTAGGAACTGTTCTAAGTTGAGAATATTACATTACTCTACTTGTAAAACAATCAACTACCTATTAAAACTCAACAATATCCAAAACAATAAATAATGTGTTTTAACAAATCTTCACTAACCCAACATCTATTCAAACTGAAATCGCGAAAACCCCAAAGAATTTAAACCAAATAAGAAATACTTAATAGTAAGCAAAAAAAAAAAAAAACCATTCAAGTGAACAATTATCTCAATACATAAAATTTATTTAAAACATGTTCCAGGGTATCATAGCTTGCCCACAAGCGACCTTCTCGCCCCATCTGGCTACACATCATCTGAATTGCAAAATAAGAGAAAAAGGAATGAGCTAAAAAGCCTAGTAAGTAAACCTCATGCATGAATGCATGAACATGTCATACATGTCATGAAATTATAAAATTTCGTCTTTTAAATGAAAACTTTCTAAACATTCTCTTTTCGAAATCTGTTTACAAAACCTTTCCTTCAAAATATATAACTTGTCAAACATTCCATTTCATTTCATTCGTGAGCTCACTGAGTATAACGCCTAGCCATTAAGCTCTGCAATGGGCCATTCTTATTTGAAACCCGATTACATTCCTACCGGTAGTACCTCAGAGCAATTAACATTCTTTCATCTCTGCACCTCCCGGAGGTGAATCATTACTTACCCTCCCCAAGGGTCGATTCGGGTGCGCCGGTCCCCCACGCCCTATTTCCCGCTCATATCCTTCATGGCTAGGTTTACACTCCTTTCCAAAAACTTCAATATATTTCCTTTAAAATTTCATTTCCTAAGCCGTTCACTTTCTAAATGTATGGATGGCTCATGCCAGGAATGATCTAGAATACTAACTACATGCTCATGACATGAATGCATACAATTGTATATAATGTATCATTCGACATAAAAACAGTACAGGATATGCAACACATGAAACATTCCACACAATTAATACATATCATAATACAATCCCATACCGCCACCACATAACACACAACAAAGGAGATAGGCGGTATGGGGATTTACGTGCATAAAATCCATATACAACACATTAACTATCTAAAAGAATTCAATTACATCCATTCATARGCATTAATGAGATGTAAGAATTTACTTACCTGGAGTCCTTTACRTTAATGGGTTCTTACTTAAATTGTGAAGTGAACTCCTGCAACCGTTAACGTTAAGGCCTCGAAATGACCTAGTTGTGATTACAGAAAGAAAGTCTATTTAGTTCGATCGTCCCAACTTARATATTATGTGTTTAATCCAGGAATGTCCTTTACTAATTATAAATCCATATTTAGTTATCATATTATTAAGTATCACATTTTTTAGGGTACAATTCAAACTCCTTAGTTCGGGTATAAACCTAATCTATGTTCTCCCACCAATTTACTTTAGGACATAATTATATACTAGTTATAAATTTCAATATCAAGTGTTAATGTTTTCACCTTTAAATTCACGAGATCTAAGTGTTGTGAGAGCAATATTGGGTTCTCGGGCGTGAGCCCGAGCAACGAGCGCAACAGCCCTGGGCATCTGGGCACCTGGCACTAGGCACTGGCTGTTGCTCCTTGTCGTATGACCAGAGCAACAAAATTCTGGTCCACAGTGAGTCACGACCTCGGCCACAAATGGTGGATTCCCAGAGGCAATGTCCGATGACGTGAGCAGCATGGACAGAGAGCAAAGGTGACGGCTAGCAGCAAGATGTTCTAGATCCAGTCAAAGAGAACACAGATCCGGACGAGCTCCGCTGCGTCGAGTAGCCTAGAGCTATCCTTTGTCTGTCTTGGCGAAACCGTTGAGCAGAGAAGGAGAAGAAGATGACGACGATAGATCCGGCGAATGTCTAGTTAGTGGAGTGCAGATCCGGTCATGCAGAGAAGAAGAAGAAGATGGCAGAAAACCAGATCTGGAGGCACGAATCGTGCGCCTTTGGCGAACGGCTTGGTCGGCGATGGTGCGGACCACAAACTGCAGATCCGAGCCCGAGAGCGAGAGAGGGAAGTTGGAGAAAAGACTTGGAGCGGGCTACTTGGCTCAATAGAACTGGGCGGCCTCATGGCGTGCGGTTCGCAGCGACGCAAACCAGGTGGTCAGTCTCGGCGAACAACAACAGCAACCGCGAGCTGCAGCAGCCCGACTGGAGACATGAGCGGCTTGTMGATTGCAACCTAGGCGCTCAGCGATTTGGCAAGCGGATGGTGGCGACCTTTAACATGACGAGCAACCGAGCAAGGGTCACACGACCTAGCCGAGTCGCGACAAAATCGTCCAACGGCTGAGCGGTTCGTCATCGATTGACGGCGTAGCGCACGGCGACCAGTAGAAACGGAGAAGATGGTGGTCGGTGACAGGTTTTCTAGGAGCGAGCGGCGGCAGCGGCGGCGGCAGTGTTACGGGAGGAATAAGATGAAGGGTTTTTCTTTAGGTTTTTCTTTTCTTTCTTTCTTTTTATTTTTTTATGTATTTTATCTTTTTGTTTTTAATTTAAGGCTATAACCCAAACCCTTCGGACCTTTCCATCCATACTTAACCCAAAATCCTCAAATTAAATATAACGGGCTTCTTTTCGATAAAAACTCCAACTTTCGACTAAGAAATAAATAGGCCCACGAGTCGAGGCTTTAACCAACCAATGATTCTTATTCGACACAGACAATATTTCCGTATTCATTAAATGTGCGATTTCAAAATATAAACCACATATAAAATTTCTAACATTAGTTGGCACGCAATTTTACACAATCAAAAAAAATTAATAAAGGAAAATTTTCTGGTATTATAAGAAAAGTGACAATATTAATGTTCAATAGATTCGCTTAATTGATAATGTGTAGAAATTTGATTCACTGAAATGGAGGGCGTCCAATTAAAGATAAAAACTACTATAAAAGACTACTATAAGATGAGTTTTATTGGTTTTTAGAAATTTGTTTTAAAATCCTCATTTCCTACTTCTGCCTTGCCACAGTTACAATTACTACAAGGTGAGTTTTATTGGTTTGGTTTCTCACGAGATAATTATCTCTGCATATCATAATTATTTTTTTAAAGAAAAAGTTTCATGTGGGAAGTAATATGAGATGTGATACTGTTCATTAAATTTATTTGATGGTCTATTGCTCGAAAACAAGGAAATTTTATTCCAATGATGCATGCCTAAATATATTTGATTATAAGCATTATTTTGGATCAATCAAGGAATTTTTTTAAGGACAATCCATTTCCATACCTAAACGCATTTTGTCTCTAGTCCAAGTGTCTAATATATATATATATATATATATATGATGTTGATAAGTGTTGTCAAACGGGTTGGTTTATAAACCCCACCATTAGTTGGGGCGAGGGCTTGCTATCTAGCAAGCTAGGAAAATCTTAACTCAATCCAACACAAGATGGGTTNATAAAATATAGAGAACTTCACTTTGAAACGGACATAAAGGGAAGAAGAAAAGAGGAAAAATAGAAAAACAATCCAGATTGTAAAGTAAAATAATTTAATATTACTTAGTTCAGGCTTTATTGGTTCTATTGTTATATTTATTTGTAGGGTTAATTCAAACAATTTAAGATAAATATAAATTCAAACCCCTATCAAATTACATTACATGAAAAACTTACAGTAAATTCTTATTAATTTTCTTATTACAATTTCTATACCTTCCAAACAAGAAAAAGGAATCATTAAGGAACTAAGGATTACATTCCACAGAGTATAATTCCAAGTAATGAGATTCCCAATATAATTTTATTTTTCCGTCAATCAAATGAAGCATTATGGAATTTCATTCTGGTAAAGATTATTTAAAATAAAATTCAAAATTTTAAAACTTAAGTTCCGTTTAATAGAACTGAAGTTTGAAAACTAAAATCTAGAGTCTAAAGTATTAAAAGTAATTGAATTTATAAATATCGAAAATTTACTTTAAAATTCTCTTTGTACGTTTGTAACATGTAATGTCTTAATATATTAAGTTAGAATATCACCACTTAAAATTTATAACTGAATTTATATACATTTACAATTTAAAAATATTAAAAATTTATTTTAAATTTACTTTGTACGTCTGATTTTGGATAGTAAATTTTGTAAAGTAATATGCAATTTCTTAATATATTAAGTTAGAATATCATCGCTTAAAATTTATAACTAAATTTATGAGCACTTAAAATTTATTTAAAATTCACTTCTTACCTCTGATTTTGAATAGTGAATTTAGTAACACAATATGCAATGTTTTATGTTAGAAGATCATTAATTAAAATTTATAAAAAGAATTAAGAATCACTTAGCGCCATATTAAAACATTACAAAATTTTATTATCACATGTTTTTAATTTAACAATCACTTAAGTCGTTCAGTTTAAGCGTTGAATTACGTTATTGAACAGGATCTTATGTTGTCAAAAAAAAAAAAAAAATTCGTCCTCTTTACTACCAATAAATGACAACTAAATTGTAATAGAAAGAATTACTRCAACCTTAGCTGTCACACTATATGATAATAAACATATGAGTAGAACTATCTAACTCGATTAACAATATCTTTTGAAAAATCAAAAGAAATGCGGTTCAAATATGCCTCATGGCAATTAGGTGATAATGGATCATGGTAATGYAGGGCTCCAAATCTTTTAATACATTTCSTATGATATATTCTTTGATACATTCGTYAAAAACATTCAATGTGTATAAAATCTTTTAAACTCTTAATATATATAAAAGAGAAGAGGGAATACATAAATAATGTGCTTTTGAGATGTGCAAAAGGTGTCTAGAACATCCAGAACTTCCAAAGGGACCACTCTCTCTCCTCACGACCAACCAACTATTGTGATATTTGTTTATCTTCTTGGATATAAACTCCGATTAGGTAAAACACTGACTTAATATTTATTTGCTTATTATGTGGGGCCAAATAAGAAACTTAAATTTGTCAATATGTGGTTGCATTTTTAGATAAGTACGAAAATTTTAGCTCTTTTTGGGATAATATTCCCGTAGGGCGTTATTGACTTGTATTTTTGGGAGCATTTGTTTAGTCTTGGCATCAAACCGGTCAGTAGGTATTCTTTTTGTTACATTTTGTCAAACCATGCCATCTTATTCGGTTAAAGTATCAGTAGTTGCGTAGGTAAGTTACTTAGCTTTTATAATAATATATTGTATTATTTGTAATTTTACATATTTTCTATTAAATTTTTAACGCTTTATATATAAGAGTCACTTTTTCACTAGATATGTTGAGATCAATATGACAAAGTAATTTCTGCAGCAGCAACCAAGACAACGATTTGAATATATAAATTTTATGTCTTAGGGTAACAAAATTTCTTGCCAATTACAAGAATAGATTTATGTACAAAGTAATACAATTTTAGAAGAGAAAGGCCTTTTACTAGACGAAAATCAAAATGATTCTAATACTATCTAGCATCCAACAATGTAATACTGAAATCATTGCCAGAACTATCTCCATGTTTATTACTTGAAGWACTCTCTTGAGCTGAGGGTTCAAAGAAAAGATTCCTTTCAGTGAAGAAGCCAGGCTCCTTAGGCATAGGCAATGGACCTTCACTTGCTAACATCAAAATTACCGTAGACATACTTGGCCTATCATCTGGAGCTTGTTGTACGCATAGTAAAGCAACATGAATTGATCTTAACACTTCAGAGAAGTGGCATGATTCACTCAATTCTTCATCAATCAATTCATGGAATCTTCCATCCTTGAATAGTAGCCATGCCTGAGAATTCCAATACATGTTAATAAACTGATTATACGTGGATTGTATAAGAGATAGAAAGGGATTTAGGACCTCAATATGGTATTAGTAAATAGATTTTCATTTTGAAGAAGCAAAGATTTTTCTTTTGACCCAAGTGTTCTATCATAGTCACCGAAGATCTTAAGTGCAGGAGCAAGATTAGTACATGTAACAGCAGGCTTTGCATGTACAAATTGACATTGAACATAGTTGTGAGGCCTCATATCTGATTAATAGAGAGGGAACTTACATGGCCGAGAAGATTATGATGATGATCAGGATGGAAGAATCCGCGGTTCTTCTTCCCACTAATAATCTCCAGTACCAAGACTCCGTAGCTAAATACATCTGATTTTGTTGAGAAATAGCCATCCACAGCATACTCCGGAGACATATAGCCACTGCCGAACATTTAGCAAACATAAAAATGATTAGAAGCATTCATTCAGAGGATTGAAGAAGTTCACAAGTTTTGCTGCTTAGACATCCTTACTATGTTCCAACAACTCTTTTTGTGGCTGCTTCTGTCTCAGTTCCTCCAAAGATTCTGGCCATCCCAAAGTCTGATATTTTAGGCTTCATGTCAATATCTAATAAAACGTTGCTCGCTTTGAGATCTCTGTGGATAATTCTCAATCGCGAGTCCTCATGAAGATAAACAAGTCCTCGAGCAATCCCAGTGATTATCTGATAGCGCTTAGGCCAGTCAAGCAATCTGCTTCGGTTACGATCTGTGAAATTTACATCTTAGTATATGCAATTTCCTGCAGGTAAAAGTATCGAATTTGACAAAAAGTAATAGTTCTCTTGACATCTGAAGGATAATGATCATTCCTTTTCGGAGGAAGAAAATGTTCTCTTGTGTATTTTGTTTCCCCGCAAGGATGTTAGCCAATTAAGCTAGCCCTGGCTTGGAGTCGACCTTGATAATAACTCAAATTCAAATCCTTGCAAAGGTGAATCTATTGGATGAAAGGTTTTTGCTCAACCAAACCAAAGAAAAGGAAGAAAATTTACAGGTTTAGTCCTAGAGCAGAACCAGGTATTTTAGAGAGCATACCGAAAATGTATAAGTCTAAGCTCTTGTTAGGCATGAACTCATAGATCAACATCTTCTCTTCTGCCTGGAGACAACAACCTAGAAGCTTCACAAGATTTCGATGCTGGAGTTTGGCTATGCATTTAACTTCATTCTTGAATTCATCAAGTCCTTGGATTGAGTACTCAGAAAGCCGTTTTACTCCAATTTCTTGTCCATTCATGAATTTGCCCTGAATTTTACTTCATGTTAAGAATCAAATGCTGTCTGCCATGCCTTATTATCTGCTACTTAATTTAGCAATAGAGGATTAATGAAGTATGGTTTTGTATATTATCTGTAATGGTAGCATTCATTCCGGCTCCAAATCTTCAAAAATCAGCTATAGATTATGAGAGTAATCACAGAATGGGAACCACAAAATGCAAAATAGTAGAACACTAAGATTTACCTTGTAAACAGGTCCAAATCCACCCTCTCCAAGCTTATTTTCCTTTGAGAAGTTATTGGTAGCCTGAACAATTGTGTCCAAATCAATCAATGGCAGCTCTAGATCTTCTCTGTCACCTTCATTAATGTAGATCTGCCCCGAGCTGCTTCCCAGGTTTCCTGCTAGGTTAACTAAGGAAGGCATATAAATAGGAAATCCTAAAACAGCAAATCTGATGATCTCGTAAAATGACCACTAGAACAAAAGGAATATGTGCTTTACCTTCAGCAATTAGCTCTTCAGTCTGTCTTTTCCCCTTTCTCTTGATCTTCCAGATGTACAAGGTTAGGCTTAGGCTCAGCAGAATAACTCCAGCAACTATGCCCAAGCAGATTCTGATTATTTTCACTTTGTGAGCACTGGAGCCTAATTGGCCAAGAAGTAAATCAATTCACACGAAAGGTGTATTCAAAATCTAAAGATTTTTCATTTTCCTTATATCATACAGAAAGGGCATTCCAGTTCTTGTCTTTTGAAATTCTATATTTCGTCGAAGCAGAAACTGAAATGTTTCTAGGCCATAACAATCACACAATGAATATACAGGAAACGGAACAAGTTGGATGCAAAGTTCAGTGATGTGTTTGGTGAGATTAAATTTTAAAATTATTTTTAAAAAAAAAAAAAAATCTTATCATGCTTGTGGAAAGTACCATACCTAACTCAGAGGAGGCCATCCTAATGTAGATGTCTTGCCCATTTGAACTGAACTGTGTGATATCCATAAGCTCATCAAACCAAAGCAAACAGCCACTGCCTTTCCCTCTTATATCTATATTTGCATAAGCCATGCAAGAACAGTTATTCAAGCACATTCTTTCACATTCCTCGAGATTCATGTTATAGTTATACCAAGAATTTCGAGTATCAGGCAATTTGATTCCTGAATATCTAAGAAACCCGTCTCCCTTTTTGCAATCCAAAGGGGTTCTCCGAACACAGCCTCTCGACCAGTCTGTTGCTGCCCAATCTTCAGGGTATTTTGGCACAAATTTGTCTAAACAGCTGCAGACTGGAGAGTTTGACATGCTGCAAACACCATAGCCATGACATAGCCCATAATAATCACAATTATCTGCTGGTGCATTAAGGAAAACAGTCCATTCCTGTGTTCGATAATTCCAAGTTAACCTCTGAAGTATCCCGTTGGAGTTCAAAACTAATCTCGAGTAAACAGAACTGTTAATAAGATCAAATTTGTAGTATATTTCCTGTGGAGTATTTACAAATTCATATGTATACACCAGATTCGGTATCAGACCCGGTGAGCCACTGAAACGGAGTCCATTCCATGGCCCAGAACGGAAACGCTCTACTGTACCATTCAACAAGAATTCTTGTGGGAAGCCATGAGGATCCATTCTAAATATATATTCACCTCTAGAGGGATCGTTGCTACTCTTCCATGACTGAAGATACCGATCTATGCCTTTTACTAAGTTAAGCCCAAGCTTCAATCCTGGTAAAATTGTGTCACCAGGATGATCGAAACTTTGCCAAACAAAATTCTCGGGGTTATCATCGTTGGCATCTCTTACAACAAGATTTCCCGAATCAAGAAGTTGTGCAACTGGATTGTTTATGATCCTGGCCGAATTGGAGGACCATATCACGCTATTTGTTCCATCTAGAACTGTGAGATTTCCTCGCTCAGTCATCTTGAAAACTCCAGATGTACCATTGAGTGGGAAATCTCTATTAGCAATCCAAACCACAGATAGTCTGATAACTTTTTTGTACCAAATACCAAAGTATCTAACATTGGGGTTGTCTAAGCTGAAAAAGCCCATTTCAAATGTTCCACCTGATGAAACGATGGTTTGACCATCTGGGAGAGATTGATTTGTGGCTAAGGTATCATCTGCCTGAGTTAGAGCTAAAACTGAAGACAGAAGACAGAAAAGAAAAACCAGTCTGTTTGTGCCCATCATTGATGTCTTCTTGGTTCTGATGAGCAATCTAGGTAAGAAAAAGAAAAAGAAAAAATATAAAAAATGACGACAGACACTGCACATAGAAATGGCCAGAAAGAAAGCCAAAATATCGAGGGATCACTACGGCAACTGAGGACCCCCCACCCAAAGTCCACCACCACTCTGCTGTATCTCTTTAGTCCACATTTCAATACGAACATCCGTCTTTTCCTCTTGATTGAGACATTATGCATGGTCTTAGAAAAATTCAGAAACTGAAGCCGTAGGACCAATGTCCCGGTTCAAGATACAATCCAACCAAGACTCCAATATGAGGTCATCGCTGAGTAGAGCAACCCAGTATGCGTAAGAATCCTATGTTAAAAAAAAAAAAAAAGAAAAAAACAATTATTATTATATCAAAGTTTTTGTAAAATCTCGTAAACTTATAACACGATTGGGTTACCCAAATTCCAGTAAGTTTTGGAATTAAACAGAGTTAGCCTTATAAAAGTTCCTCTCTTTTGTAGATTTYGTATGCGCAATTTAATTCATGTGAAAATGACATTCTCAAAGTATTGAATGCAACCGTAGTAAAATTTACAGTTAATAATCATTTTATAGGAAATTAGTATCAATATGTGACGATTTTATGTTTTTAATAATTTTATTTTAAATATGATTTTGAATTATCGAATATTTAAAGTTATAAATTGTTATTTTAAGTAATAAGCTAATGTATTACTTTTTAAGTAATGAAGAAAAGAGTCTAAATCCAAATACCATCCGATGGGAACTCTACAGAAGAACGTGGGCATTGCGGCATCGGTTAAGAGTCCAACAGGAATGGCCGGGCGAGCATAAAGGCAGTTGCATAGAAAATTGGGTCAAATCGTCCGGTTGTGAAAGCAGCCACAAAAGCAACAGGAAGGCGATTTCTCAATTCCCTGAAAAATAAGTTGCATTGAAAATGATCGCATCTGCCGGCTGATGAATTTTGACCCCTTTGATGTCTACTGGAACCAAAAAGGACTTTGACCCACATAAGATTTTCCAATGTTGAATATATTAATGAAGCAAAGATTAGGACTCAAAGACCTTSTGGCCATAGAGAACAACAACAAAATCCACTTTTCCTCACCAAAGTCCATATGTACAATAGTCAGCCCACGTCTCATTTAGGATTGATATTATAGATTTTGTGGTGGGTTTGCATCCTTTTAAAGTTTAAATACAAAATATCATCTGCAAGTTTGACATTTCATTCATTATAGAATTCAAGATTTCAATTTCACTTCACCGTTTTGTTTAGGATGTCAAATTTGTTGAATAACTACTCTTGGCATCTCTCGGTTACTTGTTATGTCTGTGTATATTCCTTTTCATGTGAAACCATGTGGAAATCGAATTAAAGTGGCTATTGGCTTTGCTATTTTTTTAATCTTTTTTCTTTTCATACATTAAAATAATCATATTGTTACAGTTCGATACCTCTATTTTATTTAACTCAATCAAGAAGGTTTATGTTGCGATCTAGATGATGATATTCAAGTAACGGTTACAATTAGGATTAGAATTTTATGTTACCTAATTAGAGTAGATAATTTGTTCCCTAATAACAAGTTAATTTTCTCTTTTATTACTTAATTAATTTGGTAATTTTATGTCTACATTTTGGTTGAAAGGAACACTCCAAATTTTCAGATGTAACACTATTTTGGATATGCTTTAAAAAAAATACTCTAGACAATGACATAAATAACATTTTCTATTATCTCTTCTTACGAAATTCTTCTACGTCTCTCTAAAACAATCTAATTCATTTTTAGCTCAATTCGAAATAAATCTGAAGAAAAAAATAATTTATTATTCATATGATGTTATCATTTCATATCAYACTTTTTGTTTTATTTAAAATTGAYGAAAATTGAAAAAAATAATTTTTTACAAAAAATGGCTTTGGGAGCCGCAACTTAGTTCAAGCCACGCAGAGCCGGTTCAGAAGCTCCGTGCATGTTGAGTGGAGCCGGCTCAGCAATTGCATTGATATTCAACGGAGCTGTAGTGTTGGCTCTGCATCACGCGCACGGAGCTATTGAGCAGAGCCCAGCTAGGTTTGTTCTTTTTTCCCGGTTTCAAATTTTTTCGTTTTCTTTTTTATTACATTATATATTTAATATATTTCATTATAAGCTTTAATTTATTTATATTATGCTAAAAATTCACATCTCTTCGTGATTTATTCTTTGATTATGCTAAAAATTTATTTATATTTCATTAAGCAAATATATTCTGCATAATTTTTTTATGAGAAATTCAAAAAAGTATAAAATAAAATATTTTTAATGACTTTTAACTTCAAATATTAATTTTTATAGTTCCAATCGTTAATCATTACAATGTTTAATGAGATATGCTATGATAACCCATCCTCTCCTTGGTTCCATTGGGAAGGAATGAGCGCCGCCTGCCTCTCGATAGTCAAACAGTCTCATAGTCAAAGCGTCTAGAAACCTAATAATACAAAGGATTTAACTTAAAATCTTCAGAATAAATATTATAGACCCGAATAAATTACAGTCCAAAATTCTATAAAGTACATCCTTCAAAAATAAATATATACAAGGACTCGAACTATCTCAGCAACCTGAGCTTCACAAGATATGTTCTTGTGAAATGCTCCTACTACTAGCTCTAGTGATCAGTATCTGTCACTAAAACATTAGAAAATAGTGARCTAGGCTCAGCGATTCCTGAGGTGTATGCCATGTGCATTTCCAAATATTCAAGTGTGTATAATATATCAAAACAAATAATCATAATTGTGAAAAAATGCATCAAAGCATTTAACGCTCAAGTATCAAATAAGAGCAGCAAATACCTAAGTCATGCGGAATCTCGAAAGCTGTTTAAGATCATATCAAAAGAGCTCTTCATTTCCAAATAATTCATATCACACAATYGGATAGAAAATCCCCAAATATCACCTCCCTGATTTGGTGGGTCTTTCGAATTATTAGCCTTAACACCTAAATTACGCATACTATTGATTCGATATTGAGATAGCCCTTAGCTACGGGTACCTAACTCGAAGGTTGACACCTCCTAATCTAAGAGGTGGCTTGTWCTAGCAACTAGCCAAAGACATTACTTTGCTCATTTGGCTAGCCTTGAGACGTTTGACAGAGTGCTTCATCTTTAACAGATGGATCCATAATCAAAAGTAGAAATCCTCAATCATGAGGTTCACAATCACAAATCCTTGATCACGAGGTTCACAATCACGATGTCGAAATCAAATCCAAGCCTCAATATCAAATCCAATAGCATTTGCAATATTAAGAATGACTTAACAAATCGATACTTTAATTTAAATCAGTGCACACTTGTACTTCGAAAAAATTGAAAAACTATTCCTTGAAAAGCGTCAAGTAATTTCATATAAAGCATTTCACTATTGTCTATCAAAATCTTGATAAAACAATTCATTTCAATAACAAAATTTATGCATTCCGAGGCTTCACATAGAGCGAGAGATTCACATTTAAGCATATAAGAGTTTGTTAAAAATATATCTAGAATAYGATTGAAATAAACATGCACTTTTGAGAATTTTAAAAGACAGATAGACTCATGAAAATAATTGAGAAATTTTGAAAATGCATAACCAAAATATCAAAATAGCACGCAATTGAGAGATTTAAAGAAATTAAAGGGACTCACCTGAGCTCGTGAATTAAATAAATAAATAATCTAGGTTAAAGTGTCCCAAAATAGGTAGGAAAAGTATCATTTAGTTTCCATATAATCCGGTCAAACTATTTTACCAAAATATCACACATAAGGTCGCATACTAAGCTGTTTGCCTAGCACGAGTARTGTTCAATAAATAGTCATAACTTGAGTCCTGGTTCTATTTTCCTTATGAATCTTATATGGAACTGAACATAAGACAGCAAGCTAATTCAATGAATTTGTTTCACTTAATTCTGAGCAGCAGATAGATGGAAATTTAGTTGCAAACATAGTGTTCAGTTCCATACCGACTAAACTGTCCAATTTCAATGTTTTATAAATAGCTAGAATTTTACTAAGGCAAATTGAACGTAACAACTCCCATTCTGTTTATATGATATTAAGGAACATATCTAGGTAAAATAAAAACCTATCAATGTGTGTTTAACTCCTAGAATTTTTCCAAACAAAAGAGTGAACCGGGGGACTTCTAATCTRACAAGGTAAGGTTGTTTTAGTCGTATCATGTTTCTGGTTGTTCAAATTAAACAAATAAAGTCCCAAAATGATCCTTAGATTCATATCTATCCAGTGGTACCCTTATGTATCATTAAAACTAGTAACCAATTCAGAGAGAACAAAAAACAATAGGGTGTTCTACCAGTCGGCCAAACTGGCAATAGTTAATGAGAGGGTCTCAATGTTTTTTTCATATCTTGGGTTATACTAACTCAAATTAAGTGAAATTGGTCTCATGATACTCCTTAAACGGTACTCTATGGCCATGATTTTTGGATTTGTTTAAACCTAAGAAACATAAATACAACATAGCATGCTCAAACCCAGTTTTCACAAGTCATTCTAAGAAAAAGTAGAATTGAAACAAAGTATAGCAAAAACTATTTCCATCATTTTCCAGCATTAAAGCATATATCAATTTCTTATCATCCTATTCCAACCATAGTTGTGCTATTCAAGCTAACAAAAACTCTTGTAAACACAAAGTCATTAAGCATGCTTACTCACCATAGCAAAACATCTTACTCAGGCATGCTATTTCATCCAAGAACTTAGCCATTTCTCAACCATATTCAAATAACAAACAACTAGCATATAAACTCACATAAAACTATCTATAACCTTGATTTATGTAAAGTTGTAAAATACCTACACATGCTTAGCTATAAAATACGTAAATGAACTAATCTTGAAAGGAAGAAAGGTAGGGAATGGGGTCTTGAAGGTTCCCTAAGCAGATTGCTTATAGAGTCGGTCATCATGGAACAAGAAGAAAAGAAGGTTCAGTCAATAGTTTATAGAGGAGAAGAACAACCAAAGAGGAGCCTCTCTTACCTTGTGAAGAGCATGAACATAAATGTCGTAGCCTTGCATGCATTTGCTAATTCAAATAAAGGGCATTCTAGTAATTACGCTAGGACTATGAATATAATAATATATAGACTACGCTTGTCAAGGCATGCTCAGGTTTTTCGAACGGGATAAAACTTTTCTACATCTCGGTTCTAAAATACAACATATATACGCACGTATGAAACTAATAAAATAATTCTAAATTATGTAAAAAAATTCTAATTTCCTAACGCGTGCTCAATACTACAGAAACCTAAATAACTATCCTGAAGTCAAAAGTGCCTCAGGTTTTACATTCTCCGCCAACAATAGAAATTTTGTCCTTGAAATTTTTCTGTACCTGTGAGTCATTCAGAGTATTTCTTTCGTATGTAATCCTCTGTCGCTCAAGTTGCTCCTTGATCCTGTGATTTTCCCATTGAACCTTGAGATGCCGAATTTCATTATTTCACAGTTTCTTGACATTGGTATCCAATATTCGCATTGGTCTTTCTTCGTACAACAGATTATGATGCAATTTGATTTTCACCCTATTTATCACGTGATCTGGTAATGTGCTTTACTTCTTAAGTTGCGAAATGTGGAACACATCGTGAATCCCAACTAACTCGGTTGGTAGTCTAAGTCTATATGCAATTTCTCTGATCCTCTCCAGAATCTCAAATGGTTCAATTTACCTTGGATTAGCTTTCCACCCCTCGGGTGCTTGAAAATTCCTCGGTGGGGTCTTAGTTTTAGGAAGAATTTATCGCTCACCTCAAATTCCAAATCTCGCCATCTATTTTGGCATAACTTTACTAACTCTGGGTAGCTAATTATCTGTCTCGGATTATTTTTACCTTTCGATATGTTTCTTCCATATCAGGTAACTGGTTTATCTTTCAAAATTCACCTTTCTCCAGTTTCTTCCCACGCAATCGGTGACCAGCATCTCCTTTCCTAGAGTGCTTCGCATGGTGCCATTTGGGTCGATGATTGGTAGCTATTATTGTACTTGAATTCTACAAGTGCTAAATTATCTACACATTTGTACCTAAAATCCATGACACATGCTCTCAGCATGTCCTCCAGGATTTGTATGGTTCTCTCTAACTGGTCTCCTGCTTGGGGATGTGCAGTAGTGCTAAACCACTTGCCTTTTAGAACTTCAACCAAAACCATGAAGTGAATCTTGGGTCTCAATTTGAAACAATATTGAYAGGTAACCGGTGAAGCCTTACGATTTCTTACACATACACATCCGCTAGCTTCTCTAGAGAGTACTTGATGTTAATCAGAATGAAATGGGCTGATTTCGTTAGGCTATCTACTGTTACCATAACGACATTCTTATTTTCCTTGGATATTAGGTAATCTTATCACAAAGTCTAGGGTCACAAATTCCTATTTCCATTCCAGTATAGGAAGAGGTTGGAGTAACCCTCTAGATAGCTATGTTCCATTTTCGTCATTTGGCATGCCAGGCACATTGGCATGTACTGCGCGATTCCTCTCTTCATGTTATTCCACCAGAAGTGTTGTCTGAGATCGCGATACATTTTGTTACTCCTAGGATGAATTGTATAGCTACTTCTATGGGCTTCTTCCAGAATAATTTTCTTTAGTTCAGCATGGTCCGATACACTATCCAGTTTCGGAAGTACAATATTCCTTCTTGGTCCGTTCTGAAATCAGATAGACTTTTAGTCTATATTTTCTCCTTCAACTTCTGCATACCTTTGTCATGCTCATGTATTTCTTTAATATGTTGTCTCAAATTGGAGGTTAGGCTGATATTAGCCAAGAGAATTGCCTCATTCTTTATTTCGGGCTCAGTCATTACCATAGGTTCTAGCTCTATCACCTCTTGAAGTCATATCATTGACAGTTTTTCCTTCCTATTCAAGGCATCTGTGATAACGTTTGCTTTTCTGGGTTGATACTTGATCGAACACAAATATTCCACAAGGAACTCTATCCACCTCCTTTGCCTCATGTTTAAGTCTTTCTAGGAGAAGGTACTTAAGGCTCTTATGATTCATGAATATTTCGTACTCTGCTTCATACATATAATGTCTCCACTTTTTGAGAGTGAATATGATTGCCGCCTATTCCAAGTCATGAGTGGGATAGTTTACCTCAAGTGGTTTGAGTTTACGTGAGGCATAAGCCTCCATTCGTACTTCTTGCATAAAGCGGCTCCAAGTCTTCACATGATGCGATTGTATACAACACATATTTCTTTCCYGCCTCAAGGAGAACTAACATGGGTGCAGATGTCAACCTTCACTTTAGCTCCTGGTAGTTGCGTTCGCACTTTTCGTCCTATTTAAATTGGGTATTCTTTCGGGTCAACTTATTTAGTAGGTTGGCAAATTTGGAGAAATCATGGAGAAGTTACCTATAATATCCGATTAAACTAAGAAAGCTTCTGATTTCAATGGGGGTCTATGGTCRTTTCCAGTTTGTCACAACCTCTACGTTTGACGGATTCACGCTAAATCGTCTCGTGAGACTATGTGTCTCAAGAAAGAGATCTCATGAAGCTAAAACTAACATTTAATTTGGCATACGACCGCTGCTCCCTTAATTTCCTTAACACTAGGTCCAAATGTCTCTCATGATCTTCTTAGGTTTTGGAATAGATCAAGATATCATCTATTAAGACAACCATAAATTCATCCAGGTAGGATTGGAAGATTGTATTCATGAGATCCATAAAGGTTGCCGGGGTGCTCGTCAGCCCAAATAGCATCACGTACAAACTCAAAATGCGTATACCTAGTGTTAGATGCTGTTTTAGAACATATTCTTTGCAAATTTTGACATGATAATACCATTGTCTCAAGTCCAATTTAGAAAAATATCCATCACTATGCAGTTCATCAAATAACTTGTCAATAAGAGGTAACACATATTTATTTTTAATGGTCGGATTGTTTAGGCCTCAATGATCTATGCACAGCCGTAGAGTGTTATCTTTCTTCTTGACAAACAATACTGGAGCGCCCCAAGTGAAGTACTAGGTCTAATAAATTCTTGCTCTAGTAATTGTCACAATTGTTCCTTCAATTCCTTAAGTTTGGCTGGCGATATCGAGTAGGAGTCCTAGATATTGGTTCTGCCCTAGGGATCAATTAGATCCTAAACTCTACATCTCTGTCTGGCAGTAATGAAGTCAATTTTTGAGGTAAAAATATCAAGGTATCCATTCACTACGGCAATTCCTCTAATCTCTCAATTTTCAAAGATTGGTTAATCAAATATGCTAGATACCTTTGGCATCCCTTACTCAAGAATTTCCTAGCCTTGACTTCCGAGATCAAAGAACTTACGATACTAACCCGATTCTCATGGAATTCCACTATCTCTTTGGGTGTCATAAATTTGACCACTTTATTCTTACAGTCAAGTTGGCTCTGTGCCGAGATAACCAATCCATCCTTAGATGAGATCATAATCCTTAAAAGGCAATACTATCAAATCTCCAAGTAGTATGTTATTTCCCACCTCAATTTCACAATCAACATACATTAGGTCARCCTCAATATTTTCATCGATAGGTGTACTTACTAAAAAATTGTGGGCAACTCAACAGATGAATTGGCAAGTAATTCAAAAAATGTAGAGAAATAAAGGAGTTGGTCGATCCGGGGTCTATTAATACCTTAACCGGGCAGAAAAAGGTAGGAGCATACGTTCGACCATATTRGCACCTGCATCGATGTCCCTTTTCCATAATAAACACTCTTGCCTTAATTTGAGGCTTATCGGGTCTGGCTCTTGTAAGCGCTCAAGTTCAAGATGGTTTAGAACTATTATCCCCCTACCTAGCTTTTGGCGAACTGAGGCAGTTCCTAGCAATGTGCCCCACTTTGCCAAACAAAAATAGAGGTTATTTCTCCAATGACATTCTCATTTGATGTGTCCCAATTTCTTGCAGTGATTGCACTTAGCGTTGTTCTGCTGATGTGAGTGGAAAATCATTAATTTTACTAGAGATTATATGCATGTTTTTACCTTTTTTAGTATGATGAAATGCGACTTCATACTATTTTGCTTTGAATGTTGCTTAGAATCGACTAAGTGACTTTAATTGTACAATAGTGTGAAATTATAGAATTCATGTGCATTTGCTAAGATAAAATACTCTATTTTGTAGGAAAATGATTCTATAAGCAAAATAGAAGGTCACTTGCTGAACAAGTGACGATTTATTCAATGCTGTGACAAAATGCTGCAGCAATGAATATTATGAGCAAAAATGAATATTTTATTTAAAAAAGAAAGTCAAGAAAGAAAAGAAAAGTCATCATTGCAAAAAAGAAGAAAGTCAATCTGAAGTCCAAAAAGCAAAAAGTAAAAAGCAGCCAAAAGCAAAAAGTAAAGGGACAAAAAGCAAAACGTGAAAAACCAAAAAGGTGTTTATGACAACTTTTTGCCAAGCTTCCAAGAGAAGCTTCATGGGACAAAAGAGAGGAAGCTGAAAACAATCAAAGCATTCAAATTCGGATTGAGTATTCTGAAATTGAGAAATCAAGAGCAAAAATGCARGAGAGAGAAAAGAGAGAAAAGAGGAGAGAGAAAGGGAGCAAAAGAGGAAAGCTTAGAAGAAGAAGAAGACTTCAAGGAAGCCTTCACCATTGGACTTCATCAACCTCTTTAGGCTTTATTTTTCCTTCTCTTAGTGATTATTTTAAAATGCATATCCATATGTTAAACTTTTATATCTTGTATTTCATTTCATCCAAGAACATGAACTAACTTCTTAGAAGTTAGAGTTTTGATGAACCTATGTATTTAATGTCTATTTGAATTATTTGAGCAAGGTTTGCCCTTTATAAATGCTTTACTCAAGATTATTTGTTGTTTATATTCACTATTTGATGACCATGATAGTGTTTGTGCGAGTCTTTTGAACTCTGAAAGGTAGTAAAAGAGGTGAAAAACTTAAGCAGATATGGGTTTAGTTATCTTGAAATAAGGCTAATATCTTAGAGATACCATAGAATATTGGAGACATTTGTATTCTACCCATAAGATCATATRAGMGTTGAACTTTATTTAAGTTCCTTAAGCTAAGTAACTCCGATAGATAGAACAACTTAGTGAAATAGAAACAAGGAYCAACAAACTGAAATGGTGGGTTATTTTTTTCTCGATTTGTGTTTCTACTRTAGTATCTGCTCAGAAGTCATGGCTACAGCCCACCTACAGCATTGACATAGTAGCTAAACCTTTGATGTAGCATTTGCTTAGAAGTCATTGCTACAGCCTGCCTATAGCATTGACGTAGTAGCTAAACCTTTGCTATAACGTCTACTCAGAAGTTATTGTTACAGCCTGCCTGCAGCATTAACGTAATAGCTAAACCTTTGCTGTAGCGTTTGCTTAGAAGTCATTGCTGCAGCCTGTCTACAGCATTGATGTTTTAACTTCTTGGACATTAGTATGTAAGGGATTCTTAACTCTAACTCACCTTTAAACTCTTGATCAAATCGTTTGTGTAATTACTGTGTTTATTTTTGAATCATTGTTATTAGATAATTTTAGTTATTTTACTTGATTTTTGTGACAACCAACAAACCAATTGATTTTATTAGGGATTTAAACCATCATTTTTGAACYAACAGTCCTTGTGGAACGATACTCTTATTCACTCTATATTACTTATGGACCATGTATCCTTGCAAGAGTGAAGCTTTATTGCATATGCGATTTTGTCTATCAAGTTTTTGGCACCGTTGCTGGGGATTGTTTTGTGTTTGGATCATATTTGAATTTCTATTGCTTTTATTATTCTTATTCCTATCCTATGCTCTTATTCTTTACTCTTGTTCTTGATAGTTAAATTTTCACCCATGAATGTCCGAAGAGGACAACACGTATCCATTTGATCCTAAACCAGAAAGAATTTTTCATTCTAGGARAAGAAGACAACATGCAAGTGCTAGTAAAAGAAGAAGAGAAATGGTTGAAAGAGAACAAGGAAATTTATCGAGTATGGGAACAGAACTCAATGCTGCAGAGAATGCCGCAGTAATGGCTACAATGCAGAATGCTACAGCAATGACCACCAGATTGAATGTAGAAGGGAATACTGGACTTATGGCTAATGACAGGAACAGTTCCATCAGGGATTATTTTGTAACTATGCTAGATGATCTTCAGCCAGGCATAGTGAGATCTTTTATCCAAGCTCAACACTTTGAACTAAAATTGGTTATGTTTCAAAAGCTTCAGATAGTGGGGCAGTTTATTGGGATGGCTAAAGAGGACCCTCATCAGCATATCCATTTATTCTTGGGAGTGAATGATGCTTTTCAGTTGCAAGAGGTCAGTAAGGAAGCTCTTARAGTTAAACGTTTCCCATATTCATTGAGTGACAAAGCTARAGATTGCCTAAATACTCCACTCCCTCATTCTGTTACTTCATGGAGTGACTTACAGGAAAGTTCTTGTTCAAGTACTTTCCTCTAACTAAAAATGCCAAGTTGCGGAATGACATTACAGCATTTCAACACCATAATGATGAAAAATTTTATGAGGCATGGGAGATGTTTAAGGAGCTTTTGAGGAAATGTCCACATCATGGGATCCCTCATTGGATCCAAATGGAGACTTTTTACAATGGGTTAAGCCCCCAGTACCCTMTTAYAGTGTATGCATAGCCAATGGAGCATTGCTTTATAATGAAGCATTTGAGATATTGGAGAGGATTGCCAACAATAGCTTCCAGTGGYCAACTGCCAGAAACACTTCTACAGCACTTTTATCAGCAAGAAAAGTGGTAGGAATCCATGAGATTAATGCAGTCTCTTCCCTAGCAGCCGAAGTGAYCTCTATTTCTAATATGTTGAAGTCTATGCAAATGGTCAAAATTATCTATRGGACAACAACCTTCCTTGGGACTACAAGCATCTATGCCTTCATCTTCATTGCCTTCTTGTGTATGCTGTGGAGAAGRACACTCTTTTGAGAGTTATCTCTCGAATCCAGAATCTGTATGTTATGTGGGAGGAGGATTCAACAAGAACAACAACCCCTACTCCAACACATACAATCCGGGATGGAAAAATCATCCTAATTTTTCATGTGGAGGCCAAGGAAGTAACCAGTCACAAGGGCAGCAATTTAGACATGCTGGACCACTTGGATTTTAGCAACAAAGTCAGCAAAATAGAGGGTAGCCTAGTGATCAAAATAGCTCTCTTGAAAGGCTTCTCAAAGAATTTACAAAGAGTGAAAAAGGCACTAAAAAATAAGATGCAATTGCTCAAAGACAAGATGTAATCATTCAAAGCCACACTATATCAATTAGGAATTTGGAGAACCAAATGGGAYATCTCGCAAATGCCTTGAACAATAGACCCCATGATATCTTCCTAGTGATACAAAAACTCCCATGAGAGATGGAAAAGAGCATTGTAAGCCATTACCTTGAAAAGTGGTAAAGAGTTGAGTGAACCTCATCAGCAAAAGAAAGTTTCAAAGGAAAGAAAAGACAAGGAAAGTGAAAAAAGGCTAAAATTGTGATTGACATTAGTCCAAGGTAAACTAGAATCAATGTTACAGGCGGCTGCAGCAGTGAAGGAAATTCTGATGCTACAGAATTGTCACCAGAGAGGAAAAATATGCAACTAGTCYATCAAAAGTTGCCATTTCCTTAGCGATTTCAGAAAAAGCAAGAAGATAAGTGGTTCAACAAGTTTCTAGATGTCCTGAAACAACTTCATATTAATATTCCACTTGTGGAAGCCTTTGAACCAATGTCCAATTATGTAAAGTTCATGAAGGATATCTTGACCAAGAAAAGGAGATTGGAAGAGTATGAGATTGTAACATTAACTAACAAGTGCAGCTYTATATTACCAAATAAGTTACCTCGGAAGTTGAAGGATGCTGGTAGCTTTACCATCCATGTACAATTGGAAGCACTTACAGTGGAAGAGCTCTATGTGACCTTGGTGCTAGGATCAATTTGATGCCCATGTCAGTATTCAGGAAACTTAGAGTGGGAAAAGCCAGACCTACCACAGTCACTCTCCAGCTAGYTGACAGATCTTTTGTATCATGAGGGAAAGATTGAGGACATCTTGGTGAAAGTTGATAAGTTCATCTTTCCGGTTGACTTCATTGTACTTGACTATGAAGAGGACAAGGAAGTTCCCGTTATTGTTGGGAGACCATTTTTAGCAACCGGCAGAGCCTTGATCGATGTACAAAAAGGAGAATTGACCATGAGAGTACAWGATGAAGAGGTGACATTTAATGTGCTCAATGCTATAAAGTTCCCCARTGAGGTTGAAGAGTGCTATTCTATTGATGCGGTTGATTCTTTAGTGGCTGAAAATTTTCAGCTATGTTGCAGCATTAATTCTATAGCAATGAGCAAAATTGCAAATTTGAAATGGCATGATTTTCTTGAGCTTAATGATGAAGATGCACAACTAGCCAGAATAATGAAAATCAAGAGATCTCATTTCAAACAGAGGAAACAGTTTGAATCACTTGGATTATTAGAGAGAGTCTATAAACCCCTTGGCCTTCCATTCAAGAAGAAGAAAGAAAACAGAAGGAAGAAACTCAAGCAAAAAAAACCCATGGAGAGGATGACAGTGAGGACACTCCCTAGGGGAGTATAGTTCAAATTTTAATTATTATTGCTTTTGGAAATATTTAATTTTAGTTTTTGTGGATTGATATTTTGTTTTAGGATGCATACCTTTAGTTAGGAGCTTCTGAATAGTTTTTGATTTTAATTCTTTGGTTAATGGGTAGTTCAATCTAACTTTTTGGACTGTTTGCTTAAACTGTTCCGGACAACAATCATTAGATTGAATTATATTTTTGTTACAGAATTATATCTATTTTGGGATGTTCCCTCTTATTTTGCTTTTCTTGCTCAGAATATTGTTAGTTGGTGTCATTCTAGCTTGTGGTTAGTTTAATGTGTATATTTTGAGGGCATGTATATGATTAAACGTTGTTTTGTGTAATGCTGCAGCCTACCTGCAACATTGATTGTGTTTTGCTTAATGCTGTAACCCGCATGGAGCATTGACTCTACTTTGCTTAATGTTGCAACTCGTTTGCAGCATTGATTCTTGTCTAGTGCTATACTCGAATGCCATACTTGAATGCCATACAGGCGTTGCTGGAACCGATTGCTGGCCCTCCTTTTGTTCTTGAATCTAGCGTGGGATGAATTCCACTCGAAATGCCTMTATGAAGTTTTCTCATGTCCTAGGTTGCGCCATCCTTATCTAGGTTTGACTGGTTCTGACCCACTATTCTTAAGTTAGACCTTGAAGTCGAAAAGTTGTGAATCCTACTTTTCACTCGTSGGAGTATTGGAGGTCTAATATATACCGTCGAGCTGTTCCAACCATCTTTCAACTTTGTCCCCTTGTTCAGCCTCTCTTGGAGGTTTGAATTTCAAAAACCTTTCTAGTACCTCATCGTTGTCTAGGTTCTCTAATCGACATAAGCTTCCACTTTCTAGTGCTTGTTCAATTACCATTGCTAAATGGTCTAGAGTGCAGGTCATCGCTGCGTCGGGAAGTGCCGGTGCACATTTCGGAGTTCGAACTTTAGCCTCTGGGTTCATTTGAACTCTGGAAGCAAGGAACTATGCTTGGTCTGCCTTAGCATCCTTAAATGCATAATACCAACTATAATAATATACATTAATCGTCTTAGATTCTAACTACTCCAATTGAGTGTTAAAAAATTCTCATAAGGGATTAAGACTTACTAATTCGAAACACAGACCATTCTAACTTAAATCTCGTAATCATCTTTTGGAAGATCCTGCTTTCCTTGATTTCAAAACAGGGATGATACAATTTTCCTAGAATAGGCAAAACTGACATACTTTTTCTAGTCGTACAAAATTGGAAAAGTTAAAACAAAWAAAGAAAGTAGAACAATGCCTTTAATCCTCATCCCTAAAATTTCTTCTAGGATAGGTCACAAAGTAGGCAAGATAAACTAACTAAGCCTTAATTTGAGGGGCATTCGGGTCGAGGGGGCTGGTGTGAGGGTCTAGCTCCCTGGTCACCCTAAGATGGCCACTAAGTGGGCTCAATAGATCAATCAAAGGTTACCATTGTGGGTGGTCGAACAAAAGAATAGRTTGATAGGCCGACTTAGCTGAAAGGTTAAGCCAATTAGGCTAATGGGCGGGTTCGCCAAAAACTTGCRTCGAGCGAGTCAAGTCGGGGAATTTGGTTTTGGAGGGGAGTTAACTGAGGGGTTAGACCTAGGTACCTCTACAACTGGTCTCTCATACCGCCTCAACTTACTAGTTAACTTCCTATTACCATTACGGAGGCAATGAAGTTCCTCCTCTAGCATTTGCCGCTTCCTGTGGCCCTCAAAAAGAAAATAATCTTGATAGGCATTTTATTTCTACAAATTATCTCTTTCACTCTCAAGAGCCAATATCTTAGATCCTTGAAAGATAATTTATGCTTCTGGCTCCTAGATCCTGGCTAATAAGGCATCAGCAACTGAGTGCTTAGGCATCCTAAAATAGGAACAAGATTAACCCAGATAAAATCAAACTTAAGCATACTAATATAATTCAAGCTTAAGTACTCGCCTAATGCCTATAGATCATAACTTAAGCTCTCATACCAATTGTGATGACCCACCTCCCCTAGGTTCCACTAGAAAGGAATGTGCACTGCCTATCTCTTGACAGTCAAACATTGTGTATGGTCAAAGTGTCTAGGAACATCATAATATAAAGGATGCAACCTAAAATCTTCAGAATAAATATTACGGACCTATATAAATTACAGCCCAAACTACAATAAAGTACATCCTTCAAAAACAAATATACACAAGGACTAAAACTATCTTAGCAGCCCGACCTTCACAAGATAAGTTCTTGCAAAATGATCCTAAGCTCAGACTTGCTATTAGCTCTAGTGATCAGTACCTATCACTAAAACACAAGGACTATTAGAAAATAATGAGCTAGGCTCAATGAGTCTTGAGGTGTGCGCCATGTGCATTTTTAAATATTCAAGTGTGCATAGTATATCAAAATGAATAATCATTATTCCGGAAAAACGTATCAAAGTATTTAGTGCTCAAAACATATCAAATAAGAGTAGCAAATACTTAAGTAACACGAACACTCAAAAACTGATCAAGACCATAGCAAAAGAGCTTTTTGTTTTCAAAATAATTCATATCGCATAATGGGATAGAAAATTCGCAACATCACCTATCTGATTTGGTGGGGCTGGAATTAGCAGCCTTAATACCCAAACTTGACACCCAAATGTGCATACTATTGATTCGATATTGAGACAGCCTTTAGCCACGGGTGGCTAACTTGAGGGCTGACACCTCCTGACCCAAGAGTTGGCTCGTATTTGAAACCAGCCAAGTACAAAACTTTGCTCATTTACTAGCCTCTCAACACATTCGACAAAATCCTTCGTCTTTAACAGATGGATCCATAATAACAATCATAAATCCTTGATCACAAGGTTCACAATCACCATGTCGAAATCAAATCCAAGTCTCAATATCAAATCAAGTAGCATTTACAATATGCAGAATGACTTAGCAAATTGATACTTTAATTCAAATAATTGCACATTTGTAGTTCAAAAACCTAGAAAAATCATTTCTCGAAAAGCAAAAAGTAATTCCATATAAAGAATTTCACAAGCGTTTATCAAAAGCATGATAGTTTGACGATTCTTAAAACATTTCATTTGTGTAACCAAATTCACKCATTCTGAGGTTTCACATAGAGCACATAGATTCACATTTAAGTGTATAATAATTCATTAAAAACATATCTAGAATACGCTTGAAATAAAACATGCACATTCGAGAAGTTTAAAAGACAGATGGAGTCATGAAAATAACTGAGTAAATGTGAAAATGCATAACTAGAAAATGCAGTTGGGAGGAAAGAAATTGGCAAATTAAACAGCTAAAACTGTAACATCCCGGATTTTACTTTTATGAATATTTATTTAATCTCGTGAAATTGTGCCAACTAGGGTTGGACATTTTATATGTGGTCAATATTTTTTAAATCGTACGTTTAATAAGTGCGAAAATATTGTCCGTGTTGAATAAGAATTATCGTTAGTTAAAAGCTCGACTCGTGAGCCTAATTATTTATTAGTCGAAAGTTGAGCTTTTTATCAAAGGAAAGCCCGTTATATTAAAATTACGGATTTTAGGTCAGATCTGGACAAGAAAGCCCAACGGGTTGAGTTGTGGCCCAAATGAAATAA
>MEJB01000099.1:336833-400121 GCA_001752375.1 Rhazya stricta
GTTTATTTGGAATGGTTTAGGAAGACTTCCGCTGTATTTCTATTTTGAATAATTATTAAAATGGTGAGGGTTTGTTAAAGTTTACTTTTGAAATAGATAGTTGTTTATTTTGGAACGGAATGACGTGGCATTCTCAGCTTAGGACTGTTCCTAATCTGGGGGTGTTACAAAAACCTTCGTATTGAAATGTACTATAACAGTTAGGAAAAGTATCCTTTAGCTGCCTTATAATCCGATCAAGCTATTTCACCAAAATATCACACATAAGGTCGCATACTAAGCTGTTTGCCCAGCATGAATAGTGTTTGGTTAAATAGTCATAACTTGTGTTCTRGTTATAGTTTTCTTATGAATCTTAGTGGAACTGAACCTAAGAMAATAAGATAACTTGCACGAACTGGTTTCATTTAATTCTGAGCAACAGAAAGCTCACAATTTAGTTGCAACATTAGTGTTCGATTCCATACTGTCTAAACTATCCAGTTTCAATGTTTTATCAATAATTGAAATTCTAGTAAGGAGAATTAAATGAAAAAAGTCCCATTCTATTGCTACGACATTAAGGAACATATGCATATAAAATAATAACCTATCAATTCGTATTTAGCTCCTAGAATTTATCCAAACAGAAGAGTGAAATTGGGACTTCTAATTTGACAAGCTAAGGTTGTTCTAGTCATATATCAGGTTCTGGTTGTTCCAGTCCCAACATTCATAGATATTCAATGATACATCTTATTTATAATTAAAACCATTAACCAATTTAGAAAGAACAAAAACATTAGGGTGTTCTGTCAGCCAGCCAAACTGGCAGTAGATAATGAGAGGATCTCAATGTTTCTTTCATATCGCGGGTTATTCTAACTCAAATTAGGTAAAATTGGTCTCAAAATACTCATYAAACAGTAGGCTATCCAACCACATAACATGTGATAAAAATCAAATACAAGGTCAAACCAGAACCATCCATAGACAGTGAGCAAAAACACAGTACCTGGATTCTATTCAACAATTTGTACAACTGATATCTTATGATTTACTAAGGCTATGGCCATGGTTTTTGGCTTGTTTTTAAACCTAAGAAACAGAAATACAACATAGAAAGATCAAACCCAGTTTTCACAAGTCATTCTAAGAAAAAATAGAACCGAAGCAGAGTATACCAAAAACTGTTTCCATCATTTTCGAGCTATAAAGCATATATCAAGTTCTTCTAAACCTATTCCAGCCATAATCATGCTATTCAAATTAAAAAAAACTCTTGCAATCACAAAGTCCGTAAGCATGCTTATTCACCACAACAAACCATCTACTAAGGCATACTATTTCATCCAAGAACTTAGCGATTTCTCAACCATATTCAAATATCAAACAAGTAGCATATAAACTCACATAAAACTATCTATAAACTCGATTTATTTAAAGCTGTAAAACACCTAAAACATGCTTAACTATATAATCTAACCTTGAAAGGAAGAAGAAAGGTAGGAATGGGGTCTTGAAAGTGCCCTAAGCAGACTACCCATAGAGTCGATCATCATGGAACAAAAAGAAAAGAGGGTCCAGTTTTAGCAGCAGTTTATGGAGGAGAAGAACAACCAAAGAGGAGCCTTTCTTACCTTGTGAAGAACACAAGCAAAGCTGTCGGATGAGTGAGGAGCAAGGTTGGAGCTGTAACGCTGAGAGCTAAGGGAGAGAGAGTATTCAGCCTAGATAGAGAGAGAGATAGAGATAGAGTTTGGAGAGTTGAGAGAGCTTGAAATGTTTGCAAAAGAAATGAAATGGCAGAAAAGAGGAGTCCGCTGGCCGAGGGGGTACAAATAGAGGTTAGGACTTAATTTGCCTTCAAGAAAAAGAAGGAGTAAAAGCTTATGAAATAATCTTGTAAAAATATTGTTCAATAAGGGTTGAAATGGCTTCTTTAAGAAGCTTAAGCAAATCAGGTTTTTGAGGGAAGTTGCAGCCAATAATTTCGATGAAAGAGAGGAAAAAAGAAACAGAGAAAACAATTTAAAATGGGTAGTGGGTTGATCAAAGGTCACATGGGCAAGAGTAGATTTATTGGTCAATTTATCGGCATCCTATGCATGCATGGTAAATGTCCTAGCCATGCATGCATTGGCTAACTCAAATAAAGGGCATTCTAGTAATTCCACTTGAACAATGAATATAATAAATATCTGATGGGGTTTCCCGGATGTGATAAAAATTTTCTAAGGTTCAAGTCTAAAATAAGATGGACAAAACATGCGTACGATACTATGAAACATAATCATGTATCGAAAATTTCTAATTTTCGAACACGTGTTCAATACTACAAAACCTAAATAACTATCCCAAAGTTGGAAAGGCCTGAGGTTATACATATGCAGTCAAAATCCAAAATAGTCAGCAAATCTGATCGATATTTTAGAGAGCAAGCATATAAAGTTTATCAAAATATGATAGGGGCAATATTGAAAAAGTTCTTGAAAATATGTTGTATTTAGGAATTTGAAGTCTTAGTTTATCAATCCTTTTATTTTTTATTTATTAGGATTAAATTTCTTGTTTCATAAATTTATATAATTTGTTTAAGAGTTTGTGGTTGTGCATGAGAGTAAGGAGTACATGAGACTCTTGTGAGAACGGAAGTCTTACTATGTGAGACCTTCATTAAAGTTGTGTGAAGGATGGGACTTATGTGGTTGTGACTTAAAAAGTAAAGTCCAATCTGGTGTTGTAATGATAGGTGCTGATACAAGTGCATCCTTGATCATCTGAAAAGTCTCATAGCATTCTCAATTGAAAATCAAACGGTTGATCATGTTGTAACAAAGTGCACAATCGCTTAGAGATTCTTGACTAATCTTGAATAAATCTTTTATAAAACCCTGCATGTCCTAAGATACTCATGATTTCTTTAACTGTTGTTGGAGGTGGAAATTTCTAAATAACCTCAATCTTGGCTTTGTCAACTTCCACTCCATCTCTAGAGACTCGATGCACCATGAAGTGACATTTCTTCCARTTCAAGACCAACTTTGTCCCTTCACATCTTTCCAAAACTATTTCCATATTCACTAAACAAGCCTCAAATGTATTTCCAAAGACCGAGAATTATCCATACGTATCTCAAAGATTTCCTCTACATATCTATGAAAATGGCCATCATGCACATTTGGAATGTTGTTGGAGCATTACATAGTCCGAATAGCATCCTTCTAATGGCACAGATGCCATAAAGACAAGTAAAAGTTATCTTATCTTGGTCCTCTAGTGCTACAACAATTTGGTTATAACCAGAATATCCATCTAAAGAGCAATAATAATCATTTTCGGCTAACTTATCAAACATTTGATCGATGAGTAGCAATGGAAAGTGATTATTTCAAGTGGTTTTGTTGAGCTTTTTGTAGTCCAAGCACACTCTCCATCCTGTTAGTGTCCTTGTTGGAACCAATTAGTTTCTTTCATGGTGATAACTATATGCCTCCTTTCTTGGGCACACATTACACCAAACTGACCCATTAGTTATCTGAAATTAGATGAATGATACAAGCATCTAGCTATTTGATGATTTCCTTTTTACTACCTCCTTCATGATAGGGTTCAGTTTTCTTGCTGCTCAATTGATGATTTCCTTTTTACTACCTCCTTCGTAATGGGGTTCAACATTTTTCTAGGATCATCGTGTGCATACAAATCAATGGATTGATTTTTGAATGTCCGCCATTGTCCATCCAAAGGTTTTTTTATGCTGCTTTAAAACTACAAAAAGACCTTGTTCCTTCTTCTCATCCTATGTAGCTAAAATGATCACTAGCAAAGTATCATGGTACCCAAATGAGCACATTTTAGATGTGAATGAAGTACCTTTTGCTCCAATATGGGTGGTTCTTCGATGGATGGTTTGAGCGAATTGCCATTTCTTTCTTACAACATTCTTCCAGGATTATCTTGTGCATACAAAATGATGGACTGATTCCTTGATGTCCACCATTTTCCATCCGAAGGCTTTTTTATGCTCTTTCAAAACTACAAGAAGATGTTGTTCATTCTCCTTGTCCAATGTAGTTGAAATGATCACTAGAAAAGTATTGTGGTTACCCAAATAAGCATATTTTAAATGTAAAGGAAGTACCTTTTGCTCCAATATGGGTGGTTCTTTGATGGATGGTTTGAGCGGACTACCATTTCTTTTTATTTGCTCCGAGGGGTCAAATTATCTACCAAATAAGGTAGCACGCGGTCCTCTAACTATGAAMTCCACTTCATTGATTAATCGTCCAGGACCATCTTTTTTCCTAAAATATTGCATCATCAAATTCAGTTATGGTTATAGCATATTCGATTATTTTTTTGAAGCTACTTCATCAATGATGTTGACTAGAGAACATTCTTCTACCTTTTTTGAAAATTTCGTTGCATGAAGTAACATTGAAAGTGACTTCTTGGCCATGGACTTTGCATTGTTAATTCTCCTTTTTGCACATCAATGATCATTCGTCTAGTTGCTAAGAATGGCCTTCCGAAAATGATAGGCATCTCATTGTTTGCTTCATAGTCTAATATGATAAAATCTAACAGGAAGTTGAACTTGCCTATGCGAACTAATACATCCTCAATTTTACCTTTAGGGTAGACAAATGTTCTATCTACAAGCTGTAGCATCACGGTTGTAGGTCTTGCTTTACCAATTCCAAGTTGCTAAAATATGGAGGTTGAAGTGGGCTCTAGGTAACACAATGCCCTTCCACAATAAGTCTCCCCAATTGAACATGAAATAGTGAGCTGACTGATCTTTTAACTTAGGAGGTATTTGTTTTGCAATCCTTTGTTAAAGTAACCRTCTCAAATTCCCTTAATGTCTTCCTCATAGCTAAAACGTCTTTCATGAACTTAACATAGTTTGGCACATGCTGCAAGCGTCAATGGGAGTAATGTCAATATGCAATTGCTTAAGAATATCCGAAACCTTACTGAATCGTTGATCTTGATGTTTTTTTTTTTGAAGTTTTTGGGAAAACGGTGGGTGGTTCTCTCTTCCTTTTGTTTGAGTTGTTGTGGCTTTGCCACATTATCCTACACAGCTACTTGTGCACTACTTCTTTCTCCGCTTTCTTCTTTTTCTTCAAGTTGAGGTATAGCTTGTTCCATATGCTCCTTTGCTTTAATAATTGGTTCTTCTAGTTGCTTCCCGCTTTTGAAGGTGATGGCTTTGCATTGCTCTTTGCTGTCTCTTCTTGGATTTTCTATCTCACCATGCAACATGCCTAGTGGTCTTGTGCTCAATGCAACAACAAGTTTTCCGACTTATGTTTCCAGATCCCTYAATGATACTGCATGGTTCTAGATTTTTGTTGGTTGTTCTAAATGATAGTGTCCATGGCATTGTTTTTCKCCATGAGTTCTTTTAGCATGCTYTCCATGGTGTTTGATCGTTCATGAATCTGTGATATTTGTTGCTGCCCTTGTTGAAAACCTGGTGGATATGTCTGTTTGTTTTGCTACAGCATAGACAATATTCCTCCTTGGTTGTTCCATGAGAAGTTTGGATGCTACCTGCAACCTGGGTTGTATGTGTTGGAATAAGGGTTGTTGTTCTTCACAAAATTTCTCACATAACACACTGATTGTGGATTTGAGGGGCAATCATCAAATGCATGTCGTCCACAATATACAATACAAATGATGTTCGTTTCTGTTGTACTATTGGTCCGTCCCTGCATATTCTTAATCATGTTAATCAATGAAGCTACCTCATTTGTTAGTGCTGTCATAGCATCCACTTCAATTACTTCTGCTACCTTCTTTACTATGGCAGCTCTATTGGATGGCCCTTGGTAATTATTGTTAGCTATCCTTTCCAATATTTCATAAGATTTATCGTATGATTTAGCTAACAAGGCTCCATTTGCTAAAGCATTGACTATAATCCTTGTCTTACTATTCTTGTAAAATTCTCCACTTGAACCTAATTTTGAATGCCATGATGTAGATATTTCCTCAACAGCTCCTTAAATTGCTACCAAGCTTCATATAATGTTTCATCTCCAAGCTATTGAAAAGGAGTTATATCATTTCTCACTTTGGTAGTTTTCATAGGAAAAAATATTTCATTAAAACTTTTCAGCTAGATCATTCCATGAAACAACAAAATTATGAGGTAAAAAGTTGAACCAATCTCTTGCAGGTCCCTCAAAGAGTATGGAAATAGCTTCATGCATAATGCTTCTTTAGGAACTCATTGTAATAAAAAAGAATCACTTACCTCCATAAAAATCCTAAGATGTAAAAAGGGATCCTCCCAACTAAATTGCTCTATTGTTTACAACATTTGGAACATCACGGGCTTAAGCTCGAATTCAGCAGCCTGTATCTCTTGTCTAACAATACCTGGATATAGATACTACAGCACTGGTATAGAATCTCATATGGCTCTATTTCTCTCATCTAACAATACTATAGCAATTTGGGGTTGTTGTTCCTTGCTTGCTCAGCCATGGTTTATGTTTTTGCAAGAGTTCTATGRTGCCTCTTTAGTCTTCTAAGGTCTTCTCAATTCCTRTATCAAGTGGCACCACATCAAAGTCTTACTTGTTCTTATATCGCATGCAATAAGCTGGAGTCCATTATTGCAAAAGAGAAAATGTTAGATAATAAAGAATTTTGTAATATCAATTAAGTAACTTTAACACCGCATTTTGACTAATCGATCCCGGATAACAGCGCCAAAAAACTTATTCATGTATTTTCGTGATGCAATAATAATATAAATGAGTTCACCAAGCTCTTGCAAATATACACGGTCTTAACAACTAATATAGTGATAAGTGGATGTTGATCCTATGAGTATTGATGCTATAGTAGTGGTATGAATGTTTACAAAGAATGATTTGATAAATTGAGTTGGTAACTTATAAGGATAAAAACTAAATACACTTTAATTACAATGGTTAGTTATATTAAAAAGCAATAGACAAGTGAGTAGAAGGATAATCACTGGAATGGAATTTTATTAGGAAATTAGGTATCTCTTAAGTGTGATGTTTATGAGATATGGTCTTGCATGCTACAATATCATTTACRACACATGGTTAGTATAGTGAGTACACTAGTACCCATACATACATATGCTACAGGAATGATGAAAAGAATGTTAAAGCAAGGAGTATGTCCACCAAACAGATAGAGTCCTCAACCTTTCGAACTTTCGTCCCTACCACCTACCCTGGCATTAGCCCCACATTACCTCAGGTGACAAAGTCTTCGATTCCATAATAAGGCTGATTTGTCATAGCAAACTCGAGACCTTCGCTACCTCGCTTTTTGATGCTTGAGTGTTATGTGGTTACTAGAATAGTGTTAGGCTAAGTTATATCAGCTTTTTTTAAGGTCTAACTATAGTCCCTTAGAAGGAATTGAGCTCACACCATCAATCCTAATGACACATAAGGTAGTTTGGGCATAACCCTGTGCTAGGAAATGCTTTATCATTACTCTCTAATGCAAACATTACTTAGTCTTTTCAGTGTTCTTGCCTAACTAACTTCAATTAATGTCGTTGCTTAGATGTTCAAAACTAAAGTTATAGATTCAAGGGTGGTACTGTACTGAATACTTTTCTCACCAAGAACTTGATTAACAAACAAATATTCTAACAATGCAATAGGGATCATAGCTAGATGCTAGAACATTCATGCGAACCACTCACCCTACCCAAGCTTTCCGCTAGAGTTAACATCCTATCCTATGTTTTCAACTCTAACTCAGAAGAGTGGTTTACTGCTGGGAATTAAMTCCCTTGGATAAAATATAAACTAGCTTAATTACATAAAACTTAATTAGCACAACGTCAACACTTAAGTTTACCTTAATTCCTAACTAAAGAGTAAACTAACTCATGCTCAAGTAAATGAAACACAAAATGGCATAAATCATTATAGTATATAAAATATCAAATATCAAGTTTAACTCAATACAAACAGAATAGAAAGCAAATATAAGTTTAGAAAACTCCTTTAAATGGAAGTGCACTTCTRCAGTCTTTGGTGATGTAGCATYACCTCGCAGTCCAACTTTGATTATGTTCCTTGGCTCCTTTTCCAATCATTTAGCTTTTGTCACTAGTTGAAGGGCTTCTATATCTTCTCTTGATAATAAGAACAATTTTTTTCTTGGCCTTCAGCCTCCATAAAAAGACTTAGAAGTATAAAAATGGTGGAAAAACTTCTTAGCCTAYGAATGGAGGAACTCCCCTAGCCGATGCTCTTCTTTTTCAATCCTTCTCCTATTTATAGTTTGTAGGAAATGCAAGTTGTTGGCCAATCTGATAATTAGATCCTTTGGTTCAATTAAAGCTTCACACATGTCCTTCCAATGGCATTCTTTGGCCCAATGAGAGGTCTTCAAATGGCTAACCAGACATAGTGGAACACGAGATCCTATGAGAGGCCTCCATGTGGTACTACTTACCGACTTGTAAATAGTTAAATAATTCTTTTGACATTTSTCTTGCACTTCAAGTTTCTCGAGGCTTTTTGTGTCAAAACTATACACATCTGTGGCATAAACTGTGTATAGTTTTGACACTCATCAAGGCTTCGTAGCATTAGGCTCTCCCCTAGTAGGTGGCTCTTACTAAGTGGTTTCTCAGCAGGTTGCAGTAAGGCTTTGGGGAATTTGGGAAAAAGAGGCATGGCCTCAATAAAGTTGTTCTTTGAGGACATCTTCAGAGCCTTGTCATACTTTTTCCTATAGACCAAATAGGTCTATTGATGCTCTATTATCTACTGTTGGAATATTATGTTCTACTGCTTGGAATGTTGGAGCATTGTCTTCAGGGTTTGCAAGTCCTCTYTCTAATTTTTAACTAATTGCCTCAATTCACCAATAGTGGCAAAATGTACTCTCAGACATCGTAATCGTGCTTTCTTGGCAACAGCAAGGGAAGAGACATCCGTGCTTATTTCCCCTAGTAGACGGTGGATTGTGGTTGAGGTTGTGATGCCCAAATTATGGATTCTGCCTTCTTTCTCCATGTCAGGTACTCTTGCGTCCTTACACAATGTTGTAATGAGGCCTGGAAAGARCAACTTTCCTTGCACTTTGGTCATACACAACCTCAATTGATCGCCTATAACTTTACCACAGTAATGGGTACGCCAGTGAGTGGACTATAAAGTAACGCCATGCGGTCATGTGACACAGTGGTGTCATGAGTTGTAGGCATCAACCATTATTGCAAAAAGTAGTATTGCTCATACATCTTTATTCTTATAGCAATGTTCACCCCTTTTCAAAAATTTTCAGAACTGAAACCCCTATACTTCCTTTCATCTCAAAACTCATGATAATCTCATGTTAACACTCTCAATTAGTAACAAACTACTAAATGCATGCTTTCATTGGATCARAATAAGCTTAACAAAATGAACATTATCGAAATGCATATTTAAACTACAAAATGAAGCAACATACACAAAAGATTAAAAAAAGAGAAAACAACAATACTTAGGCTAAAAGTTTTTGGTTGCCTCCTACAAGCACGTGGTTTAAAGTCAATAGCCTGACTCGCTCAATGCATATCTAATTCGTAGGAACAATAATCTCTTGACTCCCAAATTCCTTTCTCAATAAGGCTTGACCCTTTGCAAATTAACCTTGAACTCATTTCTAGAATTTTCATCAAACAAGTCCACAACACCATAAAGATATACTTTGGTAATTTTGAAGGGTCCAAACCACTTCGACTTAAGCTTACTAGGAAACAACCTCAACCTTTAATTAAATAGCAGCACAAGCTACCCTTCCTCAAATTCCTGGAGTTGAATCCTCTTATCATGCCATTTTCTTGTTTTCTCCTTATACAATTTGGCATTTTAATAAGAGCATAATCTCAACTCTTTCAACTCAATCAGCTACAACACACCCTTCTTTGCCCTGTGGCAACTAAATCACAATTYAGTTCTTTGGTGGCCCAAAATGCTTTATTCTCCAATTCTAGAGATAGATGGCAAGCCTTTCCAAAACTTAGCCTATAGAGAGAGACTCAAGAAATAAGCCAATTTGCGAGGGACATATCCCTTGCAAATCCCTCACAAAATGACTATTTGGGAGGGATTTTTGAGGGAACTGAGTGTTGACACTAAAATGCTCCTAGCTAAATTTGCGAGGGACTTCATGATGAATTAATCGCCAATTCGCAACGAACTACCATTGCAATTCCCTCACAAGCTTGAAGCTATTATTTGTTATTTGAAGTTATTCTTTATTAATTATTCTAACGCAAATCCCTTGCCAAATTGTGAGGGATTTGCAAGGGAATAATTAATCAAATATATAAATCTAATATGGCCGTCGAAAAACCCTTGCAATATAGTGAGGGATTTGAGATAGAATAGCTAATAAAATAAATAGGAAACTAAGATACCCCTCACAAATCCCTCACAAAACTGCAAGGGATTTGCAAGGGAATAGCTAATAAAAATTAGGATCCCTCACAAATCCCTCACCAAATTGCAAGGGATTGTGGAGGGAATAGATAATAAATTAAACAAAGATTAGGATCCGTAGCAATTCCCTTGCAAAATTACAAGGGATTTGCAAAAGAATGGCTAATAAAATTAAATACAGATTAGGAGTCATCGTAAATCCCTCACAAAAATGCAAGGATTTGCGAGGGAATAGCTATTTAAATAAATAGGAATTAGTATCCATCGCAAATTCATCAAAACAAGGAATAGCTATTTAAACAAAAAGAAGTTAAGATCCCCACAAATTCGTCGCAAATTTGAGAGGGACTTGCGAAGGAATACTTAATAGATTAAATAAGAATTATGATATCCGTAGTAAACTTTAAATTTGCAAGGAATTTGTGAGGGCCCTCATATTTTTAATTTTTTCTCGACTTCAATATTTTAACATCGACTTCTATCTATATTATTGATGTTTTTCTAGAGAAGAATGATATGATTGTTGACATATTTTGTGTTTCAAATAATATTTTTACCATAAGTTGTCCTAGGTTCCTTTGTAGGAACAGTTGTGCAAGTTTTGTGCCCAAAAGAAGAGCTAAATCCTAAAAAATGCATTCATTTGGATAAAGGATGGATTATGACCTCATAGTAAACCCCTATTTGAAGCTTATGGACCCGAAAAAGATTATTAGAAGCCCAAGAGTGAATTAGTTGAGAAAAGGCCTATGAAAACTATTGAAATCAGCCCATTGGAAGGAAATTAGACTCAAATGGATGCCGMTTACACGTTGAACCGATGTCGATTGCTCCAAATTTTCTAAACCATTTTTTCTATGCTGGTTCAGAATTGAACCGACAACGGTTCATGTCATTTTGGTGTGAATTTTGTATCCTACTAATAGGAAGTGTTTTATGAGTATATAAACTCGTGTTTAAATCCCAAGACCTTCATACTTTATCATTGGACACAAAAGAACACATTGACGAGCTATAAAAGAATTTAGTGAAGACAAAGGCATTGAATTGAAGATTAAAGGGATTACGCTTCAGTTCGTAGTGATGTTTTCTTTCATTTTTTCCTTATAAACCCTTGAGGTGTAATTTGATTATGTTGAACTAAATTTCTATTCTAAGACTATGATGTAATCTACTCCTATTTCTACGTTATTTCAGAAGGCTTTTCCAAGATTTGATGTGTTGAATTCCTTTGAAGTTTTGTTATTTTTATTATTGTTCAACTGAATGATGGCCACCTTTATTTGATTTTAACATTATCTAGGGATATTAGAGATAACACCTAGATGATTAGGTCAACTAACATAAGCATAAATTGCATGTGAAATAGAGATATCTTCACATAATTTGTGCAATTGTAAATAACCATATATCAACTGCATTTTGCTAGGTTAAATTGAGTATAAAGATATCTTGGTTACTTAGAAAAATAGGTCGATTATTAGGTGAGAAAGTATAGTTGATAAACAAGGGTTCGGTTGTTCATTGATTGATACATTAGTCTAAAAAGTCGATTGAATAACATAGATCGAGATAGTTGAAATCATGTATCTTAGAACTGTCTTCCGTTGATTCAACCATCTAATTTTACTTTATTTTGTTTGCAATTATTCGTAGAATAGTTTATCACATTCAAATCTTTGATTGGTTAARTAAAGTCCAAAGCTTAGGGAGAGTGGTAATTAGGATTAAATTCACTAAGGAAACGATATTTTATTTGTATTACATGATACAGTCTAGTGCACTTGCTAATTTACTAAATTCGTATAAGCGAGCATAGGTATCAATGTTATCAACTTACTCCCCTTATAGTTTAGAGGTACTAATTGACCCGAATTTGCTAGCTAATGATATCCTATCACTAAACAGGTTATGGCTGAACTTGTGCCATCGTCAACAGAAGAGTCATTGACTGAGTCCCTAATGACATTTCTAAAGCCCACCAAGGAAATGTCTATCACCTCAAGCCCCTATACATCAAAGTTTATCTAGATGGGCAAGCAATCAATTAAGTATTCGTAGATGGTGGAACCATCCTTAATGTCATACACGTAGCTACACTTAAAAAGCTTGGTAAGACTCGAGCCGATCTCATAAATATAGATATAACAATGACTAATTTCACACAAGAACCATTTAGGTGGACGGGGTCTAGTCATGGACAGAACTGTTGACTCCAAGACAAGCACTGCTGTTTTCTTTGTGGTGTTGGTTAAGCTAGACTACACGATAATGTTGGGGCGTGATTGGTTTTATGCTAACCATTGTGTGCTATCCATATTACATAAGATTTTGATGTTATGGAATGGATCATAATTGAAGTCATCTAGACTGACCTAAATTGGTTTTCAACCGACGTACAGATGAGTGAGGCTCTCTTCTATTCACGCAATTTTGAACCTTCCCATTTTCCCAAATTATCTCTAAGATAGCAGTGTAACAGCTACTAGTTCGTTGAAGAATATCATGTTTATGGGAATACACCAGATGGAGGTGACAAACACCACATAGCCAGATAACTCCCATTAGGTGATTGAAGGAGAATGGTATCTTAAGAAAGCTCCTTGATAGAGTCCAAATTAATGTGATAATTGTAGTATATTTGATGCATTATTGAAAAGATATATTGCACTAATCATGTGTTCTATTGATCTTTTATCCGTTTAGGACTCTTTGGAGGTAGTGGAGAAAAGAAGGCAATTTTAGTGCATTTTGAGGCGAAATTCCAGCAAAGCACAAAATCTACGCGAGGGCACGTGGATGAATGAATTTGCGAAGGTGTTTTCAGCTCTGAAGATTATCTTTTGGAAGATTCCTATTGTCTTGGGAATATTATGGGATATGTATCCCGTGTAATTATGAGTTGATTTTCAAAAAGTACTTATTTCCTTAATAGATTAGGATATTATTATTACTAATAGGAAATTGAGTTTTATTAGGATACAGTGAGTTTCCTAATCCTATATATGTGGGATAGGAACCACATAACTATTGATCGTTGACCATTCTAGGTTCTTTTAGAGAATATTATTTTCCTCCATGACTATATTCTAAGTTCTTGATTTCGGTTGAAGTACTAAGGAAGCCTTGATTCAAAAACAAATCGTGAGATCTAACTATTTTATCAACTTGATTATTTGTAAGTAATTATTTACTTTTTGCTTTTCGAACAGTTCAAGTATTCAGTTTAGTCAATAATTTGGCATCGTTATTTGATTAGACTCTTTACTTTGCATTCATTTAAACCTTCAAATATTTAATTATTTGTCAGGTTTAAACAAGTGGTAACTTAATAAAGTTATGTCTGCTACTCCTTATAATTATTATCACGGGAGTAGCTAATCTAACCCAAAAAAAAAAAATCAATTATGAGTTTGTTGATTATGAAATAGGTCTCTTTAGAAGTTACTGCTGCCAGAACACTAAAATCCTAGAGCTCTCTAAGGATTGTCTTTCAAATTAGGGAGTGGTTATCGAGGTTTTCCCTTAATTACCTTAACAATAAGGAGAGCTTGGTTGTTACCAAGTTCCCAAACAACTATAACCAATTTACTTGTGATAAGATTAAGTCATCTTTGCAAGCAACATTACCCACCTCGATTGAGTATAATTGCAAAAATGAAAAACAAGATACCCTGATTCAAATCCACATCAAACCAGACAAATCAAGTCTATTTTATCAATTGCTTTAATTTTCAGYATTATGCATCTTATTACTTTATTAGACAGCTTGTTTAGCTTAATCTAATGTATTATTTTCCAGCTTCTTAGCTAAATTTTACACAGTTCCCTTAGCTAACGCTTTACAGCTTTTCTTAGCTAATGTTTATCCAACCTTTCTAGCTAATTTATACAGCTTCTTTTAGCTAATGTTATACAACTTTTCTTAACTAGTTTTACATAGATTTCTTAGTTTGCTAATCGGCATTACGTGGTTTACTTAGCTAGCTAGTCAATTTGTAGCTTTATTTACTAGCTTTCTTATGCTATTTCTTGAATTTTGTTCAACGAATTCAATATTACTGAGCTTGTTTTGATGTTGTCTTGTTTGCTTATATAGCTCAAAACACGTTGTTAATTAACCTATCGAAAATCTTATTATGAAATATCCAAGTTTATTCTTACTTTTTATGTCAAGGATGATAGCCTTTAAGAAAGTACATAAACTAACTCCATATTTTTAGAGGAAGCAATCCTCACGAATTAACATGCTTATGATCACGCGTTAATAATTCAAAAGGSATAATAATTCAATTACATGCTTGTCTATTCATTATTCCTGAGTGATCACATAGATTAAACATCACATAGGAAAATATAAAATAAGTGTAAACGTGATCTTGTTTAATCCTAAGGTGGTTCCATCCTTTACTACTTATTTCATGCAATATATCAGAAGATAAAAATTAACCTCCAAGAATTATTTCGTAAAAATCCTAAAAGCAACAAAATTTATATAGTAAAAYTCTTGAGCTTCTTCTCTTATTCTTTCATGGAAGGGCACCTGTGTGAGAAAAGCTGTCCAGAAATTTTCAGCACACTATTTGTGCATTTTTGTTCCAAAATTACAGCCTATATTTTCTCAGAAAAAATACAGCTTAAATCTATACATTATACTTCTGGAAAAACAATAAAACTGCTGAAMAAAACCTCCCCTTGCAGTAAAATTTTGCACTGCCATGTGCTGAAATTTCAGCACAAGTGCAGAAAAAACAGCAGCATAGTTTTTTCAATTCTCAGCTTTTCCTCCATCCGTTTTCTTCAAAAATTCCAGCAAGGCAGGAATACTTACATAATAATAATAAAACCGATTAAATCAATTAAATCAATCTGAAATACTTCACCGAATTTAATTATTACAWGCACCTATACTTCAACCACGAGGTTTACATCAAATCTAATTTGTAAAAATAAACAAATAATATTAAAATCCATATATCTTYACTCATTAGGTGTACAAGAGATCTATAAATCATTCTTCTCAGAGGGATCCATAAAAGCACAAAACGTTTAAAACTAGTAAAGGAACCACCTTTTTAATTTTAACCCTAGCATGCTCTTGACATCAAAATTGTGGCTCTAATACCAMTTGTAGTGTAATACCCAGGATATTACTTTTTTATTTTTATGAATTTTGTATGATCGTATGAATTGTGTACCAACTAGGGTTTGATAAATTTTCTATGTGGTCGTTATTTAGTTGTCCGTTTAAGTAAGCATGAAAATTATCGTATTAATTGAATTAGGGCTTTCGGTTCGTTGGTGTAGGCTCCACTTGTTAGAGCTTATTCGTTCCTTATTCGAAAACTAAAAGCTAATTTAATACTAATCTTGGCCTAAAGGAAAGCCCGTGAAATTTAATTTATTGGACTGGATTGATTATGGGATGGGGAGGCCAAAGGCTTAGGTTAGGGCCCAAACCTAAGGGGGAAAAAAAAACCTAATTCGGTATAGCCTAACGCCGTCTATCCCTCTTCCCCAAACCSTTCCCGCTACGTACACTACCCTCCTTTTTCCCTGTTGTTGACGCCACRACAAGTTCCTGTCGTTGTCGCACCATTACCCATTTGACGCGGTAGGTTTGCCCTCAATCCTGAGCACTCTAGAGCGATTGGAGTCACTAGTTTTGTTGCTCCTCTGCCTGCCGCCACTCGCCAATGCTCAAGTACGCTGGCAGCTGCTTATCGTCCGGATCCGCATCAGCCTGTCGTCACATTGTCACAACTAGGTTTTCGCTTCCATTTGGCACCAAATTTGCTYGTGTCAGAGCCGTAATTGCTCGGAGAAACCCTAAAACTTGCTGCTCATCAACTCGACCAACGCTTGGATTTGCTGCTGTACAGATATTCCTCTGCTCGGACCACTTTGCACGCCGTGCTCGACYAGAGCCAGTCGAATCTRCTCTCCATTGCCTGCTCAATCACGATCAGAGCTTGCAAGCTGCAAACTACCGCAGGTATGCTCGCTGCGCTAGACCAATGGATTTGTGGTCCGCGCCATTACTGATCAGAAGCTGTCCGCCAGAGGCACGAGACCCGTGCCTCCCAGATCTGCTGGAGCACAGAGATGCCGTTCTCCTCTACTGGATAGGTGTTGTCCGAGTTCCATCTAGCTTCTGTTCTGGTCATAGATTTCTAGCCAGAAGCACTAAGGCTCATCAAGCGCCTAGCAACCAAGTGCCCAGGYGCCTAGGCCATCAAGTGCCCAGGCAGTCGAGCACCCAGATGCTAGGCCACCTGACGCCCAGGCGACTAGGGTTGTTGGATGCACGCTGCGTGAGCGCATGCCCAGGGCATAACGCAGCTTCCACAACACTTAGAATTTGTTGAATTTAAAGGTGAAAATATTTTTATTTGATTTTAGAAATTTAATGACTTATGTAATTACGTTCTATAATGTAATTATGGGAGAACATAGATTAGGTTTAATACCCGATCTAAGAATGAGTTTAATTTGTATGAAGAATATGTTTTGACTTAGAAATGTATTGTATTTGGTATTATCATTATCAATTGTTGAGAAGGGTAGGAAGCCATGAAATAAGTTATACCTTTAAGAATGTGATAGTTTTTCGATGTGGGAATTAAGTACGGGTTAATATTGGCAAATGATATTCATAGGATAAGCATTAAATGTTTTAAGGTTGGTCAATCGTATAAAATGAATTTCTTTTTTTTTGGTAATAATAATTACATCATTTTCGGGCACATTGACATTAAGAGCGGTTGAGGGACTCCGTTTTACGATTTAAGTAGAATTTTAACATTAAGGACTCCAAGTAAGTAAATCTCATACTCATCAACTTTATCTCATTTGTATGTTATGTTGTGGTTATATTGAACTATGTTGTGGAATATGTTGTGATTTTATTAGATTGTCTTGAGTAAGGTGGCTATGGTCATATTGGTTTATTTCATGTAATATGTTTGTAATGTTAACAATTGAATGGTGTTTAAATACGATTTTGTGTAGTTCATATCATGGGCATGTAGTTTATAGTATCCTACATCATTCCTGGCATGAGCCATTCGTGCATTTAGAAAGCAAATATTTTATGAAATGAAATTTTATAAATGAATTATTATCAGAAAATATTAAGATTTTGGAAAGGATTGTAAACCTAGCCATGAAAGATGTGAGTGGAAAATGGGGCGTAGGGGACCGGCGCACCCAACCTAACCCTCTTGTAAGGTAGGGAGATAAGTAACATTCACCTCTTGGAAGGTGAAAAAGATAAAGAAAAAGTTAAAGTGATATTAACCACTATGCGGTTCTACCAGTAGGAAATGTAATCGGATTCCAAAGAACAATGGATCACTGCAAGCTTAATGACTAGGCGTTACATTAAGTGAGTTCACGACTTTAATAAAATGGAAAGGTTTTGAAAAGTTCTTTCATTTTGAAATGGAAGTTGCATGGAAGTATTTAGAAAGTTTTATTTGAGGAAGTGAAATATTAATTCATGGTATATAATGCATTTCACATACATTCRTGCATGGGATTTGCTTATTGAGATTTATAGCTCATTCCATTTCCTTCATTCTGCATTTCAGGTGATGTGTAGCCAAATGGTGCATGGAGGTCGATTGTGGGCAAGCCTTGATACCCTGAAGTGTTATTTAAATAAATTTTAGTGAATAAGATAAATAGTTGAATAGAGAGATTTTATGTATTGTTTAAGTTATTTCTCTATTGATTTAACTATTCATGTGTTAAATTCTTTCAAGTTTCGCAAATTTCAATTTTGGTAAATGTTAACTTAGTAAAAGATTGTTGGAATGCTCTATTTATTTCTACTGGATGTTTGTTTGGGTTAGAATACATGCTATTTACGAGTATTGAAAATGTTTGGGAACTTTTTAATTGTATATAGGGAGTAGTTGTTGAAATTATAGAGGAAACTCTGCCAAAACTTTTATAAAACTTTTTAGACAAAGTAATCAGATTTTTTTTATTTTCTACAATAGTTGATATGAATATGAGTAAGTTAGTAATACTCTCGGCTTAGGCCAGTTCCTAATTTAGGAGTGTTACATGTAGGACTTTACGAAGCTAGAAATCATACATTGAAAGCAAAAGTTCAGAATTTTAATCCTTCATAGGGATAGTTTAGGAGAAAATTACTACTTTTTGTTCTTTAAGGAATAAAAGGGTGCTAGAGTTTCTTGCTGGAGGTGCCGAATGCTCTTGACTCAACTCTTCGATCTGAGCTGAAGGAGGTGGCAGCACCAATGGCTCTGAAGGATGCCCGGATTCTATAACTTGCTAAGAAGGATTCTTCCTAGCGAGTCTTTGACTTCTTCCCACGAAAACAGCAAGAAGACTCTTCTTTCAATCTTCCTAGGTATTACTCTACCTATCTGGACTAGGTTTAGTGAGAACCTAGGATGAACTCTTGTTAGAAGGGGGAAGAGAGACACAAAGAGAGAGAGAGAGAGAGAGAGAGAGTGCCAGCCAGAGAAGGAGTTCAATCAGTCATGAGGATTTTACTAAGAGAACTTATATCTATTAGTGTTAAAGAACAAAACCTAAAATTACAAAGTTTTGTAATCCCCAAATTCTTGAGATTTCTGCCGTGGAATAGACATCCCTTGGAGGGGGTACCATAGGGGGTTTCCCCTTGTGAGGCCAAAATTCTTGGTCTTTTATGGGCTAAGTCTAGTTCTTCTCCACTCTAATTTAAGCCCTAAGTTCATTCTTTAATTAAATCTTTTCTTGCATCAACTCAAKTACTTAATTAAATATTCAATGGACTAATTTATTCTACCCTAATAAATATCGACTAAACTGAATAAAATAATCCCTCTCATTAAAAATAGTTCATCCTTGAAGCCAGTTGTACAATTAAGTATTTTGGGTAATATTRAGCTATCCAGTTGACCAAAAGACAAATTATTCMTGGCTACTAAAATGACCAAAATACCGTTACTACCTCATAGTTGTRTTTTGTCATTTTAAGTGTTCCATTTATCACCATATGGATACACTAACCCTGCAAACAACTTTGCATAAGCATAGTCTTCAACCTACAGATAAACTGACGAATATACCCTTATGTGTAACACTCATCATTGAGAGAGGAAGAATGTACTAACACATTCTCAATGACGTCCACCATTCTTAAATAGTTAGTCCGATAATCCAAGACTAATTCGAATGTCCTTACTTATCACTGGGTGCTACCCAAAAGTACATATTCTTAAGTCACCTTCTCAAGACCTTGGATCATTTGATTATCCTTTGAACAATCACAGGGGGTGATTAATTCTTCAAAAAATGAAGCACATAAATTATCTTGTAGCAGTCTGTCTTAGTTAGTTAGATAGCATAGTCTCAACGTATAAGGTTATGATCTACGCAAAGATCTCACCAATGGTATATCAAAAGTATAGCTCTAGGTTCACTAGACCACCAACTAGTACTCATGTACTAGGATATTCATCCAAGCAATAGCAGTGATATTCTSATTTCTATAGGGATGGTACTTTAATAGAACTAATATCACAGGTCCTACTCTATGTATATCAGAAACACTTATGCAATTGGAATGAATGGACTATTCACTAACTAAGGCAAGTCATTCACCATTAGAATTCATTGCACAATGATCTTATCATGGTAGAATGCCCAACTCTATCATAAGACCAAGAGCTAATTTGYCTTGCTAATTAAGTATTGTGGTTTATGCTTATCCATGAAGAACGACCCATCACATAAAATATTTACTTAATAGCTTGGACTCGTTCCCACAAAATATGTAATTTAATATATTTACCAAAACAGAATAGATGGAATTACTCTTGTTATTGAAAATTATAGAAATACAATGTCTTTAGGGCATACAATTCTAGCATCAAGAAGGGGAGAGAAATCCATCTTTGGCATATCAAAATCAAGAAAATAAACCTACCACTCAAGAAAGGCCAACTAAATTGGAGGATCTCATGACTAAGTTCATATAAAGCACTAAGCAAAGATTTCAAAATCAAGAGAATTAATAAAGAATAAAGAGCCTTCCATAAGAAATTTAGAGATATAAGTGGGAGAAATTGCAAATCTTTTATCCAATCACCCCCAAGGTATCTTGACAAGTACAACTGAGAAGAATCCTAGAGAACAGGCGCAAGCAATCATCTTGAGAAGTGAAGAGGAGCTCCAAGAAGTGTCAGAAAATGAGAAAATTGAAAAAGAAGTTAATAGCGAAGTTGCCAATGGGGAGAATGAGCCATATCTAAAGAGGAGGACTCTAAAATTCATTCTTCTCCTAAATCATATGTCCCTGCCATTCTTTATCCCCAAAGACTTAAACAACACAATTTGGATAAGCAATTTTCTAAATTTTTATTGTATTTAAAAATTTGCATATTAACAATCCTTTTGAAGATCCACTGGAGCAAATTCCTATATGTGCAAAATTTTAGAAGGACAACTTAYACCATAAAAGGAAGCTTTAGGAACATAAGATGTTATGTTTATTGAGGAGTGGACAACAATTTTGCAGCAAAAGCTTGCACAAGAGCTAAAGAATTCAGGGAGTTTTACTATTCTTTGCAATATTAATCATATAAAAATTATTAAAGCTTAATGTGATTTAAGATCTAGTATAAATTTGATGCCCTTGTATATCTTTATCTTTAAAAATATAGGAATTGGGAAAATARCAATTTTATTGCAACTTGCTAATAGGTCTATAATTTATCCTAGAGGAATAATTGTGGATGTCTTGGCAAAAGTGGATAAATTCATATCTCCTGTGGATTTATTGTTTTGGGCATGGAAGAGGATAGAGAAGTACCTTTGGCTTTAGGTAGACTATTGTTTGCAACAGGTAGGACCTTAATTGATGTGCAACAAAGTAAAGTATATTAAGGGTGCACGATGAACAAGTAACTTGTGATGTTTTCAAAACTATGAAATATTCTAATCCAATTGATTCTTGATCATTTATTGATATGACGCATCATTAGGTGGTACTTGTCAGAACTCTATCTCCATCGGATAGTTGTCTGAATATTGCAGATTCTAAACTCAAGATGAGTGGAGAGATTTGAGGTAGGCCCACCAAATGAAAACAAGGCCTCCATGTGACCCAAATAAGAAAAACCACAGCAAATATGGAGGATGGAGGTACCAAAGGCTACACCTCAACTAAAGAAACCTCCTTGAGCAATTTAGTGGATTTCCAGCCACAAACAATAGGGAAGTGCTTCGTGGGAGGCAATCCAAGCCTAAACATGGAAATCAGGCATTTTCCTCTTTTACACTTTATGTTCTATCTATTTTATATTGACGACAATGTTGAGATTGTGTCTGGGGGAGTTTTTGTTTGTTTTATTTTCTTCATTAGGTTGTTGTTTTAGTTATTTTCAATTCATCATGTCTCAGTCTTCATTTTGTCTTATCCATAAATAGCCTATTTGATCTAGATGTTGGACATATGAGAACTATGAAGCATATTAAGGAGTGTTTAAGTAATAAGCTATTGATTTCCATCTTTGCATGATATTCACACTTTTGAGCACATATTTCCACATTCTTGTGTTATGGAAGTTGCTGTGCTTATTTCTTGCAGTATGTGGGTTGGATAAGGAGAATTTTACATCCTAGAACTTACTTTAATACTTCTCAAGGAGAAACAATAGGTTGTAAATTAACTGAAGAATCACGACAATAGGCCTTCTTTGAAACATTTGAGCCTTTTATGCCTACTAAATTAAATGTTTCAACCCTAGTTTTCATTTTGAGCCTTCTTATGATTCGACTTGTATCTCTTTGAATAAACCATATAAATAGCCATATCTTGAGGGGATCTTTTTTCATTTACAAATTTTATGTATATGATGAAATTTTGTTGGGGACAAGTTGGTGATTTTGGAGAAGGATGGCAAAAAAAAAAAAGAAAAAAGAAAATAATAGATTGAAAAAGTGTGAGATGGAGCATAAGATGCACTCACAAAAGAAGGAAAGAGATAATGAGATTTACTTTTTAATTTTTGTGAGGTGGAGCATAAAATGCAAAAACATATGAGAAAAGAAACGAATATTAATATGTTTTGTATGTTGGGATGATGGAAAACAAAATATTTAGAAAAAGAGATGGGAGAAGTGTTGAATGAAAGGGTTAGTAAATGGGGAATTTGTGCTTATCATATATCATACCTGTCACTTTTATAAGCTCTCTCGTTGTTTTGATATATCCTTAATCTTTCATTTGATACCCCAATCACTTGACATAAAATTACAAGCTAAAAAGTCCTATTGAATCTCGATTGATTTGTATTACTTTGATTAATGGAGAATTGTGTAAATAGTAAGCCTATGGAGGATCTAATTATTACTTTGTCTATAACTCAATCAATGATTTTTAATGAAGTGCTTCTCATGATATTTAGAGTGGTTTTGACGCGTGCACACATTCTATATGCTTGATGGACATTGATATGTGAGTTACTTGTTGCTTGATGATGTGTGGATTGGATTATCATATGTTAATGTCAATGATTAGTAGGGTATTATGGATAGTCATCTTTGTTTTGTTTTTGTGTCATGTCATTTGRTCTTCTTATGTTTATATGTTGCTTAGAGGCACGTAACAGTCTAAGTATGRGAGAGTTTGATRCATCGATCTTATATTTATATGTATTAGGGTTTTATAGAGTTAAATTAATAAAAATGGAGATAAATGTGGATTATTGTCAAAATATATCATAACTATTTCATGTTAACCTTTTAGAGCATAATATGTTGAAATTAGGGACTAATAGGCAAATATAAGTCCGAAAGCTTTTGGAAATAAGGTTGGTGAAAAATCGCGCTCAAACATGTCCCTAAAGGGGTAGTTTGACTAAGAAAGTTGAACAAATCTTATTTGGACTAAGTCATTTTTTTTWAAAAGTTGTGTTCAAGAACATTGTCTTTTCATGTGTTGAAGGAACAAGAGATGAGCATTGCCCTTATTTTTTGCAAGCACGATGATATCTMCATTCTTAGTTTTCCAACATAATGCTGCATTTGATACTTCACCTACCAAATGAACTTAAATCACTATTCCCGTCCAWTATCGTTGGATGTTTCCCTTTAAGAGGTAAAATATCATTTCAAATGAATCTTCTAAATGATAATAAGCCACCTTTATATCAATGAATTTCTCCATTCAAAATTTACTTATTTTCTAATGTTATTTTCATAAAAAGGGCACATTAAATAGCTTTGTTACTAACGAATGCAGACCTAGAAGCTCTATTGCAGAGCGTTACATAGATAGTGAATGCTTGACAGCACATCCACCTTAATTTACATGCACAATGTGGAAACATTTTGTTGTAGAGATTAATGTAATTATGATAGAGGTGAACCTCTTAGGAAATATTTTTGTGTATCTGTCTATTTGATGATCCAACTCATCAGTTTTTGAGTGATGAAATAGCAAAAGTTTATAATTATTGATGATTAACTRCGGTGAAAATGAAGATCATATGGTTCAAGTACTATTTTTTTCACAAAATAGTATTTGCATACTTAATCTTGAGATACTTTCTCTTTATGGTACAAAGTAGAATAGCTTGACTTATTACATTATACTTTTTAAGTGGATTACCTATTGGGTAGGAAGAAAGTGTTGTTATTCATGTGTGAATAGTGAAATGTGGGAGATAATTCCAAGATACAAGTAGATAGAGAATGGAATATTATCACTGTATACATGTCCAAGAAGTGATACCAAGATCAGCATGATGCGCTTGCTTCTCAGGCTAAGCAACATAAAATTAGGAGAAATTGGTATGTAATGGAAAACGTCAAATCTAGGAGTTCTTAACATTTCAGAGAAAGAGAATGGAGATGATGTGCTTGAAGCATTGCAAGAAGATGAAGCAAATGAGGTTCTAAATGTAAGAGAAATTGATGAAATGTTATCTCTTGCCCAGAGGAACCTCTTGAGTGAACCCTCTCTCATTGCATTTTTGCAGAAAGATTTGCGATAGTTGAAAGTACAAAGACTTGACAATCTCATCAATCAGTGTTAGGGTTGAGTACCTATTCACAATTAACCCATATTTTGAGAATGACAAAACATTAAGCACAAAGCATTTCTCTTCTATCTATTGAAATGGACTTCATGCAATATAACTCACAAGAAGAAGTTCTCAAGTCTAACGTTCATTGAAGCTTCTAGAAGCATTAAAGACTTGAAGATAATAGATTAGTCATGATTAGTCAATTGAGGTATAGAGTTAAGTATTGTWACGTGACTTATCCCTTTGATAATTCTTTTAAGTTCATAAAGCTCATAAATCTTTATAGAAAACTTCACACGAGTCATTTTACATCACAAAAGGAGTTTTGAAAAATAGTAACCTTATATACATTACATATTCGCATTGAAAATGATTGACTTTACATATATTGTGGGCAAGGACGCATGCCACGGATGGTTGAACCATCCTTAACCTCAGTCCTTGGCCACAGATGGAATCACAAACAAAGATAATAGATTAGTCATGATTAGTCAATTCAGGTGTAGAGTTAAGTATTGTTATGTGACTTTTCCCTTTGATAATTCTTTAAGTTCATACAGCTCATAAATCTTTTTAGAAAACTTCACACGAGTCATTTTACATCACAAAAGGAGTTTTGAAAAATAGTAGCTTATATACATTACGCCTTGAAAATGATTGACTTTTACATATACTTTGGGCAATGTCGCATGCCACGGATGGCCGAGCCATCCTTAACCTCAGTACTTGGCCACAGATGGAATCACGAACGATATGTGTACCCTCCGTGCCTTCATCCATATAAAGATACTATCATGGACAGTACCAAGGACGTATAGGTGCATCGTGTGATTGCGAATTTTGATAAATAGTGTCAAATAGCTATTTGAATAAACTCATATTTACTCACTATATATACTGATGTTTAGGGTTACAAAAAGCTAAGAAGTTGAGCTGTGGACACAAGAACAATATCTTTGAGTTATCAATCTTGCAATAATCATTTATTGAGCTAAATTTTTACATCTTTACAAGACAMTACATTTTGAGCTTTATCTTCTTCATAGAAATTCTCTCAAAGGTGTGATTAGAACTTGAAATTGTATATCCATCCTTGAAGGGATTCATATTGAGCTTCTATTGTAAACTCATCCTAGATAAGGTGAGTTCTTGTTTACTTATTCACATTTCAAGCTTTTCAGWTATAAAACCCTAAGAAGTTTGCACCTCTCTTGGATTGGGTATGGGTTGGCTATGTGATACTAACATAGATTGTGGAAATTTCATGTAATTACACAAGTTAGTGGAAGTTTGAAATCCTAAGGGAGTCGAACCACTATAAATCCTTGAGTCTTGCTTCTTCTTATCTCTTTGCCTTTTATTTATTTATCCTAATTTGGAGATATATATTGATTATTTCCATTGGAGTATCACTCAAGCTATTTGAATAAATTGCATTTGTTATAGCATAGTTGAATATTCATCTTAGTGAATTACATTGATATTACTATTGCTCAATCTTTGTGTTATTCTTAACATTTCTAATATCACTCATTGTTTATTTTAGTTGCCTTTTGAGTTTGAAATATTTAGCCTAAATAGATTGTTAAAAACTTAATTTACCCCTCCCTCTTGGACATTTCAATTAGGACTCAAGGAAAGAAGTCACATTGTCGAATTTGAAGAGGAGAAAATATTATATTATGATGATTTAGGTATATTGCCATTGTGGAATATCTTTAATACTTTGCAATCGTGTTGTATGATTTTAATATATGTGTTTCTAGTATAATTGTTTAAGTATAGCCTAATAAATAAATGCAAGTTTTTTTGTAGTTTCCTAATTTCATAAGTTATTATAAAGTTGGTGACTGAATTTAGATAATTTTTTTCCTTTCTTGTGGTCTTTTAAAATAATAAAAAAGAAGCAATTGGATTACATGTATTACAATAAATCACTATTCGACAAGTTGAGGTAGCGTAATTGGCAAATAGATTCCCTACCTCTCTATGTGTTTCCAAATTTGCTAGAAGCCACTTACTCAAATAGAGTCGAAAATTAAGATGAAAAATGTAAACCCATTTTGGTACTATTGATTTTATTGCTTGCCATATGTCTAATTATAGAGCGTGAACTTGCGATTATTCTTCCTTTTTTGAATTGCCTACTATGGCCTTCAAATTTATTTAAATATCYTAAATAAATGTAATCATATTTCAATTACATTGAGTTGTTGGGAATAAAATAATTAATAATAAATGGACCACAAATTATCCAATACAAAGCACTACAATAGGACTAAAAAGAAAATGAAAGCTACCAACGATAAAATAAGAGTAAGTCAGAAAACACTAAGTTGTCGGAAATCCTTCGCAAATTGCCTTGTTCGGATGGATATTGAGTTTTTAGCTTTAATGCAATTACATAATGCATTACTGTCTACTAATCTATAATATTAAGGATGTGAAGTAAATTAGGCATTCTAGTGACAAAATTATGAGAAGTAAATAATACATTCATTGATGCATTATTATTTGATTGCTTTTAAAGCAAAAAAACGCAAATACTTATAAGACAAAGCCGTTCGTGGAGTATTTCTCCAAAACGGAAGCCAAACAAAGCATTTTCTATATAGGAAAAATATAATTGATCGTATTTCATAAAAATATAATTTGACATGCTCTTATTTAAGTGATGAAATATGCTACAAAAATATAATACTTATTTTTAGACAAACCTTGTGATTGAAAGGTAATGAAAATGGTGATATGGAACAAATCAACAGTACATTTATTGTTCTCATTCCAAAATCTGCAAATCTCCCCATTCCTCTTTGCTCTATGCACAGAGGGGTTTTCCGCCTTAGTTAATCACTATAGGAGAAATGGTTTACTGCAAGGCCTAAAACAGGAAGAGGTGCACTAGAAATCACCCATCTTCTCTTCGCTTATGACAATTTACTATTCCTTAAAGCATCCTGAAACATACAAACTGTTTTGGAAACTATCGACATGTATAAATTTATATCTGGCAAAGCTGTCAACCTCCACAAATCATCTATATTTGGCCAAGTCCACCTCATCCTCTCTTAAGCATGAACTTGTAGGAGAACTCCAAATACGTGAGCAGGCCAATGGAGGAACCCATCTTGGTTTCCCTACTTAATTGGACTATCTAAGAAACCCATTTTCTCCTTCTTAGAGAACAGTTGTGAAAACAATCTAGGGGATGGCAAGAGAAGTTTCTATCACTGGCTGCCAAAGAAACACTAATCAAAGCGGTTTTACAAGCAATTCTGGTCTTTACTATGTCTTGTTTTCCGGTCATTCCTTAGTGGGGGTCGCAAAAGAAATATAAGGGCCTTCACTGGCAATCATTGAATAAGATATGCATGAGCAAATATCTTGGGGTTTTGGGGTTTCGTAATCCGGAAGTCTTTAACTGTGCCCTTTTAGCGAAACGAGGCTGGCGTATTTTGAAATTCCTGGGACTCCTTGTTGGGAAGATTTCTTAAGGCTCAATATTTTCAAACGTCCGATTTCTTGACGGCTAAACTAAGCCATGGGGCCTCTTACACATGGAAGAGCATTTGGGAAGCTAGAACCCTACTACAAATGGGACTCCAATGGAGGAACCGGAAATGGCAAAAAGGTTCATGTATGGAAATACTCCCTGGCTCCCTTTACCAATGAATTTCAGGCTCATATCTCCGAATCCATTTTCGTCAGCTAACATCTTAGTCAAAGACCTCATCATCCCTAATCTCCCCAGATGGAACGACCCTTACTGCAGTAACTATTCATTCCTAGAGACATAGAAGAATTTCTAAGCATTCCTCTCCCACTTGAAGACTGTACCACCTCATTTGGCACTATGAAAGATCCAGCAAATTGTATCCTCAGCAAGAGCCACGCCTTATCATTGTCACTTTGTGGTCAATATGGTTTGCTCGAAACAAGTGGATTTTCGAAAATAAACACATCCCCTGTTGCAAACCTCTCCTTTGCTACATTCTATCTCATTGAATATACGGAGACATATAATCTATCAGCTCCCTTGACCAGTGCATCGTTGGTATCCCATTGTTCTTGGAAACCACCGGCACAAACTACCTTCAAGGTTAATGTGGAAGGTGCATGGCGACTTCACAAAGATTGATTATCAGAGATTCTGAAGGCCATCCACTGCTCCAATTTATCAGAGCACTTGTGCAGAGCATTCTGAACTCCTTGCAATTATTCATGGGCTGTCACTTGCAAAACTCTTGGATCCTGCTGACTTTGAATTGGAGTTGGATTGCCAAACTCTAGGACCCCAGATTAAACAAAATAATGACGATGATGGGCCTCTTGGACATCTCTCAAACATGCTCGTTCTAAAGCTGCTGATCTAKGATGCAAGGCCATCAATTCCATTTGCTAGCTTGGATTGTAAGGTTATATACCCCATGTTACTGGTTTGATACACGGCCCACTGATGTAATGAACGCTGTCTTGGCTGATCAGCAAGTTCCTTAATCTATTAATGGAATTTTCCTTTCAAAATATATGTATATTTGATTTGCTTTAGTGATAAAGTAACGAAATGTGCTCGAAGAATATCATACTTATTAAAAATTTTAAATAAAAATATAACTTTTCAAGACTTTAAAAATATATGCAAGTAATATTTTGCTAAGATGTGAACGATATACTTAWAAAATTTCTATTAAAATGAGAATCATCAACTTATTGTGAAGCCAGAAGCCAAGCTCAACTCTACTTGACTAACCAACCTGCAAACCAGTTCCTTTTAACAATATATAATAGGAAGACCCCTGCATCACCAAGCTCATTGGGTGACATTTGGATTCTCGTAATCAAATTATAGAGTATCAGCATCTGGCTCTCCTACAAACGGAGTCCCCCCAAAGAAACCATTTCAAGAATGACTCGCCGATAAACACAACCCTTGTTTTTTGTTTAAAATTTGCTCTTCCCCCCCCCCCCCCCCCCCCCCCCCCCCTCCTCCTCTATCGTGGCTAGTAATAAAAAGTAGAATAACTACATAAATATTTAAGTGATAAACCAGTATCTACCTTCAGGAAGAGAATGACTATCTCACTTCACCTGCACCTTTCCTATCTTCAAGAAGAATCTTTTCTTGATGCATTGTAAAACAATACTAGGAAGAAAATTCACATGCATCTTTCTTGTATCCAATCCATCAGAACTCCCAAGGTAACAAAATAAAAGCCCAAGATCCTCCTCATAACGCATTCAACTGAAATCAAGTGACATGCACAAAGGTGAAGGATGCAAAGCAGTTAATTCAGTTAACTTCTTGACATATCTACAAAATTCTGCTACTTTTAACAGAGTTATCCCTGGGACATATTGTCAAGCATAAAAGCAATGAATGCCTGGATAACATCAAAAAGGTCAATGAAAATGATACTATAATTAGGTTGCCATGCCATAACTTCACTGTAGCTTACTAAGTCCTTGATCAAATCTTACTAGTAGGCACAAGTCAAATCACAATCAATCTCCAAAAGGCATTGATACTCAGAAACAGAGGATATTCCTCGAGATCACAGTTGCCAATTTATGGCAGAGATTCCAATTTTCTCCAATATCTGGTTTGTTTGGGAAAAGTGCCTGTTCATATCAATATGAATAGAAGGTAATTATAATCTACTCATTTCCCGCCACTACAAGAGAAAAACTTTTCCAAAGACAAGATTTTAATAAATATAATAAGGTAAAAATGTCTGTCATTCTATAATACCTGCAATGATTACCAATCATTGAAATGGTGTACCAGATATCTTATAGAAACAGATGACATTTAGTTCACCTATCAGGAAAAGCAGTAGAAAATTGGTTTATAGTACTTTCTCTACTTCCATTCCCCCCAAAAACAAAGAACACGAGATTCTGGGTAATTACTAGTCAAATAGCACTTCAATGAAATCACGTAAAACGGTCACCAAATAAAATTATATTGTTTGCTTTGCTTGAGTTAATGTGGTCCATTTTTCTTCTTCATCCTTTTTTCCCTTTCTTTATTGAATCAAAGGCAGGTAGTGGCTGGTGTAATCAATCAGCTCTAGGGCCTAAGATAAATTCTACATATAGTAGGAGAAGTGAATATTGATTCTGCACAAATGCATTTTAGAGAAGAGAAAAAAGTTTGACTGATAAAGTGGCAATGGAAACTTTCTTGAAAACATCCAACAGGATGCAACAAAAAACTTTTAAAATTATCCACAAGGAAACACAGATAGGTTTCAAGAACCCCGCGAAGGTTTTAACTAACATATTGAAATATTATGATTATTGGTTCCATTAGTTTCAAAGCTTTACATGAACTTGGAATTATTCCAACATGGTTTCCCTGGAAATGTTATTCTACACTAACCATTTCATGTCCTATAGCTTTTATTTCAAATCTGTTTCTTTAAGGTTTAACTCCACTTCCCAACTGAAAAAGTGTTGCCTCACATTCAATTTGCAAGCAGTTCCTTATTTTTAAATTTCACGATAAGATCTAGGGATGGTCATACAAAGAGTCCTTACACTAGGATGCCCCAAACCTTCATTGAAGTGTTTTTGGATAACCTTGCAATTCCCTATATCATCAATTTTAAGACGATCTAGAAGTATGTTACTAGAACAAAGAGATGAAACTGTTTATCACCTTCAGGGGTATTGTTCAAAAACATACGTAACACATATCTAAGAAAAGTTTAGTCAGTTGCTATATTTAAACACATCAAAGGGATAGGCAGATATAAGGATCTATGGAATAAGCAAAATATCAGGCAGCATCAGCAAACAAACCTGCAACCAAAGAAGCCTCTGTGAGCAGATAAACCAGAAGGATGAGCTGATTTGAGGATATAGTGCTTTGACTGATCAATCAACCTGCACAAACAGCTAAATTAGATACTGAGAAGAAATCCAAAAATGCTTTGTCTGGTTGGTAGGATAGTGGAGTGGTACTAGCAATGTATTTCTAGGAATTTGAATCAAAAGAATCTGAAAAGATTCTATTTGTCTGTTCAAAATGAACATTTTAGATTCAAATGTTAACTGATGATGCTACAAAAAAGAATAAGCATTTCCATCAGGTTGTTTCAAGTCTATGCCAAATCAATAACGCAAGATAATTCAATTGGCTTATGTATGCAGAGATTAATTGGGTCATACATCAAATATATATACGAGCAATATCATTGCAAGACAGTTGAAATAGCATGTTGCCTGCCTTTTAGGTGAAAAACAAATAAAATCTCAATCTCCAAAAGCGTTTTCCTTTTCCGCCTCATCTGCCTCCGTTTCTAGAGCCTTTCCGTGCTTTATCCTAGTACCGATAACTATTAGAGGTTTCAAGCCCACTACCAACCACATTCTTTAAGTGTTGCTAGCCAAGGCAGGGAATAAGCTTGCATCCGGGGGAACTTACCTTACCTTTGGACTTCGAACTGTGATTTTTGAGCAACAGGATATTAAGGTTTGAAATTTAAAGTGAAAACTTTTTCTTTGGCTGTTGATTGTCATCATTCATCATTTGAGGCACTATTTTCTTCCCACGATACTAAAATGGAGTTGGATAATTTTTCCTTCTTCCTTTTTCTTTTCCTTGTAGTTTCATCAAAATAATGTTATAAGAAAAATTAGGAAAGGACGGTGCTTAAGAGAGATTACACTTTAATCCGTAACATTATTTTGTCAATTATGTGACTAGAAAATGTGACTCTTCTCTTGACAAGTAAAGAGAAGAATTATTACTTTGGTCCAAGTTAACTTCGCTCCAAATAACAAGGTTACATCCTTTCAAGGTAAACAGTGAATGGTGAACAAATAATTTTCACATCTTACTTGTACATACATGCTATAACTGTTTAACATTGCTTATGCATTTTGCAATTCATTTCTCTAGTTACAAATTTTAAGAAAAAATAAAAATGAATAAGTAATCAACTCTGAAATATACAAACTGTTACGAATATATGGGGGGGGGGGGGAAGAAGACACACACACACATAAGTAAATATTTATAGGAAACTTGTCCACTAGTTAACTGGGATAGAGATTTAGTGAACTTCATATAACATATTACATGGCACAGGTCTCATTTTACAACTTTCAAGGGAATGGTCCCCCAAAAGTTGCAGAGCTGTAGAATTTTCCCATATAAATGTAGTCGATCTAGTAATTGAAAATTTTGTTATACATTATGACAAGATCACAAGAGAAAACAAAACTAAGGAAACTAATAAAGGAAAAAGGGGAAATTTTCCTTTTTCAGTCCCCAAACTATTTTTACAGATTATTTTTTTGCATACTGGAATTTTAATTGAAGACAACTTAATCCTTGACCTAAGTTTTTGAATCACAATTGGATCTTTTGCTGCCTCCCAAGTCAGTTTCTGCCCTGAATTTGGTCATGCTAATCACATGCCAATTAGTACTAGGGTACAAGAGTCATCTCACTCATATGCCTTTTTTTGGGGAAAGTCTCCTTTGTCACAAAACTATCCATAGATGATCATCAGGTCCTCAAACTTTTTGTTCGGCACTTTAGTCCTTCAACTGAGTTCTTATTATATTTTGGTTTTTTTTCCACCACCAACAGTAAGTTTTGGCCAAAATTTACACAAACCAATTCATATATTAATTGAATAATCATTTCACAACCTTCTCCTCTGCACAACACGACCTCAATGCCTACTCAACATCTAAGCTTAGTGTCGCATTAGAAATATATAAATCAAATACAGTGACAAGAAGAATTTTACTTGGCTCCAATACCACATTGCTTAAATCGTCTTCAATTTCTTAAACAACTTTTCTTTATGGTCTTCGCTTCCAGAAGTTTCTTGATACACTGTAGTATCTAAAACCGTAACTAAGGAACAAGAGCATCAAGCCAAATTCAGAATTCCAGAATCTTATTCCCAAAAATGTCAATCTTCCCTATTCCAGTCACTTACAACTAATTGTACCCCATTTTCTATTTATACTTCCCAGTCTTTGGGTCAAACAAGTAAAGCCAGTCAAAGCAAAGATGACCACAGAAAACACAACAGAAACTAACAACTAAACAGAACCCTTATAAGCTTACAAAATTGCCAATTAATTTCTGCTTAATTTTTGCTTCACCTACGGTACGTAAACCGTACTGGGGGCTTATTAATACTTCCCCCGCAAAGCTGCACCTTGTCCTCAAGGTAGAATTGAGGAAACTAGTTGTTAACAGATTCAAAATCCTCCCATGTAGTTTCAAACTCCGGTTACGATTTCCATTTCAAGAGGACTTCCAAATCACCCAGTCAACCTTTCTGTTTCATACGTACCCCAAGCAGAGATTCCGGTTCCACCTGCATTTCTGAGTCAGGAGACAGGTTAAGTGCAAGGATTGGAGATGACTGGAAATCACCATAAGCTCCGAGCAGCTGCGACAAATAGAATACCAGGGTGAATGGCAGCAGTAGGTGGTAATTCCAACTGATATGCCACCTCCCYGATGGGCTGCACCACCTTGAAAGGGCCATAAAACCTGGCACATAATTTCTCAGATTTACAAGCAGCCAAGGAAAGCTGACGATATGGCTGGAGTTTCAAGAAGACCAGATCACCCTCCATAAACTCCAAATCCTTTCTACTCTTGTTTGCTCAGAATTTGATTCGCTGCTGAGCTCTTAGCAAATTCATCCTCAAATCATCAAGTATCTCATCCCGAGCTTCCAATATCTGATCCACTGTAGAGACTGCTGTAGATCCCTGCTCATAACACAAAATGGCTGGACGATCTCGAACGTATAAGACGCGAAAAGGAAGTACCCTTGGTGGAGGAATGAACAGTGGTATTGTACCAAAATTCAGCCCAATGTAACCACTGAAACCACGTGCATGGTTTACCCGAAGCAAAACAATGTAGGTAGGTCTCCAAACTACGGTTTACAACCTCTGGTTGGCCGTTAGTTTGGGTTGTTAAGCTGTACCGCACTTGAGCTGCGTATCTTGCAACTGGAAGAGCTGCCTCCAAAAATGGCTCAAGAAAATCCAGCCATGATCCCAAATAATGGAAATGGGCACTCCATGCAAATGAACCACCTCCTTGGTGAACACCGGCGCAATTGATGAAGCAGAAAATGGACGTCTAAGCCCTAAAAAATTGACATACTTGCTCAACCGATCCACCACTGCCAAAATGGTATCTTTTTCCCTCTGATCAGGGAAGGCCTTGAATAAAATCCATGGTCACCCATCCCAAACTTGAACCGGCGACGGAATTGGTTGCAACAACCCAGTCGGAGATGTGGCGATGTGCTTATCTCTTTGGCAAACCTCACAAGTTCGAACAAATTCCGATACATCCTGTTTCACACATTCCCAGTAAACTTCCAGCTGCCAACCTCTTCTAGGTCTTAGTTTCCCCTGAATGCCCTCCCAGTGGAATATTGTGAAATGCCTCCCATAATATAGGAACCGATTTGGAGGTACGGGGTATAACCAGCCACCTTTTGTATAATAAAACACCTTGGTCAACCGAAAATCCAGCAGGTGAGGCTATGCCGGATGAAATATCACTCTCAGCTTTGTAAGAAACCCATCTGCAGCCAACTCCGCTTTCAAATCATCTGTGCAATAGACAATACAGCACACTCGACTGTTTCTTGCTGTCTAGAAAGTGCATCACCACTCTATGGGCAGGGGGATAATGAATCTCAAAATCGCACCCTTTAGTTAGGTGACCCAATGCTGGTAATCAGTGCCAACCAACCGCTGTTTCCAGCAGAAACCTTAAGCTTTGCAGGTCAGTCTGCACTGCAAAATGCCTCCTTAATAGGAATGGTCACCATTTTAAGATAGCAAATGCGATAGCCATAACTCCTTTTCGTAAATGGACTTTAATCTGGCTTGTTTTCCCAAGGTATGACTGAAATATGACACCGGTTTTTCATTTTGCAGCAACATAGCTCCTAAACCACATCCGGAGGCATCAGTTTCTACCACAAACGGTCGCTGAAAATCTGGCRTTACCAGCACTGGTACCTCTGTCATAGCTTGCTTCAATCTTAGGAAGGCCCTATCGCTTTCTCACTCCATCCAAATCTGTCCTTTTTAAGTAATTCAGTCAATGGTAATGCAATTTTACCATAACTCTCCACAAATTTATGTAGTAGCCTGTGAGTCCCAGAAACCCTCTTAGATGTCTCAAGGACCTAGGAGCTGGTCACTCCAACATTGCTTGAATTTTAGCAGGATCTACTGCCACTCCCTCAAACAATATAATGTGTTCCAAGTAGGTCAACTCCGTCCGACCAAATTCACCCTTCTTGTTCGCATAAAGTTGATTCTTTTGTAACACCTCTAAAACCGTGGATAAATGAGTAACATGAGCTTCCAACTTGAACTATACACCAATATATCATCAAAGAACACTAAGAGAAATTTTTGAAGCAAGGATCTAAACACCTCATTCACGAGGGCCTGAAAGGTGGGGGGGCATTCGTCAAGCCAAAGAGCATGACCAAAAACTCATAGTGGCCATCATGAGTTCAGAAAGCTGTTTTAGACATTTCTTTCAGCCATCTTAATCTATGGTAACCTGACTTTAGATCAAGCTTTGAGAAAAACATCACTCCATGTAGTTTATCTAGTAATTCATCAATGACTGTGATCGGAAATTCATCCGGTATAGTAGCTTCATTAAGAATCCTATAATAAACAAAAAATCTCCAACTCCCATCCTTCTTCTTGACCAATAAAACCAGACTAGAGAAGGGGATGCTACTAGCCCGAATAATTCCAGCAGCAAGCATTCTGAAATCAGCTTCTCAATTTCAGCCTTTGGTACTTGAAGTTACAGGACTAACACTGATGGGTGATGTGCCCTCCTTCAATATAATAGAGCGCTCTCTACCTTGACTTGGAGGTAATTACACTGGTAACTCAAACACTGCATCATATTTGGCCAATACCAATTGTAATAATTCCCCTAGTGTTGTGAATGAGCAGTCTGATTCAGCAGCCAAAGAATTGAGTTCCACCAAAATGCCTTGGCCCTCTTGTTTGAGGGTTCTTAACATTGTTTTCAATGACACTGAGGATTTTCCCGAAGCCAGATTTCCTTTCAAAGTAACGGTCTCATTAGCTAATCGAAACTTCATTTCTTGTGTTTCCCAATTTACATTAGTCATGCCTAATGTTTCTTGCCATTGAATACCCAAGATCACATCTGCAATCCCAAGTTCCGGAGGTAGAAATTCCTCCAACACCTCAATCCCCTGCATTAATAGTTGTACTCCCCTACAAACACCCACACCCTTAACTGCCTCACCCGTCCCCATAGTTAATATACAGCAGTAGCAATCATAGGAAGTTGGAGTTTCGACACTAACCTGAGAGAGATGAAATTGTTTGTGGCACCACTGTCAATTAAAACCACCACCTGCAGTCCATCGATTTTCCCCTTCATGGTCTTTGGTAACATCAGCCCTACTACTGAATTGAGAGAGACCTCAATATGAGGGGACAGATCTGCCATTGTCTGTCCAATCTCACCCTTCTCTGTACCTTCTTCATCTCTAAACTCCCCTTCAATTACATCCTGAATCACCATTATTGACAATTCCTTCTTATACCAATGACCCGCCGTCCATTTCTCATCACAATGATAACACAAGCCTTTTTCTCTCTTGAATTGTAGCTCTACGTCAGTGAGTCTCCGGATATCTCTGTAATTTGTAGGAAGTGACATAACAGAGGAAGAGACGTTCTTTTTGTTCAATTTCTGAGGCTACTATAGATTTAATTTGCCCAGATCCCTTATCTGGGTTATAATAGGCATGGATTTTGGGCGGGTTGATGAATACTTGTTTCTCTTCTATCTTCTAGGTCAATTCCATGCACGGCCCAAACCAGTGGGTTCCATAACCGTACTTCAGCCCGAATCTCTGGCTTGAGCCCGTTGATGAACTGCTCAAGTAGACATCCTCTAAAATATTTTCCAGTGGTGCTGCTCGATTCAAGAACTCCCATCGATAATCCTTCACCTTTCCTGTCTGTTTCAATGCCAGAAATTGTTCACAAAGAGATCCTTTATGTAAGGATCGATATTGCCTGATCATCATCCTCTTCAATTCCTCCCAAAGTATGATCCGTCTCCGCTTATTCTCCCATTGCCACCATAACAATGCATCACCATCAATGCCGATGATTGCTGCATCTACTTTCTCATTGGTGTATTTGTTCATTTGGAAGTAGCGTTCAGCTCTCAAGATCCACCTGTCCGGATTGTTTCCATCAAAGATTGGGAACTCCAGCTCCCTCAGCCAAATTTCCAACCGGTGAAAAAAACCACCAGAAGACTCTGCCGGACCAGAGGAAAGAGTATGCTTCATCCTCGATGGAGGCAGCGCACTCCGTAATGTCTCCTCCTGTATTATTATTAATCTCTCCAATTGCTTACCCATGGATTGAACCTCTTCCTTCATCATTCCTAATGTTCACATCTCCTCCCTTACTGAACAAATTTCGCCATGAAATTCATCCTGAAGAGTGCCAACCGCCTCCTCAATGGCGTCCATCCTTGTTGACATGTTCTTGTTGSCCATTGATCAGGAGAATTGCTCTGATACTAATTAATGGACTCTAGTATCTAAAACCCTAACTAAGGAACAAGATAATCAAGCCAAATTCAGAATTCCAGAATCTTATTCCCAAAAATGTCAATCTTCCCTATTCCAGTAACTCATAACTGTTTTATCAAATTTTTCCATGTACAACTAATTCCCCCCCTCTTCTGTTTATACTTGCCAGTCTTTCAGTCAAACAAGTAAAGCCAGTCAAAACAAAGACGCCCACATAAAACGCAATAGAAACTAACAACTAAAGAGAACCCTTATAAGCTAACCACAAAACCAATTGATTTCTGCTTAATTTTTATTGGCCTCTGGTATGTAAACCGTACTGGGGGCTTATCACTTTTCCGTCTAAATTGTTACTCAGAATCTAAAGTTGGACATGAAGGATGTTAAAAAGGCAAATTAAATTGGAGATAGATGTGAAGGTGGTAGCAACTTGGTGTTTGGAGTTGGTAGCAGCAAGTATGGTGTGGAAATGAAGGTAGAGGTAAATACAGAGAGTTGGCAGCGGTAGTTGTAGTGTTTTGGAAAGAAAGCGGCAACAACTATAGAGTCGAAAGGAATTTGTGGCATTAGCTGTAAGAGCTTGGAAGGAGCATCGTGTTTAAGATGACAGAGGGGAAAAAAGTAGAAGAAAAATCACTAATTATAACTATTTGAAAGAGATGAAAATGACTCTTCTACTCTTGGGTTAGCATGTATAAGTTTTGGTCAAGAACTCCRGGTAGAGGTGGAGAAGGACCAATTATAATGCCTGAAACTTAGTTTAGGGACTAAATGGCTGAATGATAGAACCTAAAAATAATATAGAAATATTTTTGCCTAAGAATGTGATTTTTCCTTCAAAGAAAAATATAGGTGAGATGACTATTCTACCAACTGAGAATCGAACAATTTTCCAGAAAAGAATAGGGTAAAGTCCTTTTCTTGTTTCTGTTTTAATCTCATGGTAACTCCAACAACAACCTCCCCCCAAACAAAAAACCAAAAAAAAAAAAAAAAAGGAGAAAAAGAAGAGGAAAATGGCTGTTTGCTATTTTCTTTCCATTTTCTGTTTGCAAAATGTGTTTTTTCCTTTTTTTCCCCTTTTCCAAAGAGTTTGCAGAATGGGTTTGGCAAGCTATTTGCGTTCTGATAAGCTTAACATCTAAAATTGAATGAAAACGAGAACTACTATTTAGTTTTCTTAGCAGAGCAAAAAGTGTTCCAGTTCTTTTCATTATTATGACTATGACCAAAAACATTTCCATTACCACTGTTTTATTTTGACCATCAAATCTGCCAGCTCAATAATTGATAGGATAAGATAGACAGATCATCATCTGATTATACCTAAGCAATTAATCATTCTTATGACTTTTCAACAATGAAAATATGACTAGGTATTACAATATGTAGATTATATGAAAGAAAATAGATCATACTTGTTTTGGTGACTAATAACATGTTTTACACACATAAAATTCAAACTCTTCATAAGTTAAATGCATAAAAACTCCATGGAAAATAAACATGTATGTTTGAGTAAGACATAGGATGTTTTACGCGATTGTGGGTTTCTTTAATTGCTTAGTTCAAGATGAAAGCTACAATTATAGTTTGAAGGTGATATATGTGAAATTGTTCTATTCTAATTTACAACAATCGCAAGTTAGAAATTGAGGTAGTTAAACATATTAGCAGAACACTCCTTATATCGAATAATAAATCATGATTTTCACATTTACACACACCACTGTCCCAACAGTCTGATAAAAGCACATTCATTACATATTAAGACTACCAGCTTCTTTTATTTTCTTTATTATCTTTCTTTTGGAAAATAGTTTTTAGATAGTTTTTCAGGTTATGAATCTTGTTCTTAGAAACATATACAGTTTGCAAAAACAAATATGATCCATTTTTCTGGAACTTATCATAGCTAAGTGAATTATCTGCATTTTACTTAGCATTAAAATTTTAAGAGACCATTTCACCATTACAAGCTACCACCTTACCATTACTAACTAATTAAGGATGTTAGTTGTGAAAGATTTTGATGGAAATATATTTAAGAAAGAGGGCATTCATTTCAAAACAGCCCAAAATGGAAATGTGAAACTCAATGTGGAACAGAGGAACTGTTATGGTAGCTGCTCTCAAAATGGAAATGTGGAAACTCAATGTGCAAAAAACATGTTCTTTCTTCAAAGATGCAAAATGTAAAATGGCCAACAGAGGCATGTTTTACCCATTCGCCCTTTTAAAAACAGATAAATGCAAATTGAACACCAACCACCACCTACCAGAAAATTCTAATCTCTAGTCTCTTTCTTGTCCAGCAAAAGATATGATGCCTCCAATTTATGAACAAGACATAAGATGTTTTGTCAAMACGTCAACACATTGATGGCATGACCTGTACTTGCCAAGGGAGTTGCTGGTTCTAGTATTAATTACAGTATTCTCGATTTTAGTGTGCAAGGAACAAGGACCATCAAAAATAGATGCAGAAACTTCTCGTACAAACATACATCACCGATAGAAATGAACAACAATGTTTGCAGATGCTGAAATACATAATTGATTTCTACTGTCTTCAGCAAGAAATCTGTACAAAAACAAATATTGACTCACTTCACAAAAAGAAATAAAAAATAAAAATAAAAAAGATTTGAAATATACAAGTACCACAATGATCCAAAATATACAAGCAAAGCATTGCTGGAACAAACAGTTCTTACATTAGTATGCGAACATAGTGACTGCAGAAGTTTTTATTAGACTCACTTTATCCACTATCTTGCACATCTCAAAAAGGACCAGAGAAAGTGATCCCTTACCCTTTCCTGAGAACTTCACGTCAGAAATTTTGTCCCTTTATCTGGGCACCAAAGGAAGGAGAAACTATAAATCTTCTAAGAGGAAATATGCATGTTTCGCACATAGCCAATATGGCTATGTTTGGACTAGGGTTTGAGTGGACCAAGGAACCTATTCTCGGTGAAACCATTATTTGGACTACATTTACAGTGGACAGGATATTTTTGTACATCCAAGCCAGTGTTAGGACTATATTAACAATTAAACAACTCCTTCTCAACCCCACTAAAATCCAAAAGTGAACAGTGAAAGAATCTTTACTATTCACTTTCAAATCATACCATCCCAACACTCAAAATCAATTTTTCATTATTCTAACCCATCTTTTCCAACTTCTAATCCAAACAACATCTTAACTAAAACTCTTTTATGTTCAAATAACAATTTCAAATATCAAATTCTTTCATTTTCCCACCTTCTTCAATTGCACAATCTTTCTATAACTAAACAACCTCCCCCCACCCAAAAAAAAAAATAAAATAAAATAAAGAAACTCTAGTCCAAATATAGCCTAGAGGTTACAAGGAAGAAAAACTAGTCCATGTACCATATGAAGGAATGCCCCTCATTTCATAATTGCTCAAGGCACAATGGCCATCCTTCATCTATACGTAGGGTTTTCAGTAGGACAATTGACTAATTAAGGGACAAAAGCAATGTCAGTGGGTAGAGCTTATGTGTCACATACATTCAGCATAAAAGTCAACAATTCATATGCCAATGGCTGGAGTTTTGCAGTAGAAACTCAAGAAAGCAGGATAAAATAGTGACAGTTGCATTTCAGAACTGTCATGAAACTGGTTCATAATTGTAGCAGTAAATTCACAATCTCCTTAAGATTTTTATGCCATGAGAAATTCAGCAAATTACCATTCGAGTGCAGAGGTAGCTTAAAAGTCCTTGAACAGAGATAACTTAATAAGAACTTTCTTGAACAGTAGACTACCTCAATGCAGTGAGGCATAATGTTATGGCATGTGAATTTTCTATCAACAACAGCACTGCTCTTATTTCTTAAACAGCATCTTTTAATTAATTCATACTGTCAATTGACATGAAGTAATCCCAAAAATAGAAATCAAACTAGATGGCAATCTAGTTTGTTGAGAAGTTCAAATTCAGCATAAGGAAAGCTTATAAAATCAAACCTGGCTTTTGCTTGGGCATAATTCCCCCAGAGAAGAAAAACAACTCCATTTTTCTCACGTGAAATTGTTTTGATGACAGTATCTGTAAATTGCTCCCACCCTTTATTTGCATGTGAATTGGCTTGGTACTGTTTAACTGGAAAATATGCCGCAAGAAAACCAAGAGTATGTTAAGAGAAGAACATGGAAAACAATATCAAGGAATTTATCAACAGGTTAAAAAAACATGATCAAATAATATATCATTTTGATTCTATTAAATCCGAAGATCTTCTAAAAGTTATAAGACATGAAGGTGTCTGAATGAGATAAAAAGCGTCAAATATTGAAATTTGGTAAAAAGAGTAATAAGCAGAGATCAAAAAGATATCAAATTTAGAGTGAATTCAGAAATTAACTCAGATATCAGCTATACAAATTTTATTTATTATAAATAAACTCAGAGATCAAATAACTTTGGTTTTAAAAGATAAAAGATCTATTTGCATCTTGTCAAATTCAGAAATGAACTTAGAACCAGTGATTTTCCATCTCTGTCATAGCTGGATTAGACAAACACACACTACAAAAGAGATATACACAAGGGTATGACAACTAGAAATGCATCCCAAGAGTGAAAGAATTAGAAACAAGACACTAACATGCATTCATCTAGTAAAGCTGACCTTTGACATCAAGTAGTCTTTTGACCTAACATATCTCAAGCAGGAAAAACTCTAGATACATTTATCCTGTGATAGGCAGCATAAATAGCAAAGGAATTCCAAGGCTTGCAAACAAGGTTAAATTTTTTAAAGGAAAGGGTTTTATGTTGTCAAGTCAGTGTTAAAGGGGAAAGGAGAACTCTCTAAGGCTGTCAATAGCAGCCCATGAACATTCACAGAGAGAAAGCAGCAGCAGCAGCAGCAGCAGCAGAAGAAGAAGAAGAAGAACGAAGAGTCCTACCTAGCACTCTTTAGGATTCACCAGCAAAAGGGAAGTCGCGTCAAATTAGGCACACTTGCAATGAGGATACATAAAACAATACATGAATGATTGTTATTCATCAACACGAAACTGCTCGGAAAGCATACATTACATAAGCATTGATGCTTTTAACTTTTTTTTCCTAGGAAAAACGAATCATGACTATTTACAATGTAAAACATCCATAAGAATCACATTCTTATGGAACTAGAATAAATACTCCAAGACTGATTTTTCCAATTTTCAGCAGTCAAATAAATGACCATAATATGTTGATGCCTAAAAACCAGAAAAACAGAACAACTAACATCCACAAAACAAAGAATGTAAAAATATTTTCAAGACTAGAACTGCCACATGATCTGGAGCATTTAATGCTTGCGCTAAATCGAAACATTTAAGTCCTTATTCATCATTAATATTAAGGAGTAAAAGAAAATAATCCTGCTGAAGGCTCTTAAAGTCAAATCCCAGAAATGTGTTTTTGTCTGGGAAGACTAATATTCTAGTCAATTTTACCCAATTCAGCAATCAAAATTTTGTTTCTCCTTTAGCCAGAAAAAACGACGCAGACTAGATATCATGATCTCATCTTGGTAGATAACAGAATAACCCAAAAGTCACAGGCATGGATTAATTCCCAAATTATAGGTTATTCTCATTCCTTAATAGTTTTTCTAAGCATTTCATTTATTTTAGGAATGAATTCTTTAGTAAGTAGATAACTTTATTGTTAATTTTCCTTAAGAATTCTCATTGGATCCATAACAGATCAGTCAAAGTTCTGAATATCCCATTCTTGCCAAAGATAGTTACATTATATTGTGCCTTCGGCATCTTCCATCACATAAACTAAGGGGTGAATTTAAAAGCAAAACCACATACTACAAAAATTTCAAATCTCAATAATAATAATAATAATATCGATGACAAACATCTTGCAAGATGTCATCTTGTTTCATGTCTTCTCCATCTCCACTTCAATAGTTTGATTGTTCAAGTAAAAACTTACTCCATTCTTCCAAAATTTGTTGAATTTTTATGGTATTCTTTTTTTTTTTTTAAAGAGGAAATTTTATTAATGAAAAGAAGAAATACAAGAAAGCAGATGAGGCATCCTCAAGAAAGTAAAATAGAAACTAAATCAATGCAGTTCTCCTCCAATCTCTTTGGAAATGAATTGATGCTATTTTCTCAAGACCAGATTATGCTGGCCATGGCTTCTTCTTGGAGTCCTTGCCTTTTCGATACCTTAGGCCCTTGCCCTTGGCCTGGTCTCGACTCCCCCCTGGCTAAGTACTTTCAATCTAGTACTAGTAGGCTAGCTACCTGTGCCGCCTAAATCTTGGACATTTTGGCGCAGGTTGGAGCCCCTTCATGAAATCGAAGAGCCGGTCCTCTTCCGTCATACCAAAAATGTCCACGAAAGATGGCCTTCACATACTCGCGTATGGGGCCTGTTCAGGCTCATCAACATGGCGGACCACAACTGGGCAGGAGAAAATAACTCTCACCCAAAGTAACTCAATAGGCATATATTAATCTTTAAAAGTCCTGTAGTTCCTTTCTATACCATATCATTGCAAACCAGGGCACATTGCCACAGAATTCTCCGTTGCTTAGGTCTCGCCAAAACCACAAAATTTTATCTACATGAATTCTAGAACAGCATTAGGACAGACCAACTTCTAATCCACCAAGGGGAACAAATTCTTCCAAGACTTCCTAGATGTGTGACATGAAGGAAAATGTGATCCTCAGTTTCATTATTGCAAATAAAACACAACTCGACTAAGAGCTATACCAGGCCTTCTAACCTGCAACAGTTCAGTAATGCTAATCCTACTAAGAACCATTGTCCAAGTAAAGGCTTTGATTTTAAAGGGAACATTACCCTTCCAGATTACTTTCTCCACATAAGTGAACGCTTTGATTATTAGTTTATGCCATTTCTGGAATGGTTTATTAACATTCCCTCAGATTACCTTTGTAAATGCCTAAAAATTCAGGCGTGGCATATGTAGAGCTCTAGATTCTGTGTACCCGAATAAGATGCCTTCTGAACTTTTCGCATTTCTTTATAAAGTAAGGGGTATGACAACTTCACCTCTTCCTAAGCAGAGTGCCCAGAGTTTATCGATAAGAAACAAATTCCTTGTTATTTCATCAATTAATAATAACAGCTATGAATCATGATCACAGTTAATACAGCTGTATGATCATATCAACCATCTTTCATTCATGAACTCTCTCCTGACACTCACTCGCTAGCAGTTACTTGGCATTTCTTTGACCATATCATAGATGAAGTTCAACATCTCATACACGTACCAGGCATTACTGGATACATTCTGATGCCTCTCAATTATATATCGAAATTGACAACATATTTCTATTAAGAAAAAAGAAAAGAAAGAAAGAAAGAAAGAAAGAAAAGCAAGACACATATCTTTGTCAGGTAACATAGAAGTACGACAGGATAACATAAAAAGAACCACTTATTAATAAATTGAACATAAGTAGACAAGATGCTGTCAAAAATTATGACAAAATTGGATAAAGCTACATTCACTATTTGCATAAACTTTGTCTTGATATCGATGTGTTTGTCAGGATACGATAAATCCATTAATCCCTTCACACCTTAAAACAAAGTTGGAATTCAATGTGTATTTATGCAAAAATAATAATCCATGTCCTAACGTATATTATCACATATGTAGAAAAGTTATTGATCAGACACACAAAATATCTGATACATATATATTTTGTCTGCTTACGATATGTCACATTACACCTCTTAGAAAAATGCATTTTTCAAATACAATATCATGTTGTGTTCCACAGTTCTTAGACTCACTGCGATGTTTAAGCCCTAATTGCATCTAACTGAAAGTAGGAATTCAGAGAGCAAGAGAAAATCAACATTTGTAACCTCTAGAAATTTCCGCCACCAGGAGAAAGCATACTTCTCTAATCATTCACAAGTTTTGCAACCTGCTAGTTGTAAGAATTTTCATATTTTCCTCTAAAATATCTAACTTTAAACAAAAAAGCATCTATATATTTCTTGGGCCTCATATGGCGCTTCCTAAGAAATTGGGACCATTGCTCCTAATAGAAAGGCCCTAATTTAACAGCACCATATGGCAACTCCAAAAGAGTTTGACTAAGGTAATGAAGGAACATATTGCCTAACTAACTTTGCCATACTACAAAAAGATAAACAGATAGGGAAGAAGAAATAAACAGAAACGAATACTTGCTTCCTCAAATCAGCAATAAATGGAAAAATATACCTGTAAGAACAGCATTGAGCAGCAGAACTCCCTGGAAGTTAGAGGATCAAGCATTAGGAAATATTTTACAAAATGACAGAACAAATGAATGTAGAAGATGATTTAGTAAAAGAATAAAGAGAGAGGAATAAGCAGGGTATATTCACTTCCTGAATGCTAACAAAAATCTACTATTGGGAGACCAAGAAAAACAAGCACATTCCTGGTAGTATGCCTGATTTAGCAAAAAAGAGATACTGCRAACCACTACATTTAATACTTATTGCTTAATGACGTATTCATTAGCCTCTTGTCTATTTTCTTTCTCTCCTGCGTAATTGTTTAGGTTACTGTTCCTTTCCCTTAATTATGAAATACTAYTGCTTGCTGGAAATGGAACTTTARCTGTCAAATACTGCTAGAAACTCAGTTAAAAAGGTCAATTTTGCACCTATTCGCATCAACCAAAACTGAGCTCAAATTTTGATCTCATCCAAGCAAATAAGGAGCTATTCCAAATTTAATCCTTGAAGACATTCCAGATCATTAGATGTTGCACATGTATGATACCGGACAAACCCACCAAAGCCACCCCACAAGGCTACACTAGAATCTGCTAAGGTTTGATGGCAAACAAGGTTTAGTGATTAAATTGCAGGAATTTCAGTATAATAAGGCAAAGCATAGAATCTAATAAGATTTGAAAGGTCATAAATATGATTAGATAACAACAAAATAAAGAGACTAAGAGAAAGAACTCCTAGTGTGAAACCAAGAGGAAGGGATAAAACCTAGGAATCATAGATAGAACCTTAAGGTAGCACCTTAGCCTTGATTGTGTCACAACCATGTCAATAGAGAACATTCTATGCTATTCATTGATTTCATTAAAACAGCATGGAATAAGAACTCCTCTATTTATAGACTCAGAAACCAACTCTTAAACTAAATGGTACTAGGCTCTTAAAGAACATAATCCCCTAAACTTATAATAACAAAGAGTCAAAACCAACCAAACCAACACAGTTCAAACTTCCTACAAACAACAAATAAGGATTCTGAAAATTTCTGACAAACATAAAAACTAAAATACCATTGACCACTTAAGCTCAGCAAAACCAAACACTCCAAGGTACTACTCGGAAACTGTAATGTCCAAGACTAAAGCTAGACTGTACAACCATTTCTTAATTAGAACTTTCCAATTCTTAGATCCTGTTGTGCCTGCATCATTCTCGCCTGTTTGGAAGAAAACTTGTCCTCAAGGTTTTAAGAAAAGCGGGATAAAATCTGAGAACATCAACCATTTCATTTTCAGCATGGAGTTAGAAATTTTCCTCCTGTGAAGCATAAGCACTAAAAATGGAAAAACTGATTGCTGAAAAATTCCAGAGGTACAAAATGAGTTTCAGAACTATGCTGAATGTCAGAGCCCTCTGTGTGTCTTTGCGTCTTCCATTATCCAGCACAAATATCTGAAATTCTGTACAAACTTTTGCCACAATCTCCACTGCATCCATGTACCAAATCCTTTATCTTGATCTGATGCAACTACTTCACCTAGCAGCAAATTAGTTTCCATTTGTACTTCAAATTGAACATTATCAGTAACTTCCCCTTGCCAGTTCCTCTGAGATTTTCATGAAGTGCATATTTGATCGAAAACATAACCTAGATCATAACTAGAGTGATGCACCGAAATCTCTTTAGTAGGTTCTACAATACATCAATCACCCTCTTGAATAGACAAAGAACCTCTTGAAATACTATTTCTGGTGTTACATCTTGCTGCATCGCTTTAGAATCAGCAACCAAGCCCACTTGAGACTCAGTGTGTACAGGCTTTCCCAGCAACACACGCCTTTTTTGTCAAGAACCCTCTCAGCAACATGCTCAAAAGTCATGTATGCATCCTTATTGTGCAGTATACCGCCTTGTTGGAAATCAGTTTCTGTGTCCCCTTTCAACAAAATTTCACTTCACCCTGACTGTGAACACATGCTTCTTTGCTAGCCTTGCCATGTTTCTTTGTCAAATCAAGCTCGCTTTCCTGGTTCCATATTTAGGATCTGAAATGAACAATTCTGACTTATCAAGCACTCTAAGGAGAAACCATGCCATGATTTTCATTATCTTCTTCTTCAACTGCTAGTTTAATGGACTGCAAATCGTCTTGTTTCACAATCAGCTGAAGTTTCTTAGGCTTTTTAGCTTGATACTGCCACCAAGTTTCAGTACTCAAAGGCTTTAGAAACCTGTTTCTCATTAGAGGTGAACAAGTAGTTTCTCATCGTACAATTAGTTGAGGATACCTTATATGTTGTGGATGTGCTCTGTAGGTAGCTTAACCTACAGCAGATTCAGATGTGACATTCATACAACTACCTCCATCAATAATAAGCATTCTAGTCACATCTCCACAGCAAACTAAGGTCTGAAAAATAGAAATGCACCTCCAATCTTCGTTCTGCTGTTTAAGGGCACTAAGAATACGCCTTCCAACAGAAAAGAATTATATGGTTACCTCATATTCATCCAGATCAGTCATCTCAACCACTGGCATCTCTTTTATGAAACCAGCAACTTCTTCACTTCTAGACTTTGCACCTGCCGTTTCATTTGTCTTAACGCCTACATGCAAATTTGTACATGTTGGGCTCTCCCATGTGTAATGTCCCTTGAGCCTGCAGTTGAATATTCATATTCCCAGTCCTCCTGATTTTCGGCCACTGAAGCATCATTTCGGACATCATTAGGCTCGTATCATCATTTCAGCCACAGGAAATTTTCCATTAGCTGATTGCTTCATACTCTTCTCTCCTATGACCAAGCTGCCATGCATCATTTATTGTGCTTCAATATGCTTGCACATTTCTTAAATCGGGACAAAGTGTGTTCTGGATCTTCGGTAGCTCTACAACAGATTTTGAACTCTTCAAACTTATTCATGTACTCAACTGCAGTCATACTCCCTTGCCTTAAAGTACTAAGTTCATCAAAGAGGTCTTGTTGGTAGTGTGGTCATAAATACTTTCGCATTAATTCCAACTTCATCTCTTCCCATGTCACACGTGTATAACAAACAAGTTGTAGATCATACTCCTTACCAGTCTACCAAATTTGAGCTTCCCCCAGCAAGTTTCATTATAGCATATCTAACTCTCCTTTCATCAGACATATCATACTAATCAAAGAACTTTGTGAATGCAGCAAAAGCCAATCACTAAAGGCCTGAGGATTAATTCTACCATCAAAATCTGGAAAATCAATATTTACCTTCTAGGTAATATCCCCTCTTATCATAGTATTCATCCTTCCACCCTCAGGGATGTTATTAGCCATGTCTATTTATGAATAGACCTGCATTTTGAGAATCTTGCATCTCCAAAGCACATTTTCTGTTTTTTTGCTAGCATCCTACTAGTTCTTTCAAAAGTTGTGGTCAGAGCACCTTTAGTTCCAAAACTAGAAGCCATAAGCTCTTTGAGTTTTAGCTTCCGAAGCATCAAACTTTCTCCATAGTTAGGTAAAGCAACTTGTGACATTCTCTATCTTTGTACCTTGGATGATAGCTTTCACACTCCTGGTCATCATAAGACTAGGATTCTTGAGCTAGCAGAAAAAACAGAACTTTTGGTTTTGCTAAAGAATCAAAACTAAATATAATGATTGGGATCGAAATAATAATGGCTCGCATTAAAATATTTCATGTCATTTGCAGCTTGTTGATTATATCATTCATGAGTATTCCACAATACTTTCAAGACAAGCATACTCCCACCTTGAACCAAATGGTCGATGGATGATTTTTTATGTGGGTTAGAGAGAGCGACAGAGTGCCAGTAAATTATATGGGCTGCCACACCAATTTTAAAACAGTTAATAGCAGCAGCAATCTAATTGCCTATGTGATAAGATTCACTCACTGATCAAGCTACTCTGTGCAGGCAACTTATTTTCTTTAACTTTTCCCATTACTTCTAAAAGTTCCAAAAGTAGAACCAAAAAAAGGTGAGGTATTATGCTTCTCGGAGATTCTACTAGATACAAGACCTTGATAGGAAACCAGTAAGCAACAGAAAGGTCATAGTAGGTAGAAGCTTGTTTACTGTATGCATTGCGAAGCACATACTTAACCACAGAATTTAAATTAGCTCATGAAAGTAATTATATAAATGATATGACAAGTACAGAGACGTCTTTATTGCTYAGACCTGCATTCTTTTTTAACAGGTTAGGCAATGTACTTCATCYTGTTCCATCCAAGATTTCATCCAGGATCTAGTATTTCATTACTATAACATTCATAGGAGCAAAAAGTAAAGAAAGAGATCTCATGCCACATTGAAAAAATAATAAATAATAACAGAAATATACAGATATAATAGTCAAAAGCAATCCAAATGAGTTATCTATAGGCAAAATATACAATCACAACAGGTAAAGCAAGCGCAAAGATGGAAGAAAAGTTACAAACTATTAGTACAATGTCACCTGCACAGCCCATCTTTCCAAATTTCCATGGGATGGAATAGAACAACCCAAATCTTGCTGAAGTTCCTTATATATGTTTACCAAACTTGAAGGCACCTTAACGCCATTTGGCACAGAGAAGGAGAGACCCATGGCTTGACCAGGACCATGATATGGATCCTAGCATAAGAACATACCAGAACTCAATCTTCCATCTATTTTCATCAATATGTTAGCTTAACAAGCTGCTAATGTACAACTCCATTGATAATATCTGTAAAAGTTTACGTAAAGCCAGCAGGTCTACGACTTTTATCTTCCATCATCATCTAATGAAACACAAACTGTATAGAATCTTGTGCAATGCTGACATCTTTATAAGAAGCAGGATATTCTTTCCATTTATCTTTGTTTTGAGAACACAGAAAAAGAAAAGGAATATGCATAAATGAATATAAAGATCTTTTATTTGTTGCTTTTCAGATATGCTGATCTTGAGCTTGTTCCAAGTAACAATTAAAGCCAAAAATCTCTTTTCAGATTAATTATTATTCTTCTCTTTCTTCTATTCAGATTGTTAAAAATGAAGCAAGGATAAAATTTGGTTCATATATTTGTCCATTTCAAAATAAACTCAAAATAAACATACAAGCATTAGAGCTAGTAATTTGCCCAAAACCTTGATAATCAACCAGCAATTCACAATTTACCTGTCCTATAATGACAACTTTGACAGTGTCAAATGGAGTAGTATTGAGAGCATTAAAAATCAAATGTTGAGGAGGATAGATTGGCACACCACTCCCTTTGATTTCGGACTCCACAAATTTGCACAACTTTTTGGCATATGGCTTTTGAAGCTCCCCTGGTAGTATTTCCATCCAGCTCTCCTCAACCAACAGTTCTTCCAACTTGACATATCCCAAATGCTCGCCTAGTGTAAAAGCATTTCTCAATTAAAAGCATCAGAAGGTTTCCCAAGCATTTTTTGAGAAATTTATAAAACTAAAGAGACAACGGTTTTTGAATTACATGAAATTGTAATATAAATGGTCATAAATTGCGCAGAAATATATGAAATCTGCAATCAGGAGAAAGGTGAAACGTTTAAAGCCAAAAGCTATTAAAGAATCCACCTACAAAATACAAACGATTGTTCGGTACATTCATAGTTGTTGAGAAGAAATTAGATGAAAGCGAAAATACTGAGAAAAGTCCCTTACTAGCAAATCTTCAAAATCAGCAATTTCCTGTTGGTGCAAAGCGGAAAGGCAGACGGATTGCTTTTACATGTGCAACAACTTCTCAAGGTGAATTACAATAAATTTAACTGACAAGTCGGCTAACCTTTTATTCAATGAAAGAAACACAAACCAAACACCAAAAGCAAGGCAAAAACAAAAACCAAAATTTCAAAGAATAAAAGACAAAGAAGAAAACACGAAAAGAATCAACAAACCTGATGGATTACACTTGGAAATTTTCGCCGAGCAAAGCTTAAGGTTCCTTTTCGCTCTAGCCAGAGCTTTATTGAGTTCGATCCTTGATTTCTGTTCAGAGGTAAGAGTAGCAGGCGACTTGTTGCAAGCAGCGTGGTCTTGGCCATGGTTATGCTCATTAGAGGACGACGATGACAATGAAGCGCTTGGCATAACAGCGAGCTTTTTAGCCGCCGCCGGAGAACAGGACGTGGTTTTCAGACGTTTTGCTGCTGGTTGTTTAAATAGGTCCATTAGAGTTTTTGACGAAGAAGTCATTTTCAGTTCAATTCCTTGGACACAAGAGGAATAGAAACTGGCTCTGGGAATAAGAAATGGCTTCGATTTTCTGCCGCGAAGAAAAGGAGGACGACGACGCCCTCTTTTGGGGGCTTTTGATTAGTTTGGTCTTCTTGTTTTTTTATTTCAGCCTCAATTCTTTTTTTTTTTTAGCAAAATTAGAAAATCACCGCTTATGTTTGTSCTTTTAAAAAACAATCATCCTCGGAGAATAAAATCAGAATTAAGATAATCTAGCGTAGAAGTCCTTCTAAAGACACAAAAAGAACCATCATTCAATTCTTTCTTAAAAAAAAAAAAAAAAAGAAGAACCAGTGTCCAAATTTTTATAAAGTCCTAAAAAAATTTCGATATTCATGTATTTTAAGAAATTCATTACGTCAAGTCATTTGGCCAGCAAATAATATGAAGATGCCATTTTTTTGTTGGTCTTACATTAAAGAATGGCACAAATTGGTATTGGATTTTACTCTAGAATATATATTTTTTTATACTTGTCCTTTATTATAAAATACAATAGTCATGACCTATAAATTATAGCATTCTTACGACCAAAGATTAACCCAAAAAAAATTAATATTCCCTAACATGAATATTCATTGAAATTGTGTCGCACCACCACACGACCCTTAGATACCTCTAGGGTCGAGCGTGTCACAACTTGCTTCTCGATATAATAATAACCAAAACTCAAAATAGATACATCATTTACAAACCAATTAAACTCCAAAGCTCAACATAATACACTATCAAATTTCAAAGTACCTCCAAGTCGTCAACCATCTCAAAAAATATATTTCCTTCCACTGATAGCTATATCCACAATAAGATAAATACTTTCGTGAGTGACCCGCCTTAGAAAATATTCCATTTTTACCCCTATTTTAATCTATTTTGTGTTAATTATTTTATATATTTTAGTTATGATTAATAGTATTTTCCCTTAGTTTCAAATAAATAAGACTTCACATGCTTGTAGCTTAAAGTAGGCTTTAAGTGCTCATTTATTGCTAAAAGACTTGATCTTAAAAGATATCTCTAGGAAGGAGAACAATGCTACCCCATCTGYAGATCAGAGAATAAAGTTGAGGGGAATGTGGAACAAGAAAAAATCTTTGCTAGACCTAAGAGGAGAAAAAGAAAAATTACGGACGAGATAATGTTGCAATAGAAATGACGGACAAAAGCACTATATAAGTATCTACATGATACATGACAGTCAAAGAATGACTTAAAGAATATTTTTCAAATTAACATTGGACCATTTTAGGTCAAGAGGGACAAGAAGGACAAAAGAAAAATAGACAAAATGAATAATACAAGAAAGACAACTATTTGTTGTTGACGTAAAGGTGCCACCTATCCAAAGAGTCCAAGTTAAGTTTAGGAAGAGCAAGATGGACAACATTCATGTCAGAACCATAAATTCAAATTACAACATGTGAGGCACAAGACAAAAGCAAATCCTTTGCATTGAATGAAAATCAAGTGATAATGACATCTTACTGTTGGTCTAAGTTGACTTCAATCTTTGATTCGAAATGCTGAAGCATAGAAGAGCCGGCGTGACCCACATTTCCAAAAATAGACAAGTAGAGATAAAGAATGTTCTCTCGCAGAAATGATGAATGCAATAACAATGCCTACTTAGCCTCAAATCTATCTATATAAACATAACTCAGCTGAACAAGAAAGGGCATAATTTGTAGCAAATAGCTAGTTAGCTAATTAGAGTAGAATGGAAGTTATAATAGAATAGGAATAGAAGTTAGCTAATGTTAGAGTAGAATAGGAGTTAGAATAGAATAGGAATAGAAGTCACAGACAACTCTATTTGGATACACTTTGGGGCAAAGCGAGGAAATTTTTTATCTCAAGGAAACTGAAATATTTGAATTTTAAATTTGTATATGAAGTTAAGAAATTTCTTTGAGTTAACAAACCACTTGGATTAGAAAACCTAAAATGAAACTTTCTCAAAAAAAAAAATGAAATCATCGCATAACTTAATTCAAATTTAAACAAAACATGATTTTCTTTAATTAATCATGCAAAATTCAGTTGGAGGGAAAGATGTTTACCATGACAAGAATTATGAACAATCGATTACTCAAAGTGTTTTGAAGAAAAAATTCAACTGTTATTCAATCTTTTAGTCGATTACACCACGGGATTAGCGATTAATAATATATGAATAATCAATTAACTCATTACTGATAATAGTCGTTAACATTGACATTTGCGAATTCAAACAGCATGAACAATTGACTAAAAATTGTGCAGGAAGAGATGGCAAGCTCTACAAATATAATCGATTACATTGCATGCCATAATCGATGTTTTGATTGTCAACATGCTTTCTTCATGTTTTCTGAGAATTATAATGTATGAATAATCAATTATCGAATTGTTTTGAAGAACAAATTCGTTTCCTTCAAACGTTCTGTCGATTAAAAGCCACACGATTTGTGAATAGTAATATATGAATAATAAATTATGTAAGTATCAGTAATTGATGTTTATATATTCTATCTTCCAAATTCAATTAGCATTAACAGTCGATTAAAGTTATGTAGAAAGAAGGCAAGTTGTACACATATAATCGATTATGATAATTCAATAATCGACGTGCCAAATGTAGCATATTTTTCTTCACATTTTTTGAGAATTCTAATGTGTGAATAATAGATTATTCATACATTACATGTAGATTGTTCAACACTTCAAATCCCAAATATAGAAAACAAAAAATTCACCATGAAAAAGAAGAAAATATGCAAATTATCAGTTCCATAAAAAGATAAAACATTTGGAAAAACTGAGCTACATATTTTATGGTTATTTTAGTGGCCAAAATGAGCAAAATAAGCTAACAGCCCTACAAATCATGTCCCGTTGTCATAGATTCATTCCAAAAACAACCTAACAGCTCAGAAATGTTTATCATTCATGTATTGGAAACTCAGACACTGTTAAACCTAACAAAAATCCATTGGGTTTCAGGTTATTGAATGTAACACCCCCATATCAAGAACTGTCTTAAGCCGAGAATGTCACCGACTTAATTCTCATATATTTAAAATTTCAGCAGAAGTTTTGGACAATAAAGAAATAAAATTTAATCGTTTAACAAGTTCATAAATAAATAAAAAATTTAATTAGCAGAACGACTCTTGGATATCAAAGCCTGCTCCCAAACGATCTCCATGCACCATTTCGTTAATCATCACCTGAAACGTAAAATAAGGAAATATGGGGTAAGCTACAAAGCTCAGTAAGCAAATCCCATGCATGAATGTATGAATAATGCCCTACATGTCATAAGTTATAAAATTCACTTWCTCAATAAAAGCTTTATAAAACATTTCCATTTCATAAACTTTCTCATAAAAAATTTCTTTTCAAAATGTAAGAACTTTTCAAACATTTCCATTCATTTAAAGTCGTGAGCTCACTTGATGTAATGCCTAGCCATTAAGCTTGCAGTGGGCCATTATGCTTTGGAACCAGATCACATTTTCTATCGGTAGAACCGTACAGCGGTTAGCATTACTTAATCTCTTCCTGAACATCACCTCATAAGAGGTGAATAATACATGAATTTTCCACCCTACAAGAGGGTTAGGTCGGGTGCGCCGGTCCCCCACGCCCCATTTCCCACTTACATCTTTCATGGTTTTGGCTTTACACCCCTTTTTCAAAATCCTTAACGTTTGAAAATCATTCACCATAAAAATAACATCTTTAAAAACTTCATTCCTCAAAAAATTTACTTTTCCAAATTTCATTCTTTAAAAACATTTCCTTTCTTGAATGTATGATTATGTCTGTACAAGAGAATATGCAACTAGTGCAATTTACATGCTCATGGACCACATAAACCGATATATTGGAAATGATATTACACTATAACACATAAGAGCAATTATCAATTCACATTCAATTCACATAAGAAGATTCAATCATGATAATAACACACTTGCATCATAATTAAATGAGAATGTTGGAATTTACTTACATAGAACTCAGATTCAATGTACATTCAATTCACCTAAGAGCAATTTAATTATAACAACAACATATATACGTTAATGAGAATGTGAGAATTTACTTACATAGAACTCAGATTCAATATACATTCAATTCACCTAAAAGCAATTTAATTATAACAACAATACATATRCGTTAATGAGAATGTGAGAATTTRCTTACATATAGTCCTCAGTAAATTTGTTTACTTTTGCTAGCGGGATGCCTTGGCTGCCCACAACGTTAATGTGCCACACTATCCTAATATTATTACACAAAGAATATTCATATGAAACTTGTTTAACCAAACACATTCATTTAACACAGGTGTTTACCGTTAATATCTTCATCATTTTTATGGTGACCTTACCTAATAATTTCTCAAGATGAATTTCCATGTTAATAAAAATCGAACTACTAATAGTACAATTTAATTTCATGACTCCTAATTTGTTCTTAAAATAACAATAATAATAATATCACAATATACGTTATTTTATCATACAGATCCTAATTTCACCCTAAATTATATTTCAATATACTTCTAATATTATATCCTCCTTTTCACGTTATCATACTAAAATTTCATATTAAACGTATTCCATATTTTATTTCTTAATTATTATTACATAATACAAAATCTAGACCATTCGGTTAATTTAAATAAAGAAACTAAGGATTCACCTCGAATCCCGAACCTTAGGTATGGTATCGAGTCTAAGATGTAATGGAGTCAATCATGCTTGGGAAAAAAATACGCTCCGGGCATGGGAACAACGGTCCTGGTCACACACGTGCTGCCCGCGCGCTACTAGCTTGAGCGGACGGCGCATGGTGCCTGGTCACCTAGTCCCATGGGCGCCTGGTCCTCAGGTTGCCTGGGTGCTTGGTCATCTGGTCGCTTGACGAGAACGGAAGAGATGGAGTGGCGTTTGGCATGGGTAGAGAAGAGGGGAGAGAGAGAGAGAGAGTGGGAAGGCTGGCATTGGTGAGGGCAGAGGGAGGAGGTGACGGTGGTGAGGGGGTTAGATTTTATGTTTAAGGAAGAAGATGAACGATCATCTTCTTCAGGTCGTATATATATATATTTTGGAGCTAACTTAATCCTAACTAAAATTTCTTCCTGGGCCATTTTTATTACTATATATATATATTGAAGCTAACTTAACCCTAACTAAAATATCTTCGTGGGCCATTTTTATTACTTAACCAACTAAGCCTAACTAAATTAAAATCTATTAATTTTCTTCTGGCCTAAAATCAAACTCCAAATCTAGTTTTAGATTTGAATAAGAAGAGGATAGGCTCTAACGGGTTAAGTCTAAATTAATTAACTAAGACTTCTAATTAAAGTAAAGTGATAAAATTTCACCTTCAAATAAATATACTCACACATTAGCGCATAACAAATAATAAATCAAGGAAATAATTATTTATTTCTGATTGGCACATTGAACGCTATGGCCTCCAAGTCCTTTTGCCATAAATTAATCAATTTACTAACGGTCATGAATGCAATCTAATTAGTGGATTAGAACATAAATTGTCTATTTACATATATATATAAAGTTCGAAAGGAAAAACATAAACTAAATCTTGGGTATTACATTGAAAGCTAAACAATGCAACTTCAAGTCAATACATCCACATAGCTTCACAAAATCCATGTGAATTTTCATATACATCAATCAAGTTCCTACAAACCATCTTCTTGACCAACTTCATAACTCGGTTCAAAGTGTTTGCCATGAACTTGTTGGTCATTAATGGACCTAACAATGTCACCAATGATATGATCAACAGTAAGTTCACATTCCATATTAGCAACATCAATTGCATCACCATTTCTATTGCCACCTCAACTTGTTGGTCACTGAATTCAACTTCATTACCTACATCATTCGAAGACTTTTCCTTTTCCTTCCCACACCTTCAATAATATTAGAATGTGGTCAATTTTTTTCTTTCATAAACTAGAATTGGTCTTTCTGTTTTATCTCAATAGTCTTCAATGATTCTTTCATTCTACACATTTTTCTTTCCAACTTTTCTAATTTGTTCATCAATGCACCATTACCAGCCCCAGTTTTAGCAATACCTTCATTTTCATTCTTTTCATCAACTTCCTTTTTAAGACCTGAACCTTCACCTGCATTTCCAATACTTCTTGGGAAATCTTCTTTCTTCCTTTTACCTAAAATTGCATGCAAGTTTTCTGTACCCAAAAAATCATGTTGTCATTTTAATACCGTCATCTTTAGTAGGAAAAATCTCATGCATCTCAAGATACGAGTCAAAAGCTGCCTCCAAGGCTACTTTCTCTTCTTCAAACGGGTAGTCAATTCACTGTTGTGGTAAAATACATCCCTAAAGTAATTGGATTTTGTCATATCTTTTCCAACTCCACACTGAATATATTGCACAAYGGAAATTACTACTCTTCCATAAATGTCGATTGAATTAGGACCCTACTTGTAATATCCGAGATTTTACTTTTATGAATTTTATTTGATCTTGTGAATTTGTGTGCCAACTAGAGTTGAATAATTTTCTATGTGGTTGTTATTTTAATTGTACGTTTAATAAATATGGAATTATCGTGTTTGTCGGATTAGGGTCCTTGGTTGATTAGTGGCTCGACTTGTTAGGCCTATTCGTTTCTCAGTCGGAAACTAGATTTTTATCGAAAGAAAAGCCCGTAGAATTTAATTTAATGGATTGGATTGGTTATGGAATGGGAAAGCCCAAAGGGTTGGGTTAGAGCCCAAGTTTGAAGCTATTAAAAAAAAAAAAAAACAAAGTTAGCCGTCGACCCTTTCCCTCCCAAACCCTACCACCACTTACACCACCTCCATCCCCAATTTGCCACCGCCCTACACTGCCGGTAGCCACCACAGTTCACATCAGATTTCTACTCGCCAAGCCTAGGTCCACAGCTTGACTGGATCGCTTGCAGGTGTAGTAGATTGCTCGCCACTCCGTAGACCGAAATTTTTGCTAGTTGTTGTAAGGCACCCTCGTTATCGCCATTAGCATGTTGCCCTCATGGTTCGTCTGCAACGTGACTGGACCGGAGTTTTTTCTGCTCCAATCACTCGGAGAAGCTCATAACCCTCGCTACCGTCCAGATCTGCTGGTCCGCAGTTGTTGTCAATCTAGATCCGTTGTTGTGTGCCGCTTAATCGGCTCGCGAACTTTCAGCCAGGAGGATCCGCACATTCGGCGGAGATTGTCTAGATCAGGACCTCGTGCTGTCTACCAGATCTACCGTCAATTTTCTTTGCCTATCATGCGCTGCTGTTGCCCACTATCCGAGCTTGGTTGGAGTTGCAAATAGCTGCTGCACCTCTGCCAACATCACTTGCTGACCGTTGCTCTGTCCAGATCTGCCATTTTCTTCTTCTCTGCTCAATCGAATCTCTAAAAAAACTAGCGGCAGCATGGAAGTTGAGTCCTCAGCTTGCTATTGCCAGTTTCTTCATCTTACTGGCCAGAACTCCTCGTCGCACCTAGATCTGCTTGCCGCTGCGTGACCAAAAATTTTGCAGCAATCGTCTAGATCCTCTTGAATCGTATCACATCTAGATCCTTGCTCATTGATTAAGTTTTGCTCACGCCAGTGTTGCTGCTCCAGCGACTGGTCGGAAGAAAAATTGATCTAATCGGTTTGACCAGACCTTATGCCATTGCTGTTCTACTTGTCGCGGGAATTCGCTGGAAGCTGGGCCCTTGCTGACGGTTCGCCAATTTCCAAATCTGGTAGCAGGCACCCAGACACCTAGCGACAAGCACCCAGATGCCCAGCAACCAGGTGCCCAGACGACCAGGCCCCGTGCGCGATCAAGGCTATGGCGTGCGCGATGCCTGAGCACATGCCCGAGGCGCAATGCCATTTCCTCGACACTTAGAGTTTGTTTGATTTAAAGGTGAAAACATTACTATTCGATATTAGAAATTGATGACCTATGTGATCATGTCCTAAAGTGAAATTGTRGGAGAACATATATTAAGTTTAATACCCAAGTTAAGGAGTTTAAATTGTACCTTTAAGAATGTGATAATTGGTGATGTGGGAATTAAGTATGAATTAAGAATTGGCAAATTACATTCATGGATATAAGCGTTGAATATTTAAGCTTGGACAATTATATTAAATGGACTTTCTTTTGTAATCACAATTAGGTCGTTTTCGAGCACATTGATGTTGAGAACGGTCGAGGGATTTCGCATTGCAATTTAAATAAAAACCTTTAACGTAATGGACTTCAAGTAAGTAAATTCTCACATTCTCATCAATGCATATGTATTGATGTTTTTAAATGCCTTTTCGATAAGTTGAATGTGTTGAAACTGAATTCTATGTAAGTAAATCCCCGCCTACCTTTTTCGTTATGTATTATGTGGTGACTGTATTGGAATGTGTTATGATTATTGAATGATTTCACATAATATGTATGTTTTGTACTGTTATTATGTTGAATGGTATTTTTAATATAGTTTTATGTAGTTCATGTCATGGGCATGTAGTTGTAGTATTCTATATTATTCTTAGCATGAGCCATTCATACATTTAGAAAGTAAATGGTTTAGGAAATGAAATTTGAACGGAATTGAAATGTTATAAATAAATGATTTTCGGGAAAAGGTTAAGATTTTTAGAAAGGAGTGTAAACCTAGCCATGAAAGATGTGAGTGGGAAATGGGGCGTGAGGGACTGGCGCACCTGACCCAACCCTCTTGGAGGGTAGGGAGATGTGTAATGTTCAACTCTTAGGAGGTGAAAAGATGAAAGGAAAAGTAATATTAATCGCTTTGCGGTTCTACCGATAGAAAATGTGATCGGGTTCCAAAGAATAATGGCCCACTGCAAGCTTAATGACTAGGTGTTACACTAAATGAGCTCATGACTTCAATGAAATGGAAAGATTTTACAAAGTTCTTATATTTTGAAATGGAAACTTTATGAAAGTATTCAGAAAGTTTTATTGAGGAAGTGAATTATGAACTTGTAACATACAGTGCATTTCACATACATTCATGCATAAGATTTGCTTAATGAGCTTTATAGTTCATTCATTTCCTTCATTCTGCATTTCAGGTGATGTGTAGCTAGATGGTGTGTGGAAGTCACTTATGGGCAAGCCTTGATACCCCGAGTTTTATTTAAATAAATTTTACTGAATAAGATAGATGATTGTCTAGGGAAGCTTCATGTATTGTTCTAGATAATTCTTTATTTGTTTAACTAATCATGTTTTAAATTCTTTCAAGTTTCGTAAATTTCAGTTTGGTAATGTTAAGTCGATAAAAGATTTTGGAATACTCTATTTGTAACACCCCCAGATTAGGAACCTTATCCTAACCCGAGAATGTTATGTCATTCCATTAGCAAATAATCGACTATCATTTAATACTCAACATTCATTCAAAAATAAAGGCAGCGGAAGTCTCAAACAATTTTAAACCATTAAAAATGAAGACAGCGGAAGCTTCAAGAATTTAAACTATTCAAAAATAATATATATTATTACATAAATCGACTCGAAAATCAGTTCCCGGGTATCATAGCTTCGCCCACCAAGCGACCTCCCTTCCCCATCTTGTTCATAATCATCTGTCAATGAAACATGAGGGGGGTGAAGAAATGAGCTAAAAAGCCCAGAAAGTACCACCTCATGCATGAATGCATGAACATGTCCTATGTATCTCATGAAACTTTTAAGGTTTCGCCTTTTTAAATGAAAAACTTTCGAAACATTCTCTTTCAAAAATCCTTTACAACTTTCCTTCAAAATTCAGTTACTATTAAAAACTTTCCATTTCCTTTTCAAGTCGCGAGCTTCACTAGAGTGGTAAAAGCCTAGCCCATAGCTATGATAGTGGGCCATAGTTATTTGGAACTCCGAATTCCTCCTACGGTAGAACCATCCCTAAAAGCGTTAACATTCAAAAAAAAGTTTTCTTCATCTTCCACCTCCAATGAGGTAAAACATTCCATTCCTACCACCCTCACAAGAGTAGGGTCGGTGTCACCGTCCCCCCACGCCCCAATTTCCACTCACATCTTTTGCTATAAATTACACTCCCTTTTTTAAAACTTTACATCCAAAACTTTAACCTTTTCCTTAAAATCCCCATTTCCTAACCGTTTCACTTTCCTAAATGCGTGAACGGCCATGCCCAAATGTATGTAATACTTCTAACATACATGCTCATGGACCATGAAAACACATACAATCTTACATAAGATAAACGTCAGATAAATAGATTACATGATATGAAACACAACAGCATTCTTAACATAGAGTACTGACTAAAATACAACAATTTCAACTTTCGTCAACAAATTCCAACACATCAACATAAGAATTCACCCACAACACAATATTCCAAACATTAAAGCAATTCAATTTCAATTTACTTATAATGATCACGAACTAAAACAATAAATTCAATTAATAACAACTCAACACACAATACGTCAATGAGATAGCGATTACTTAACATAAATCGCATACACAACACAACAATCACACCAATCTCACTCTCACACATGACATCAAACAACACATACTACTCAAGAAGAGATACTTTATACAAATAAAAATCTCAGGATAAAGTTAACATTTCACACAATACGTTTAA